>OZ026834.1:39117833-39537005 GCA_964023205.1 Lutraria lutraria | reverse complement strand
CAAAAAACATGCTTATAATCGTCTATCGATGGATGAAAATGATGTCGTGGACTAATGTACATAAATACGAAATGGCCACATCTGCAGAGAGATGAAATAAGATACTTAAAAGTATATAAATCAGTCGTGACAATATCCAGAAACACACACACACAACATGCTCACAATAATGTTTAAGACTCTCTTCTAAAGTAACAACACTTGTTCAATCGTCTTGAGAAGAATTCTTGACGTAATCATTTTTCTTAATGAATATAACTGATTCGTGTACTCAGACAGTTTTAATGAGTTTTAAGTCTGGACTCAAGAACGCCGTGTAATCCACGGGCGCACCTGAGTCGTCTTCTAAATGCGTGAAATAATGCATCAGCTGACTTAATGTCTCTCAGCCCGGAAGTTCATTATTTTAATGACTAATGTCTTATTATTTCCGGACACATGTTTTGACAACAACATCGGTAGAGTGGCATGGTTTGATATACACAGACAAACACAGAGATCAGGGAAAAGCCGCTTCAAGTCAAAGATACATCAATATATTTACGTAAGCATAATAAACCATTTTATGATTCTTTACGTAGACGTACCAATGTCTATCATGGAGAGATTTCTTTTCTAATCAAAATTCTGAAAGTACTCATGTGAGTTGAACTTAATGCACGAGGTTTCTAAATAGATTTTTTTCAAAATGGGAACATATTTACGGAGGATGTATCTAACAGAAATAGTACTCAGGTTTGCATAAAAAATCCATGAGCCAAGCGAGTGATGGTCGAGTGGAGTTGAACAAATTTCAACTTACAAATATTGAATATTTTCATAGTAGCACTGCACTCCTATTGAAATACACAGGATTTATTTCGGGCATGTAAAATGCACGTACAACCACGACATTTATGACTGAAACATAAATAATACTAAACATTGTTTGAGGCGAGTTTTTTTCCACATTTTTAATGCATATAAAGTACGAATCAGATTCATTTGTGTAACACCTTTCCGCTCTGTTCCATGTTTGTTAATCAAGTTATTAATAAAGTCATACTATTTAGTATCAATGTTGAGTTGAGCAAAGCGACAACGGGTTCAGACCACAGGTTATACAGTGTGTGTACATTAAAGTCAAGCTAAATTCTAGTAGTTGGGACTGATCAGACGACTTTATTATACGCCGTAAACTTTAAGTATTGTTACAGCCGAGACCATAATATCTGCGACTCTCACTTTTGTTTCACAATAGACAAAGCACACAAAACCCGTCTTGCTGTAACATTCCCACCAAAATGAATCATGTCTTGATAAACCCAACACGAGAAAATGATTATCAAAAAATTATGGCATATTGCATTTTGTTTAATGTGTTTATAGCAAACCCTTTTATAATGGCAAACAGCCCTGTTTTATCAATGCAATATACATGAATAGTCAACATGGTACGCCCTGAAATAGAAATAGGAGGAGTTGTTCTATGATAACCAATTAGTGTTGATTAGGTTTAATGATGCACTAATTTGTTTTATTTCTCAAGTACGTCCAGTGACAGAGTACCAATTGCCTTTTCTAATTTATGCACTTAACAGAACTAATGGGTTCTCCGTTTATTGCGGTAATAAAATTATTAACACCTAGCTTACCACCAGTGGAATATAGCCCTGGGTTGGCTTTATCGTTTAATTAACTACACAGACATTTACACTGTCCACTTCACAAGTTCAATAATGGACAAATGACTTTTATAGCTACCAATAAAAATGAAGCCAATTTATGAATGATAAAACTACCACACAAGATGTGACATTTCTTGATTGTAGGAAAGATCAAATATGCCGTGAAAATCTCAGCACCATAAGGGTTATATTTGCAGATAAGTGCTACACAAATGAACTTGACAGAAGATATTGTAGGAAATGAAGTTAATAGTTTATGTTCACTGTTTAAAAGTGTTACCGATGAAGGTCAAGATGATGAAGAGCGTACTTTAGTTAATACAGCAGTAAGCGAGAGCAGCAGACGACAGAAGCAGACGCGAGGAGCAGACAATAAAAGACCTATGCCATTGAACACAGCACACGGTCCAGGAACAATACAATCACCCAAGCGCGAAACTCGCGTTCTCACTTACTTTCCGATTGTTTTCTGATAACATCAGCAAGCAATAAAATGTCAACACATTAACTAAAATTGATGCTATGAACTCTCATATATTCCCCGTGAGAACGTGGGTCCCAATCTAGAAAATGGGGGCAAATTACACTAAAACTAAAAATGATATTGCCGTAACAGACTTTCATTTAATTAGAGTCTATGTGGCGCCCGTTTCGATCCGTGATATTCCCGGAGGAATCTTCATCTCGCAATGGTCCAATATTAGGTGTTTTATGCATAGATAAATAATGTCAATAGTGTACATCATTGTAACAGTGGGTAAGTACTGATATAAACATAGAATGACTTTCACATGACAGTTTCATTATTATAACGTTTACTACAATAAATATATTAACGTGCGATATATATTTTTTAAATTAATTTCTGTTTTTTTCCACTTTTCACAGGCTAAATTCAAAATGTGTTTTAGTTTTTTCATTTGAATGTTAAATTTATTACAGGCTTTATGTGATATTTTACTCCTTCATTACCTGACAAATGAATCGCTTCCAATAATTGGATACTACAGTTTCCCACACGTACGTACTACAGTTTCACATACATATACTGTACACAGTTGGTTCCCACTCTTAATGTACTGTAGTTTCCCATAAATTCATATAATAAAAAATATACTACTCATAAAAACTAGCATTTCCCAGTCATAAATCCCACACTCGCCCATTTTACAGTTTTAATAACAAAATGTTCTTCACCACATAGTATCCTTACTTTTCGGGAAAGGGTCCTTTATTTATCATTCAATAAACTTGAGTAAACCATCACTAGTAAATTGCATCCACTTCTAAATAACCATCACTCTAGACGTAATTATATAGTATTGATAATCGAAATAAATCTCTAAATGCAAATACAAATAAGTGAACTGAATCGTATTTCATTTCTGTCTTTGATATCCTGTGTTTACATGTTTGGCTGTTTGTTGTTTCAATATTCATAGTTGGTGTAAAGTGCACTTGACAACATTTTCAGCAACCCCTCGGAGAATACAGAAACATCCCAAGTTTTTATAGTCATACATCCTCCTAATCTTACATTATATCTGTTGATTCGTTAGTTACGTAGTTACAACATCTGTCAGAAGGATAATAATTTGTTGCATTAGATAATTATCCGTCTTGACAAGATCTAAGTCAACCAGCGAATATGATACGAATAAACTAGACAACGTGAAGGAAAAAGTTTAGCCAATTAAACGTAATTGTCGACGCTGAACATACAATACTACGCGGGACCCAATTATATCAAAGATTCTTGTTCTATCTGCTTCTCAATACAAGAAAGTAATATCCTGTTGATAATTAGAGACTCATACTTGAATTCAAGACACAAACAGTATTTTATATCTGTTTAGGGGAAACAAACTTTTGATAGACAAATTGCATTCTGAATGAGAATGCAGATTGTGTTGTGACAAAAACAGTAATTGTATGATATGAGAAGACTCACAATATGTCCGCTCTTGTTTTGTTATACTGTTTAATCCAAGAAGCATTCGCCTTGTATTAACGTGAATAATAGAGTAGGGACATAATAAATGGCCCGCTCTCCAGTATCACTACCCCCTCCCCTGTCTCTCTCTCTGGGCGGGTTTAAATTGACCATAGCTGTCGAATAGGCCGTTTGTAAACAAAATATAAATAAATAAAAGTGAATATGGATTTCAAAGGAAAGAATAACACTGTATAGTATTTAAGTATAGCTAAAAAATGGAGAAACCATAATGTTAAATCTTGATTTTTACGCGCGTGTTTGATATTTGCTTGAGTGACAGCTGGCTCTTTTGAATAGGGAGTTGTTCGGTATTTGTATTTTATGGGATGCACATGAACGCGGGTCCGACAAAAAAATCGAAGTAAAAAATGTATCGTCGTTTTTAATGGCTGCGATGCGTGATGAAATCTTGCGCAAGCGTCTGAGCAAACAGGATTAACTTCGGTCGTTAATAAAGACATCGCTAAATTTGCTCATAACGGTTTCATTTTTACACCTAAGGCGGTATGATCCCCGTGACACATGGCGTACACCAGCCTCTTAAACCGCGATTTATGTATTAAATTCCAGTTTGTAATACATCTCATATGTAATGTGTCAGTATAAGTTTACCGTTCTTAGTGACAACCGATTTCACAATATAATATAGAGGCGATAAATGACGTCTAACACGTACTAGTATATAACGTATTACGAGTTATTCAACTTTTCTAACAGTAAATATATAGAACAGAATAGAGCAAGTCACACTATATAGTAACCTATCGCACGAGTGTCGAGAAGAAAAAGTAAATTTTAATTGCTGAACCTCCCTTATTGACCACACAGTGAATACCTCTTTGCATACCATATACTAGTAGCCCAGCGACCTTTAAACAAAACTGTAACTTTATACGGTTAATAATAATGCATTAAAAACTGGGGATTAAATTTCGATTTAGTAAAAATTAATGACAAGTACACTATTGTTGTAAAAAATCTCATATAAAGTTAAAAGCATCGAATATTTGCATGTTTTTCTTTACGATACAAATGTATCAGTTTACTAACACAAGTTGATTGATATTTTATGATTGAGGGACCATGTTATACGTCAAGAACGGATATGTCTGATTGTAGTTTAAACATTGTCTCTATTGTGTTGTTGACATTTTCGATAGATATGAGCAATATATAATATCCCAATTTCTCACGGCTTTGTTCAAATCAAAATGTAGATAATATGCGAACAAGAAAAATGTTGACAAATATAATAACTAGACTGATACACAAAATTGTATATTGAAGAAAAATTATTCACCATTGTTACTAACGACAATTAAGTTATTATTCTATCTACAAAAAAAAAAACCAACAACGCAAAAAACACATACATGTAATACTGTGATAAACATTAATTACCTTCCGTTGACAGAGCCTAAATCCAATATTATACAATTTTAACATTCCATAAAGATCCGTCAGAAATGAAACATAAATTTCTAAAAATTTAAATTGAATTTAACACTACCACCATATTGTTACACTATGCTTTTAAGTTACAGCGTACGATACACAGAATTTTTGAATGAGTACAGAGATACTGAGCAACTAGATATTGGGAGAAATCCTCGTCTATCTCTCTCTGGCCCTCTCCTTCTCTCTAAGAGGATTTTATCAAACAACTCGCTACAGCGACAGATACACAACTGAGACGTAGTAAGGAAATTTCTACAGATATGTACGAAACTAGAAAACAGCTGCTAACTCAGTAATATTGGACGCTAGCAACAACTGGTAAATGTGAGTTTAGGTTTATTTAATTCGACGTTTAAAACAATACATTTCTCTAAAAATTACTATGTATTGTAATTGAATTTAAGCTGAGAATCGAAAATTATTACATGTGTGTTTATGAAAACATTTGCGATTTATTGTTCAAGGATACAGTATGTTAATATGTGTCAATAGATGAACATGCATATAAATGCTAAGCTCAAGGTGACACGATGGTCCAGTGGACCGGGTACTTATCAATTAGTTATAAGTATGTGATGATTATTCATGTTTGTATGTACATGTCACTTAGATAAAATATCTACTACTTCAATAACTGCTACTATTTAATACATAGTACAGTTTTCATCAATATAAAAATAACAAATTCAAATTCTGACAAATAAACCAGCTTTAATCAATAAGACCCATCTCAACTTAAATAGTGCTTGGAGATTAACAAAAATATGTGGTGTTACAGAATGTAACGGAGGTGACAGGAAACATTTTATAAGAATGCAAATCCGTGCATTTTATTTTGTAAATTGTTGTTGAAACTTTATAAATGAAATGGAGACATTTATTTCCTGATATATACGATCATAATTAAAGTAAAACATAGCACAGGTTTGATTCCAGAGTGTTCAACTTATAATTTCTTGCACTAAATTGAAATTAGGTTTCTCATAGAAATAAATACAGTGTATGTAATCCATATAATTGCTTATTGTCAGGCAATGATTACATACAAATACTAGCTGTAAGTTATAGTTTGTTCAACTAAATCACAAATAATTTATTGGGTAGAATATTTTCATAAAGGAAGAGAATTACATGCCAATTAAAATAGATTAAAATTTAGAATTATCTTGATATTTTGAATTAAATAATGGTTTTAAAATGTGTGCTTTATAGCTGTATTATGATAATTATGCTGTCTTATTTATGCGTAATTGTTCGTAACGTGTATTTTCGTTTCCTTCGATAATCCATTTAGATTTTTTGTTCGATGAGTAATTACTTCAAAAAGATTTAATTACAAAACTAATCTTGCATTTAACAAAGTAACCACATTTTCACCGATAGATTAAATTTCAGTTTTTACGATAATAATGCGTGTTTGATTGAATTCAGTGTTAGTTAAGTAGATGTCAAGGACGGCATGGCAGATCAGTATGTAGAACCTGATTAAAATTACCCGTATAGTCATTGGCATTCATCAGTGTTACATAAAAAAGGAGAGATTATGTGCGAATCACAAACTACTCAGTTTCTACAGGGCGCTATTTCCTCATCGCGTTACGAGATGACGACGGTAATTTAAAACACTTTTCGGAAAATAATGAGACTTGTACAGTAACATCCTGGCCCGTAATTACCAATAAATGGAAATAAAATGACAATTAAATTTAGGTTTTAGACTTAATTTCACCCAATTGCCATATCCGGTTTACTGCTGTTGCAAAATGTCGAAGTATGTCGTAAAATATTTAATGACGGTTTTCGTCAATATAAAAATCGCAAATTCAAATTCTGGCTAGCAAACAAGGTTTAATGAATTAGATCCATCTAAACATAAAAATAAACATTGTTTGGAGATTAACAAATTCCGCGGTGTTACAAAATGTAACGGAGGTTACGGGGAACGATTTATGAGAATGCGAAGTCGTGAATAATTTATTTCTTCATTTCTCCATTACTACATAACATGGCCGTTTGGTCGTCTACCTTCCATAATTGTATTTGATGCATGAATTTGGGATCATTCCTCTATGTGTACATTTAACAAAAACATTACCTGTTTAAGGGCTTATAAATTGCTATGATTTTCTATTTCTGCTTACTACGTGTAAACTTGCCTTAATATTTTGTACAAACAATCCGTTATAAACATACTTACGCTGACATTAAAATATTAACTTTGAGATGAAACTATGAAATTATTAACACATATAAACGAATATCAGTAGGTCTAAGTAAAAAAATCAAAATACTGAAAACACTCATGGAAACTGAACTTACATAAACTTTAACAACCGCATGGCGGATGTAGAAAACGCAGTAGTTTGGTCCGCAATAAAATTCATGTACGCCGAGCGGGTGATGGCTTTGGAAAGCTCAACCGTTTCCAAAAACTGATACTTCAATGTTTGATTCTTTGTTTGTTTATATCGAGTCTTACGCCCCATTGCAACAGTCAGAGTCATAATTATGAGGCGGATAGTTCACCTAAGGATCGTTTCTGGGAAGAACCAGTACTCGACTCTCATCGTCCGTAAGCAACTGCCTACTTTCTCACATAAAGAGACATGGTCGGTAGTTTGATTATATAGTGTTAACAGTTGAGTTCGTAAAACCCTTGCACTCTACATGTTTGTAGAATTTACTTAACCTATATATAGGTCGTTTCCGCTTTTCCACGTTATAATGTACAAGTTAATGCATCATTCATGTCTTGGTAAGTTAATGATGATACAGCATGATATTTCTTATCCCAGAATGCACCACCATCCCTGGTGGATGGCGTGCTGAAAACTCGTAAATTTCCGTATATATTCGTTCAACTTTCACACGGAAAAACCTTGATTCCTTCGAATGTCAATCTAATGCATACTTCTTATTCCATTAGTAGAAAAGCAGTTTTGTGATATGCATTTTGCTGAAATGTGACGGATGCCCGGGATTAAGAACGGCTTCAACTATCTGTTATCCTGTCCAGATAGGGAAACCCCATTACTTACATATATTTGATAGATAGCAAGTAATGGCTTTCTGGGGAAATTTAAGTGGAAAGTCTGTCGGATTTCGGCGACATGTTTGGTAACACTGGTGTCTGGAGACCATTGTATTAGTGGCTGATTCTAGAATAGCTTAGATATATTTTCACTGATAGAACTTCAATACAAGGAAATACATCACGGTTAATAGCTGGTAATGCTTAGTATATATAAGTCTGCATTAGATGGAATAACAGGAGATTTTCTTGCATTAAGATATTTTTGTCTCAAAGAGATAGACTATCATTGAAGATAAAAGGCCGCTGTCTTGTAATTTCCCTCATATACATCAAATATATACAACAATACCATTATGCCACTTCTGTAAAAAGAAGGGAAAATGTCACAATATATATATGGATATTACTTTCCAAGCTATCCTTAATTGGCATATAAAATAGAATATACACAATACTTAAATTCTGTATAGTTTCATTTTACAGAGCATTGTAGCGTCAGTATGGATGTATTAGTAAATAGGAACTTCACGACATTTGAGAGAGCAATCATTGCTAGAAATATGAATAGATAGAATACGTGCATTATAGACGCTCATTACGCTAATGACAAGTCCTCGAATATGTCACTGAGTGAAAAATGTTCCCTGATGCACTAAATAATTGATATTAATATATTAGACACATTGAAATCTATCATACAATGATAAACAGAATAATTTAGAATAAACCGGTCATACATCTCAATAAACGTACTCACATAAAATACAATGAAGTGGACAAATACTTCTCAAGAAAATAATTCTCCAGGGTTCATTAATTGAAGAAATGATATTTTGTACCATATGATAATACATACCAATACTCGTCTAATGAAAAATGTTACTCATGACGTTGTTGCATAATGACATTGACAGACGTTACAAAACGTCTGCTGTATAGCATAAGCATGGTTTCATACATCAGTTGATCTTGGACTAACGATCCAATGAGACACCTGATCAATTTAATGCCCAAACAAAATGATTGAGAAAAAAATGAAAAAAAGGCAATTCGACAATAGTACCGGTGAGTAACAAATGGTAGCAGAGCACAGTAATTAATCGTTGCACGGAAAAACTTCCATAATTATGTAGCAAATTAATATGTCAGTGACTTGTTACTTCACGAACATGGTATGTATAGCAACCTGTTACTCGTATGTATAGTGATTGTATTAATAAATTGGCTGTGTTATTATCCAGCCTGATTATCTCTGTTGATAAAGTATCTAATTATCAAGCAAGAGGTTGCGGGTTCAAGCCCCGCATCGGCTACATTATTTTCCTCCTCCTATTATACACTGTGCATGTTGTATGTTGTCAATTTTAATCCAACATTGTTTAACAAAGTTCAATAAATTATCACAAACGTTCCGGCATCTGACTTTCTTATTCGTGAATAGATACGTTTTCAATTTAATTATTGTTTGCAAAGTTTGGTTACTTAATTTGAAACGTGGTTATCTAAAGATTTAAGATGCAATAAAACTCGCCAACCATTTATCAAGTGTTGTATTACATAATACGATATGTTTAGCACGATGTACTAACCATGTTACGATGTACTGTGAACACATTAACAAGTCACAAGATACAATGCCACATTTGTTACAAATATAAACATCTGGTGAACACACGTGTCTAATGTAAGCTTGCCATTCAATTTCGCAGTAACTTGACCCAACGGATTACCAAGAGTAATGGCCCCTGAATAAAACACCCCGTGTTCTTACAAATATGAATGAACTAATGAAACGTTTCGGTAAAGACCAGGGAGTGCCCCGTTGTTTTAAAACATAAAATTCGTTCTTACCCTTGATTGTTAATTAATATCTTTTTTTGAGAATCTATTGTTTGCTTTTAGAGGTAGATATCCGGAATGTTTACCACTTTAGTGGCAAGAATTTCAAAGTTTCGTTAACGACTGTCTTAACTACAATATGTCGCTATTGTTATGGGGTTTAACTGGGATTCGTGTGGCTTATCAGCCAATTAGGCCATATACAAGGTTTTATAACATGCCCCAGAATATAGCTTCTTCCCTTCTCTGAGTTCTACAACTCCCTTCAATTGCCTGGGGATCCCAGTTAAATTTCATAACACTAAGTACGGGAACCATGTGCTGGTTTCTCTCCTTCTAATCGTTGTTTTTAAAGCACCCTGTGTAAGTATACAGTATGGATAAAGATTATTAAATGGCTCTAAAATAGCGAGTACCCACCAAAAGCTTTTCTCTATTATCTTCTACTTGAAGTGATTTCAATGCTGTATTCGATTCAACATGTAAGGCTTGTAAGCTAGACAGTTTTATGAGATAGTTCTCTCTATCTCTAAATATACTAAGCTAAATGGTAAAGTCCCTGACATTTTTGTAATCTACGTTATAAAAGAGCGTAGTATCGTAAAATAATTATTGCGGAAACAATAAAAAAAGTCGTCTTGTCTGTAAAACAACACACTATATAAAATTGTTTTAATATAGTGACCTTTAGCAAAAATAGGTTTGATCCAAATATGGTTTAGTCAGTTACATACATGCACGTTATTTTGGACGTGATCAAGTACAATTATTTTGTTATACAGTGTTAAATCAGAACGCCATGCAAACATTAGAAAATGCAATAATTTGTTGATCTGTTTGTCATAATCTTTAATTATGTTTAATGCAAACATCACCGATTAATATTTAATCATCACTTAAACATTGTTCAACCTATATAGTGATATGCCATTAGAAGTGTCGATAATAGTGCATTTACGAACAAGTGGTCAAGTCAATCAAAATTCTTTTATTTTAACTGATATCATGTACATTCATGACAAAACGAGGAGGCAACCCTGATTTCATACTGTTAAATATACAATGGTTTTCATAACAAGGAATTGAAAATGATAAATGAATCTTTTCTAAAAAAATTGAGGGACGTGGAGAGCCAATATCAGTAAAATGATAATAAACATGACATTTTGTATATAACTATAAAAATGCGGGTTTTACATAAAAATAATTTTTTTTGTCGTTAACTAAATAATACCGTTTATATTAAAACACTTCAATTTGATATATTTTCCTATAGCAACAAAGATTTGAATTTGTACAAATTCCAAACATATTTTGAAGTCAATTGAGTATATTGTTACAAACACAACAGTTAGCAAGTTTTTAATTTAAAAACTAGATTAGTTTATTCTCACCTTTACATGGAAAGATCAAACTAGTCACGGTCAGTCTATTTTCAATAATAATTAAGCATGCGATATGCTCTTTTGAAACAAAAGAAAGAGCAAGTACAAGAAATATTCGGACGTTGCAGAATTGGACATTATTGTCCACGATCGAAGTCTTACAATAACATCGGCTAAAATAGAAACATCAGTACAAACTGTGATATGATATAATTTGCCGTTCGGTTATGATTAAGCAACAGGGAAAGCGGTGCGCCTGAATACGAAATCAAGATTTGTTTAAGGTATTAATAATTTCAAAATACAGACGAAGTGAACATTAATGAACTTTGGTGCCAAAGTCGTGGTACATTGGTCAGTTCGATGGACTTGTAATACGGCGACTAGGGCTCGAATCCCGGTCGCGCAAGGTCATACATTATAGGTAAGACTACAGTCCAGGAAAACTGATTTGGTGACTCGACCACCGTATATAACTGAAATGATATTGAAAAGGGGCGTTCAACCCATTGATACGAAAAAAGTGAATATCGAACATCTGATGCAGCTACTCTTGCACGATTTGAGAAGGTCACACATTACCAGAAGCGGTATGTAGCTTCCTTATAAAGAATTCCTCACAAAGCTAGTGTCAGTATCCTGATGTATTCGTTTCAAAATATTAAGTGACATCTTAGTAAAACATCAACCAATTTACCTACAGAGCGGCTTTTCTATTTTTGGAGAGGCTGAAAATTAATGTTCTCCAAAATCGAAAATCTTCAATTCGACAATACAAAACCAGGGGACTATGGACACACGACAAAGAACATGCATGTATAGTGCTTATTGTGCAAGAAGTGTTTAAAATTGATGTTTTTTTAGAATGAAAATGAGACTTATCTTCAACCAAACTTCCTTAAAAGCATTCCATTCCAGCATAAGATAAACGTGTTTACTCGGTTATACACACGTACTACCTCGAATGATTTACACAGCATATTATCGTAAGCCACACATAAGTTGTATTCACGTTCGGCAATTTCTAATACTTAATGGCAACACACCGATGATATACCGAATTCAGTTAGTTCATCTTGTGTACCCTCATCAATGTTCGAATGCCATCAAAGCAGCCCATCTAGGTTATAGAAGATCGTGGGTTCTAGCTACATGTAGATGACAGCCTTGGTCTTCCAACCGAAGTCAAAGCTGAAAAGTCGCCAAAAGACCCAGCCTGGCCCTTGGTGCGACGTTATAATCCAGCGCATAATTAAATGACAGCCTATGACATTACTATTCGTTTAGGCAACTGACCATTCTCCGTCTCAGCACATGCTTTGATTAGTACATTGTATTTGTTTACGTTTGAAGCAATAGCATATTTGGAGTTCTGATCATTGACAAATACATGTTTTACTATATACCATGATTTTTTTGTCAATTATTATTCTAAAGTATTTAGTTGTGGTATGACTGGGTATTTTTGTACCGATAAGAGTTCTCTAATAAGAATAACGTTGTACAATATTTTAAGATATTGGAATTCAGACAGAGACTATCGTCAGCATACATATAGTATGTCTTATGAATTTCCGTGTCTGGCTTGGTAAGAAACGACATAAATAATGCTTTCAGTGGAATCCTCTGAGACACAAGCTGATACTGAAGCCATAACGATCCCCATATGACAAAAACAGCCTAAAATATTATCGCCAAGGATTTCTCAGAAGCGAATTGAAACAGAAATGTAGCAGGAAAAAAAGGCAAATTAATGCTGGCATATGGATGTAACAACTTCAAAATTATAGAAAGGTTTTGCGGAGACATTTAAGCTCTGATATCCATTCAACATAAAATGTCATTTCCGGAAAGAACATGAAAAGAGAATTTTGAATCATAAATATTGTGATCAAAATCTGATTAGGATGCGCGTGCTCTGATCTCCCGATATAAGACTTGCTAATGTTACTGATCGTTTGTTTATATAATGAATGGAGTAGTTACGTTACATGTATTTCTGAAGTAAGCGACTTTGAAGCACCAAGTAATATAATTAAGATGATTTAAAAGCTTAAACACAATATATATATAAAGTAAACAGCGACAGTTGTGCATGTGCTTGATAACTTGTTATTAGAGTTCTATATATTAAACTTCTATATATATTTTTAAATGGACGATAATTACGTCGTTACATTGCATCTATAACACTTTGAAATGGTATGATCTAATAAAGCATGATTAGAAAAAAAAAATTGGATGTACCAAGTATCGTTGGTGCAACTGTTATGTCATGAATACGCTTTGGAATATTGAACAAAGTAGTTATTCTTTTAGTATTTACAAACATAACAGCATAATTCATAATTCTATTTTAAGGGAACATGATTAGCTATAACTTTGTCCCGGGATGTTCTAACTCATAAGCCGAGTTAGTCCTCTTTGTGGTCATACTACACACGCCGTCCAATTTTGATCAAATACTGCATTATACCGTCTACAAAGTCAGTATAATCATCTAGTATAATTAGAGATAAAACAGTAAATGGTTCGACAAGTTGTGGAGCGTTTATTACACTGATAGGACTCGTAAAATGGAGACCAATTTAACACACAACTAATAAAAAGGCATATTAATGCCTTTCCAATATGCTAATTGTGTTCATAGGAATTGCTCGACTCCAATGAATTATTGTGGGACTACTTCATTTCCATTTGTTTGCATTTCGTCTTTTGCGCCGGCTTCGTCTAAATGATTGAGAATTAGCCATCAGTAAACAAAGGAATATTGCCTGAATCTTAGATGTTACTGACTTGAAAAAACAACAGGATGAATTGTTAATGCACATGCAAGAATTCATATGATATTTCAGTCACCACGAGCAGTTAAAGTAATATCTTGTGGAATTATGCTTTAATTTTGTACAAGTATTCACGTCAGAATTGTGCTATCCGTAAAATAACTAGGATGCAAATGATCGTTCCGGGAACCCACCTCGATGCATAGGACTAACATCGCCTAATATTCAAGGAATCTTTTACCATTTCCAGATAAGTCATCATGGACGAGCATAACAAGGTGTTAATAGATCCTGGTTATTATTTATGTTAGACGATTTGATCGCAGTTCCAAAATATATATGGCACATATGCAAGATACGTCAATGTTGTTTATCTGTTGTTTAACGGCCCAGTCGACAGCTAGGGTAATTTCAGAGCCGCTCCAGACAGAGGGAAGATAAGATACAGGAGAACCGGACATTTATTTCCCCTCGCTTCGTCCGAATAATTTTCCTCGTTCTTTATCGTTTTCGATGTAAAACACTGATTCACTTATCACCCACTTACTTTGATAGTACATGATGTGGTAGTTGGGATGGGAACACTAAAAAGGTGTCTTTGAAATATCGAAAGGCGGAGCCGACAATCGAACCCACTACCTTTCATTTAGTTGTCCAGCGCGTTATCACTAGACCACCGATCATCCATTCATATGTTGATATACTTATAGATTGTTTACATTACCTACTAAAGTGAATGAGCCTATATTAAGATGATGTCAAATGTTGTATAACCAATCCTTGATCACCTCCGACCAACTGAACAAATGACGTTGTACAGAAGAATCTCTTTATGTATGCATGACGTGATTCAAATGGTTAAATGCTGAAAGACTTGAATATCAAAACACTTCGCCCCCCTAAAACGAAGCGCAATTGATGCATGCACTTAGCAGAATGTTCGTTGTTGCTTTTGTTTTAACATAGAGATTTCCTGGCTTGTTCATACAACACTTCTACATAAAGTAGATGATGCTGACGTATTTAGACGTTCGTGATAAGTTTCGACAGTGCCTCATTGTTACCCATAGAAAACTTCAGACGATTGGAGTCACTGAGAATGATTAACTTAACATCGTCTTTCAGTCGTAATTGCTTTAATTTCCGATCTCAAAACAAACCAGTCTATGTGATACACAAAACTCAACATATAAAAACGCGATGGTGTCTAGAACACGTAATTAGGTGTCAGTCATGTGTCAACTGTGGCTATACTGTCTCCACTCCGTAATTCGAATTTCTTGGAAAATTCAGAAAAATCAGTGAGAGGTTATGTAACATGTTGACGATACTTAAAACACTACTGTCTGGTGTCTTACACGTAGTTCGGGTATTCTATATGCATGGTCGAAACGGTCATTATTCTAAACATCTATAGTAGTAAACATATAGTAAATGACACAACTGTAGGGCTTCCTACGAAGGGAATACATTGTATGACTTGTCAGGCTTCTTGCTTTAATACGTCATCTTTGACGTGGTGTTACGACATCCTCGACGTAGAGTTATAGCATCATTGACGTAGTGTTACGGCATCCTTGGCGTAGTGTTACGGAATCCATGACGTGTTGTTACGGCTTCCTTGACGTAGTGTTACGGCATCACTGACGAGGTGTTAGGAGATCACTGACGTGCTGTTACGGCATCTTTGCCGTGAACTTACGGCATCACTGACATGGTGTTACGTGTCCATGACGTGGTGTTACGGTAATACTGATGTGGTGTTATGGCATGCTTGACGTGGTGTTGCGGTATCAATGACGTGGTGTTACATGTTCATGACGTGGTGTTACGGCACCCTTGAACTTGCAATTCTAATACGAACTTATCTTATCGTTTATGTCCTGCTTAGAATTTGCACAAGTACATTGCTGAATTAGAAATATATTTGAACCAAAAATGTTTAGTAAATGCTTTATAAACATGTGCTCGTATTTGTGTATTCAACACTAGAATTTATAATTCATATGTTTGTCTGTTGTTCATGTCTCCTGATTCCACAAGTGAGATTTCTAGACCCTGATATTGGTAGCCGAATGAACATTCCTGAAGCACAGTGGCCATACATCAGTTGTTAATTGTCAAAGGCTTTGGTAAAATCAATAGAATTAGTCTTTATTGTAAGGGATATTTCTTGTATTGTGTCTGAAAATCCTCTCATAATTACAGGCCTAAATAGACATAACCATTCTTTATCTCCTCTTTTTCGGAGTCTTCAATAAACGTTCACGATGTTTTCTTAACTTCTGAAATGATTGCAATAAAGCTTTGCAATGCATCATGACGGTTGTTATCAGAATGTGAATGTTGTGCTGAAAGTTATCATAGCGGAATATTGAGAGATGGTAAGATACGGTCATAATGGAATCTACTGCTGGGAAAGTAATGGACGTTACAAGTGGTTCTGTTTTGCTGATGATGTTAGTGATTTCTTCCATTGTAACATTAATGTCTTCCTACCATCATTCATTCTAAAATGATCACTGATATCTACCACTGACAGATGTAATTATCAGGCAGGTGATTTTTGCTTTCGATTAAAATCGCTGCGAGCTATCCCGTAGTCTGTGGTTCATATCATGTTTTATGATGGATTTAATTTATAAAGCTTGTGGAAAATGTTTGTTTCTGTATTCTCATCATAAAATGTTTCATACGTTTCTCATTTTTAAAAATGCAATTGCTATAGACACAGTACTTGGCTTGAAAGTTGGGTTGGGGACACTGAAAAAGCGTCCTTAAAGTAGCGGAAGGTGGAATTGAGATTCGAACACACGACCTTCCGATTAGTAGTCCAACACGTGACCACTAGACCTCGGTCCACCATTTTCTTTCCCGACACACCGTCACATCCTCAGTAAAATCTGCCTAGAAAATTAAAACGTGTAGATGTAGCTATCAATTTTCAATTTCTCTTTAAAATAATGTGGTCTGCGTATAATTTAATAAACGACCAATCAATTTAGTTGGCAGATATTTTATTGTTTCAAGTCATTTGTCTTGCTTGCCTTTTATAATTGAGTTAGTAATGCAATGATTTTTGCTGATAATCAATTTATTAAAAGTCAGCAGCAACTGATACTTGAAATCGATTTTTGCAAGACTTGCCGAGCAATGGAGGATATGGAAGATCTTATATAACAGGAAGAATTCTTGACGCTCAAGTCTGACAAATCCATGTACAATGTAATAGTAGACAAACCTGTGTACATACGAGTATGTAGCAGTAAATAAATCTGTGTACATATATAGCAGTAAATAAATCTGTGTACATATATAGCAGTAAATAAATCTGTGTACAGATATCAAGCAGGCAAATGTGTGTACAAGTATTACAACAGGCAAATATGTGTACATATATAACAGTAGACAAATCTGTGTACATATATAACAGTGGACAAATCCGTTAACATAATTATATAACAGCTGACAAATCTGTGTACAGATATAACAGTAGACAAATCTGTGTACAGATATAACAGTTGACAAATCTGTGTACAGATATAACAGCTGACAAATCTGTGTACAGATATAACAGTAGACAAATTCTTGTACAGAAATAAACAGAAACCACAAACAAATGAAATAGTTCCTCTCGTGTAACCTCATAATTAGATTTAAAAAGCTAATTATTTCTTAAGATGGCATTATGTGTAAAACGACACGTTAGAAACACACCATTACTACAAACAAGTCGTGTAACAAATAATGCCGAGATAATTGAACCATTAAATGAATCTCTCTTATACGGTGTGCTGAAACTCGTGGGAAATAGATGTACAAGTTAAAGGTGACAGACACAATTAAATAGACACATTAAATGGCTTAACACTGCAAAATTCTACATTATTTTACAGGAACTTCAGCTCTTCTGGAATACCATGTTCGATGCATTAATTATTTTCAATGAGAATCATTCATGCTGTGACTGCTTTATTTGACCCAGTGTTAATTTAGTATTCAATACTGTCGGACGTCAGACAGAATATTTGATAAGCGGTTCCAACACTGCATATTAATCTAAATACAAGACTAAAATAATAATGTACACATAATTTGCTTACGGTAACTAATTTCGATTTCCTAGTCGGGACAGTGACTGCATGAGTTTGAGGATCATTTATTTATAACATACGAAACAGAAATAATCATAAAACTAATAACAATATTCAAATAATGCGATTTGAAGCCAGAATACCGCAACAATTACCGATGAAATACCATTTTCAAATTATACTCCCGTCTACACAATTATCATAAATAACGTTTTAAGTATCTTACTACATGTATTGTAATAGGCAGCAGGTCAGTGGGTGGCACTCTAGATTTGTAACCAGACGATCTGGGTTTCGAATCCCGGTTGCAGCAGATCTCATCCTTGAAGATTTGACAACAATGTTTTTTTTCTCCACATGTTGAGGAGTTGTCGACTTCTTGTTGAAGAATAACTTAGTCCTGATAAGCCTATCGCCCGGGAAAACTTGTTAGGTGAATCGGCCGACGTATATAACTGAATTTTTTTTTTGAAAAACGGCGTTAAATAAATGAAAATAATTAAAATACAGTTTTCTGACTTGGGAAGAACTTACTCGTCGATATTGCGTACAAAGTGTGGTTTACAACGACTGTCTGAAACAGAAGATGAAACGCCAAGAGATTTAAACGCTGATACAAGACATGGTTGATCCAGGTAATTCATCTTTTACGTATGTCATGGTAGAATATTCCACTTTTCAATTTTAGAATTAACCAATTTTACTTGTCTGTTCAGAATGATAGATAATAAACCACGTGTTTGCCTTCCGGCTCTCTCTCACTCATTGTATACTTACAGGAAGAAAATAATTCGTTCTCCTCTGATGTTATGGATAAAGTCAAACACAATCGTATTCTTGCAGCTGCACGAGTCGGATAAGATAAGTGTCACGTGACTAAAACTGATATTAAACAGAAATGGTGATACTTGAATAATTATTGTTACTACACTCATGTGTATTATTTACAAATGATAGTAAATGTATTATATTAGTCTGAATATTGGACTTCCGGTTCGAAAAATAAGTCTGCGTATATCTATGGTGATTTATACAGTAAGTATCGCATTATCAGTCAAACTGTGCGGTATGATACGAGGGTCATCCAATAAACAGCGAGTTTGTGCTTGCTTATTACTTAAAATGTAAATATGTAAATTGCCTCTCTATATTCCTTCTATAAACGTATCTGAGAAGAATGGAATATATTCATATACGTTATGCAGAGTTTGTACATGTTCAGATTTTGCTGCCAATTTGAAGTACAGTAAAACATGTTTGATAGGGGGCATCAATGACAAAAACATAATCTCAACATACATCAATCGACTACATGCGAAATTATCAAATAAAACCAGAATATCAGGTACAAATATCGGTATATACTTATATCATGTGCTACTAAGTTTATACGCATTCAACTCCAGTGTCATGATAGTGATTCTCATGGACACCCGCGCATCTCAGACTGTTTTAGGAATATCAGAATTAATGAGTTCAAGTGTACAATCCCTTAATTATATCCTAAGCGATATACAGTAAAACCTATGTTAGCGACCACATCCTAATAAAGGCCACCTTTTGAATAAAGGTTATTCTTATAAAAACCGTCATTGATTATATAGAACAAAATGACCTCTAAATAAAGGTCACCTGTCAATAAATACCACATTGTGTATTTTCCAAGGATGGCCTTTGTTCACAGGTTTAACTGTATATATATCCATTGATTATTAAAAAGACTAAACTGCCCTATTTCTACAGACACAAAACTACGGAAACCATGGAATAAAGTGCCATTTAATAATCTACGTTGAGGTACGTTTCTATTCCCTTAACGGGCATGACACAAAACGTTACTGGTTTTAAAGCTTCTAAAAGACCCTCTATCGCCTATAAATAAAGCAAGGATTGCAGAAGGTGTAAAACTGCTCACGTTTTAAAGAATCAATACCTAAATAGATTAATCTTGAGTTCTGAGCGACACGAAACCAATTGACTCTGACAATGATTTTGTCATTTATTTGCACGCTGAGGAGTTATTGAAAAAATAGTGACTAACTAATTTAATTTCAGAAAAAGGAAGCCATCGAAAACTGAAACTTCGTTAGAATCCTCCACAAATATTCAATGTGTTTGTTACTGAACAAAAATGAAGTAATTGAACAAAAAAAAAAACACGTCAATAAGATACATGTAGCTGTTTTCTGTGCAATGGAGATGAATTTTATTTATTTATTTTGTCACAGCACAGTAACTAACAAGTGCTGGCTGTGTTTTTACTTAGAACGTAAATTTTAAGAGAAGTTTAAAAGCAACAGTAAACGCTTACGATTGTAACTGTTGTTTGTTAACACAACACAATAACAACATAAATAGTTTACATTGGTACTCTAATATAACATTTCAACAATGGAATGATAATGATGATTTAAGAATGATTTCCTCGCCATTGTATCCAAGAAGCTTCCCGAGCAGTGACGGCGAAAATGTGTACAATTTTACTGTTGATGATAGCCAAGTGCTTCTTAATTAGAGATAATGTGTATGTGTACATTCGGCAATTACCGCAAATTGGTAACATATAGGCTAGGTATGCAAATAGAGGTAAGCGAATTGTGATAATAGTTACAATGTTGTTAAGCCATTGGACCAACCAATGTGAACTCATTAGAACTCATTTAAGTAATTACTGCCAAGATATGACCAGACCAACTGGGCTATGATTTTGTGTTACGGTAAACAATAAACAAGCGTTACACAACAAGCCTATCTGTTATTCAAAGGTTTGAAGTCAGCCACTCAAAAAAGAAAAAAATGCGTACAGAACTGTTCAGTCCCTGGAAAGGAGAAGCAACAAAACATTTTGTTTGTTTTGGTGTGCATCATGTGATCGCTTCTTGTGAATAATGTTTAACAATCGATTTGTTCAGTTGAGAATTAAGTAGTCTGAGTTGACATTTGTGCTTATCTAATGTTACATTTCATATGGATATATTTCTTTTAATTCAACAATTCTGGGATGATCAGCTCACAAAACAATGAAATATGAAGCAAATCATATTATTTTACACAGTTGTTCAACTTATAACAACTCTTATCGTGTGATTAATAACTGCATTATATTTTGTTATATTTATGATGATGTACTCATGTACAAGTCTAGATAAATGTTCTTTCTGTTCTTATCGCATGTTAAAGCAATGGAAACTTTTTTATACACATAATGTTCGCGCACTAACAACCAAATGCTTTCAAAGCTTAACTAATTTATCATTGTTTATGCATTTAGAACAATAAATCAATTAGCTACTGAATGCGTACTTCTATCTTATAATTAGATAATTAAATCTTATAACATTATCTGAGATGTTAAACTATAAACACATTAGCTAGGAAATTGTATTTATGCATTAAATTGTTAATTTGTGCATTAATCATTTCGAGGTTGTTTAATTATCTGTTACATTATTTTTTTTTTTTTTATGAATTGTTTTACAAATGCTGGAATTCGGCTACTCAAGTTAGCTCCTGTATACCGATTAATGCTTTGGATGACACTTGCATTTTGAAATATTCTTTTAATCGTGCACATGTATGCATACTTATGTTTTCAGCCATCGGTTTAAGTATTAGATGTTGACACACGACTTTATTCTGATCGAACACCACACTTAGATGAGCTACCATGTATAATTTATGAAATATATCATCATCATAAAAAGCCGAGTTGTATTATTGAACAAATTAAATAAACATTGCATGAAAACAATTCATTTAGTCTTATTCAAACAGCAATTCATCTGGCCATAGACACACATGTATTTACGAGCACGGTTTCTGGTACCAAAGAAAAAGGTGAACAGACTTATGAATTCCCACTCTTTGATATATAACACGATAATGGCGACATATCATGATACAGCGTGCAGCATGGATGCTATTTTTTATTGTTTCGAAACGATATTAATGATTCCAATTGGCCGACAAAAACTTCTGGAGGTGTTAATGATTTGGAAATCGTTAAAATGTCATTAAAAGCACATTTCTCTACTGTAAAAAAGATTGTTGTCAAGTAGAACGGGCCTAATTACGATAAACTAGCAGACTGCATTGAATTAAAACGAGTTAATTATAAATTGATTTCAACGTGATGAGCTTACTTAAAGTCTGCGTGTAGACAGTCAACATAACCTTGCAGAACATATTAGGACGATTATATCCGGTCCTTCACCTCTCGGGAAAGTTAAATATTACAAGTTGTCTACGATGATAATAATACGAAGTCAAAGTCTAGGATATTGTCTGAAGTAGAAATTATAGATACCAATGATTCCCATCCTCAAAGCACATTTAATACAATCGAACAATACCCCAGGATATCAACATGTCAACTAAAGTAAGTAATAAATGATGAAATCTGAAAGGAATGTTTTTACTTTAGGTTGGAAAATATTGAATAATGCATACATTCTAGGTAAACTATTTAATGCGTTTTTCCATATCGGTGTAATACCACGTCGCGAATTAACACTATAATGTAAGTTAAATACTCAATACACACGAAAGGCAAACTTCGATGAAGGTCGATGGATGGGAAATACAAATCATGCATTGCAATGTTTTAGGATAAAGTATGTATGTAATGGTGTACGTGTGGAGAGAAGTCAATAAACTATTTGACTTGACTTGACTAAAATTACAGACTGAATGTACAAACAAAGGCATAATAGATCTAGGTCGTGGCTAATATGACGTTTGATAATAAACATGTTTTTTATATAGTGGTCATTCAACGCATTTGACTATTCTTTGCCATGTCTGAATCATTTGGTATTAATATGAAATACACTTGTCCAGTTACCATCTATCTTTTACACGATGTTTGTGTAGGCAAATCTTAGCAATTCTTGGGAGAGTCTGGGTGTTATGTTCTTCAGCGCCTTGAATGCCGAAAACCAGCATTGTCTGTTTTGGGTTTTATATCTCATATAAATGGTATTTCTGCAGAGTCAACCCTTGTTGTACGACTGAACGCAGAAAAGGTTTGGCAATGGTTTGACATAAGAATTTGGCTGTATTTTTCTCTTCACACAAATGACCACTGTAATTTGCTAATTATCGTAGATTGCCACCACACACGCATGTGTATAATGACATTATAAATTATGCAGACGTGACGTACATTTTTTTCGAATCGCGTGAAAAGAACTCCTATGAGTATATTATTATCTCCGCAACTCGGAAACACAGCAAATAAAAGTAAGCCATTTGATTAAGCACGCGTCTAATCGAGTATACACAGCCGGAAATTGAAATTACATTAACGTACGAATCTAGATAGTGTATTAAATACAGACATTGTCGATGTAAATACAGAACATTTCACAGTCTAACACTGATTGTACGTATCTTGACATTTTTGTCTATGTCAGCTATTACATTAATCATTAAGAATTCAGATAATGAATTATGTGTACCTAAAGTATAGATTTTGTACCTTTTAGTATGAATTATGTGTAAATATTGACTATACAGATGAAACTTTTAGAATAAAATGTGTGTACCTAAAATATAAATTATACAGATGAAACTTTTAGAATAAAATGTGTGTACCTAAAATATAAAGTATACAGATGAAACTTTTAGAATAAAATGTGTGTACCTAAAATATAAAGTATACAGATGAAACTTTTAGAATAAAATGTGTGTACCTAAAATATAAATTATACAGATGAAACTTTTAGAATAAAATGTGTGTACCTAAAATATAAAGTATACAGATGAAACTTTTAGAATAAAATGTGTGTACCTAAAATATAAAGTATACAGATGAAACTTTTAGAATAAAATGTGTTTACCTAAAATATAAAGTATACAGATGAAACTTTTAGAATAAAATGTGTGTACCTAAAATATAAATTATACAGATGAAACTTTTAGAATAAAATGTGTGTACCTAAAATATAAATTATACAGATGAAACTTTTAGAATAAAATGTGTGTACCTAAAATATAAAGTATACAGATGAAACTTTTAGAATAAAATGTGTGTACCTAAAATATAAATTATACAGATGAAACTTTTAGAATAAAATGTGTGTACCTAAAATATAAATTATACAGATGAAACCTTTAGAATAAAATGTGTGTACCTAAAATATAAAGTATACAGATGAAACTTTTAGAATAAAATGTGTGTACCTAAAATATAAATTATACAGATGAAACTTTTAGAATAAAATGTGTGTACCTAAAATATAAATTATACAGATGAAACTTTTAGAATAAAATGTGTGTACCTAAAATATAAATTATACAGATGAAACCTTTAGAATAAAATGTGTGTACCTAAAATATAAATTATACAGATGAAACCTTTAGAATAAAATGTGTGTACCTAAAATATAAAGTATACAGATGAAACCTTTAGAATAAAATGTGTGTATCTAAAGTATAAATTATACATATGCACCATTTAGTATTAGTTATGCGCACCCAAATGGTCGTTTAAAACAAATAGTGTTTGAGTACTGTTTAAGTACTGTCGAGCGTTTCAAGCCAGTGTTAATTGTAATGTTTACTTTTCCAAGCAAACTTAATGATGATAAATATATATTTTATTGAGTTATTGGGGTCTTCCAATTAACCCACATTTATCTTAATAAAATATCATTACTAGGTCGTTGTGTAATGCATTGAGTTCCAATTTACCATCTAGGTTCCTGTTGTGTATACGGATATTTTGAAGCGTGTCACATAATTGCCTCTTCCAAAAATAACTCCTAATGTTTGTATAAGAATAGATGACATATTTCCCTGGTGAGTTTCTATAATCAACAAATATTCAAAAAGAACGCAAAGTATGTTGGTCAAAACATAATTTTCCCATCAAGGTTTAGGAAGGCATCCTTTAACATATATTTGAGTATTAATCACCGTTTAACCTAATCAAAATTTAATGAGAGAAGCCAGTCATGTATCTAACAAACTAACAGCACACTAAGACAGACACACTTAGACATACATGTACAGAAAATCAGACACAGACTGCGTTCTAACTTTAAACCTAGCCTGCAGTTCGCGATTCATTTTTTAATAGCGAACTGCGTTCCAACTTTACACTACCCTGATACACAGGCATAAAGATACATATGCATTATGAGTCTGGTTCCAGACGTACAATGCCAATCACATGGTGAAAGGGGCAGGTAATCCAGTCAAACATAGACACAGAAAGCCATAGGAAAAGACAAGCACGGAGAGAAGACATAGAAGGACAGACAGACACATACACACACACCCTAACATACACAAATTGACAGATATACGTGTAAATACCACGATATTTCTAATGATAATTCGATTAAATCCTTTTACACAACATGCTATAAAATACTATTTCATTTTTTTTGTATTTGAAATTTTGTCCGAGTTACTTTTATTTTCGGTTGTTATTTTCCAGAGACAATGATTTGGCACCATTTGAATAATCCCATTCTAAAAAAGTGTTCATCCACATATCTGGCTCTAGATACGTCAGTGTAAACAAGACAAATAGAGTAAACACTTGATATTCAGACAGGATTGTGATAAAAGTACTTCTAGAAACTACATATTATTGAACTGCTATCGCCTGAAAGCCAAACCCAATCTTCTCACTGGAGGAATTAATTCAATTTTGTTTTTGTCTTAAGCATATTGCTTAATGCCCGCATACAGCTCGACTATTCTGATTTACAACGAATATTCAATTTATCTCAAGACAACTTGACATCAAAAAGTTATAACGTCTGAAAGTAGATATGCTGTTTAATTACATACCAAATATTCAATTTATACCAAAATGAATACGTCTCTCCCTGAACGTGTTGCCTGGTTACTAGCTATCCCGAGAAAAGTAATTCTCAAACATATACTTTCACAAATACTAACAAATGAGTTTTTATAGATATATGTATTTTATTACAATTTTCCTCGCCGCCTATCAATCTATGGCTCGGATTTTTGTTATTCATTGGCAACTCGACACTAAATGTTTCCCTTGCACGCACCAAATCCATTTACAAGAATCTCTGGTTATTGGAACTTGTTCATCGTCAACAAACATTGAAGTTTCATGTTTGGGAGGAATGGTTTGATGGTAACGTAAGAGTAATTACTAGTTTTCAAAACAAAAGTCTTGAGTGTTTGATGAATTGGATGCCTTGTGTAATAAATAAAATCTAATTTTACGCTTTTATTTTGAACGCAGTTTAAATGAGCCCTGGTACATCCCGCTGTGCAGAGTTTTATGCAAATTGAGATGGTGTGTCCTATTAAATGGAACATGCTTCCATGAGATATTAAATGTAAAAGATACTCTTACTGAAAAGCGCCTATTCGATGTTTCGTATGTCTTCCTTATCTGCAAGGTAAATATCGCAGAATAAGCACACTCAAATACATTTTGTTCAAACAAAACAAAACTGCAGCACAATGTACAAGTAACTAGCATTGGCAAGTACATGGAATTAAGATACTCTTGCTAATTTGAACAGACAGTTACATTACAGTTTCCCCATCCTTCGGTAAACTATTTACCCAGCAACGATTTAAAAGCCAATTTTCTGTTCTGAGCTTTTATCATAATTTCAAGCCATTACATGAAAGCCCTTCAACATTAATTTCACACTTGCGAAGGATATTGAAACTGGGTGTGAGTTTGAGGAAACTAAGAATTAGAGAATATTAAAATATAATCTATGTGCTACTACGCATGAAAAGATAGATGTAAAGGTTACATATAAATAACACTATAAAGTCTCCCACAAAAAAAACCAAGTCCAAACCGTTTACAAGAACGAATTCATCTGTTAGCAGCACATTCGACAGCTAAGGTCATTTCAGGGCCGTCCCAGAGAGAGAGAGAGAGAGAGCGAGAGAGAAGGGAGTTAAGGTACAGGAGAACCGGGCATTTGTATCCCTACTATTAATATTATTTCGAATAGTTTTTCGTGGTTCTTAATCGGGCTCATACCAAAACCTGAAAAACGCTCATACGGCCAGCCGAAAACATAGACAATGGGAAATTGCCACATGATCCTAACGCCTCACCTTTTTTCCTGTGATTTTATAGACACAATACACTGCTCGGTAGTTGGGAAACTCCCTGAGAACTTCAGAAGGAGGAGCCGAGATTTGAACCCACGACCATTCGTTCAGTAGTTCAGCACGTTACCACTAGAACACACACCGATTTACAAGGACAAGAACAGAACTGAAACTGCTGGTCAACTAAATACAAATTAAGTAACTTTTTGTTATCGCTGACTGCAGAGCTTGTGGCAAATTGCCTATGTCTATGTTTTTGTGTTGTCTGCGTTTTCGGATTGCGGTATGGGCCTTTTTTGGCTAACAGTATGAGCCTTTTTCATCTGGCCGTATGACCCATTTTCAGCTTACAATTTGAGCTTTAATCAACCTGTGGTATGAACTTTTTTTGTTTGCGATATGAGCCGTTTTCGATTGGATTGTGTTTGGAGAAGTCGAAATTATCGCATACCGCTATTCCAGTCTTTTGTTTCAGATAGAAATCTTATATATTCCCCACCAACAGCTGGATGAGTGTGTGTATATATATAACCTTCAAGTATTAACAATCTAAGGTGTTAGTTGTCATTTGTTATAAACAATTTCAGGTTGTGTTGACAGACACGTAACAAGCGTTCAAAAAGGGGAAATCCTGTTAGATGTAGTTTATTAAACGATGTAGAACTCAAATGCTTGATCGGCATACGACCATAAGTATAATTGACGTTAGCTTCACGATTTGTACTGTCCGTTGTTGCAGCTTTTTTTCTTTTCGTTTACATATTGATATAATATCGGAACTTGAAGCTGCTTTTCCATAGCTTATTGAATGTTTTATTTGATTTGATTTATTTCGGTAAAGATACACATATACATGAACACAAAACATGGTAGCAAATATAAAATTAACACACGTGAAAATAAGGTCCATGATATGTACATCAAAACCGAGAATGACACAAAATAGAGACGAACTCTTATTTCCATTGTGTTCCTCTGTGTATATGATCGGTAACGTAATAATAGCATATAGCCGATTTAATTTATTTACATTAACTGGTAGGTAAATTCAATTGGATGTTTATTGAAAAAGTAATATAATGTACAATCTTGTGATTTATCATATAACTTAAAAGGGCAGCACAATAAAATTTGTATTAATGCCTGCCTACAGCTATCTAACAAAAATAAAGTAGAAATATATGAATATATTCAGATACAGATCTAGCAAATATAAGTTACGAATGCTGATGTCAAATATCTAACAAATAAAGTAAAAAAGAAGGCTAATATTCAGACATAGAGCTAATGCTAGTGGGTATAAATTAGCCCTAACCAATTCAATAATTAACACAAACATTTTAATGACAAATGTGTGATTTTCGTCATACACGCGTCACAGTAATGTCTCTTGTACTATGTTGTTATTACAAAAAAATATCGGATCCTATATATATTACGCAAACAATAATTAATTGAAAACTAACATAACATTATTAATGTAATCCAGTAAACGTATTAATTACGATTATTTTGAGATTCTGTAGTTCAATGACACAAGACATGTTGATATTTTACTTATAATTGGTTAGAGTGGGTGATGTTCAGGTTGATCAATACCAATAAAAAGAACTCTGTAAAGAAAGGCACAAATATGGATGAAACTGTCCGCCAAAAGACCAACAAAAATGTCATAAGCCGCAGTTAGAAATGAGTTAAACAGCAAATTGTAAACACAAAAAATGACATACTACGTGACACAAAAATTAAGCAGAATGAATCAATTATGATAACACTATTGTAAAAAAATTTATTTGCTGGTTAACAGCATGACATAAAACATAGCAATAGACAAACTCACATATTGTCAACATGTTTTCCAGCTATTGTATTTGCTAATTTGGTTTTATGCGCGAGCAGAACACAAATGCCAGAAATATTTTCAATGTCGATCAATCTCTGACACGGACGCATGCAGTAAGCTTTATTAATTGCTCAAAAACTTTCATTTCGTGTAATAAAAGCGTCATTAATTATCTTAAACATGTCTGGGTGTTTGGCACTGGATCATATTGCATACTTTATCACCAGGCTTTGGAAATAAACACTTCAAGACAAAGCAATAGTGAAGGCTCACTTTGACATCATAAGTTTGTCAAATAGTTCCGATGAGTCGAATACCGTAGTCACCATCAAATAAGTTGGGCTTTTAGAGACTTAAAGGGATTTCAACATGGGCAAACATACCACGCTTATGTTTGAGGACGAAATGCCTTAACGACACGCGAAATGTCCATGAATACATGACAAGTTTCCTCCGGCATAGGTTATGGTGTGAAAAATGAGACAGTATAATCGTGCTGTTAATAACGTTCGAAACTTAAGTATTATTGATAAAGGAGTTTAAATTTCAGTCCAAATAATGAATGATGATTAATACATTGATATGCTCCATATCACCTCCAAGCAATCATTCAGATAAAATTGAAACAACTATGAATGTAATTCATTGCAATTATTAATACATGTACAAATTATACTAAATCGCGACCAGATTTAACTACTAGTAATCAGGAAGCAGTTGACAGTTATAAGATTGTCTCTGTGCTGTACCATCGTGATATAAATTAGTACATCCCATTCAAATTTATATTCTATACCTGAAATATCAAATGCACTCATAATAAATATGTTTTATTTATTTACGAAATTTTGTTTTTTGTTTCCTGAAGGGTAACTGGCCCATCATACTTATTTTCTTGTAGCTTTTCTACATGGCGGCACCCTCTGGAAGACGGTGTTTCGTTCTTCGTTTTTGTATAGTACCTGTTTTGGCGGTTCTGGGGGAATGTATTTTTGATTTGTATTCGTTTTTTTTTCTTGGAAAATTTTTCATGTGCTACTAGTATTTAAGTACACTTGTTTATAGTCCTTGGATGTAACAGTTTATACTGGGAGGGGTTTATTCACTTCGATTTTTAAAACTGACCACAGAACCACTATGAATTTGATATCATTTTAAGATAAACATCATTCTAATTACCCAGTCTTCATAAACTGTAACTATTCTCCCTCCATTTATCATACATCCATTGTCCGTATCCGTATTATTGTATTAATGGATCTCTCGATTTTTCACAATTAGTTCACACCTCAGCCTTATTAGAGAACAAGTATATATTATTTATGGGACGTCCAATATGAGATAGTAAACCAAAGGAAATATAATATCATAAATGTTGTGAAGCATGACAAGTACTTATTCTATCAAACTATCAGTATATTTACAAGGCTATAACAAATGAGTATTCGTAAAGATATAAATGGCAACAAACAAACACACACACACACCGAGAAAGAGAGAGAGAGGGCGTGATAACGTAATGTCATATGGCATTTAGATGAATTAATGAATGTGTTATCCTGGAGATCTATAGAAATGTCAGAGACAGGAGCAGATATCTGTTTTCTAATACACGCAACTATGTATTAATGTGACCCAAATATTTAGCATTAAAAGCATAGCACGTATACATACATACTCTATGAAGATGGTTAATTTACCAATCTTTCTACTGAATGATCAACACGACCATACAAATGATTTGTTTATTGTGTTCGAAATTCGTATCGAGGTTTCCTTTAGTGTTCTTTATATGCCTAAAGTGCCAAATGTTTTTTACATTAGCATACTTGAACAACCAACAAAATAAACAATCCAGATTCTGGTTGTTGACCTTTGTTGATATAAATTTCAACATGCAATACTCCTTGTATCTATTTAATAGCCAGACCAGTTGTATCAGGGCATGGCAGTTGTTTATTAATTACTTTTAAACGAAGCATATGCCATCATCTTCAAAGAACCTGTTAGAACTATCAAGCCACGGACAGTGTCTGTTTAGATAGACTTGTGGAAACAACATGCTTGAACTTAGTTTTATTGGGCGTGACGTACAAATTGTATACCAACTGACTAGGTCAATCAAACACCATGATCATGAAGTCGTGAGCTGTATGCTAGCTACTGAAGATGATAGTATGTTGATAGTCTAATAAGAAACTTGTCTTCAGACAGAGCATAATTAGTACACATGGTGACCTGGGTTTCTCGTGTACAGTTGTGGATCAAAGAAGTAGACACATAAAACTAGTCCTAGGTACTGACCTCGTGAAAACTAATCAAGAACGCTGGAAATTTTAACTTGTTACTTCTTAGATGCTATCTGAAGTATGCACCGTCAGACATATCGACAACTGTTGTCAATTTCGTATACATTATATATATATAACTAGCGCATGTTTGAAAAGGAAAGTACAATTTCATCCCAGACATTTAATTAATCTATAAGACACGGGGGTATTCACTCAAATCAGTACACCGGGAAATAAACCTATTACATAAAAGTAATTAGGCTAGTTCGGTTTGGAAATCATAATTGAATTTTATCCAACCAATTTTATTTGGAGCCGGAATATTTCACACAATGTTATTAAACATCTTATACAAATGTATTATCATTAATTCAATACGTCTGATAACAATTCTGCATCAAAGAACGTAATAAAATACAAAAACTCAAACGTTGGAAAATTGAAAGCAGTTCATCGTGGTGCGGTGTATGAAATGAATTAGCATACATGAAATAAAATCCGCATTACGTAACCCGATCCGGGATTTTATGAAACCGTTTTGAATAAGCAGTATTGACAAATTCGGCACAGATGTACGCAATACTGTTTCGATAAAAAAATAACAAGCATTGAGACTGTTTTATCGTCTCACTATGAGGTTTTTGTTCAATAACACATGTTTACGTAACGTTGGTTATAATTATCATTGGAAGCAGGTGTGTTAGTTTTTTCCAATCTGTGGTGACGACAGACAGTTACGCTTATCGACAGCTGGACAAAAAATAACCGCAATATGATGCCAGTCTAATTCTTTATTGATTTTAAACCTTTGAAATTAAACTGCAATATATAAATGCATAATGGTATTCACGTTCATTATCAGAAGTGTTTTGTCTGTTTAAGTATTCCAATTTAGTTCAATTGAGTAATAGCTCGTTTGTTATATTAACGCAATTTGTTTTATTAAAGCTCAGCAATATTTCATGATGACACAACAATATCAACATTGTGATTGTTAATGTCTGGTTTCTATAAGCAGTTAGTCGTTTTCATTGTTTAATTACAAGTAATATTTTAATGTAATCCATTCTCTTTTTAGTTTCGTGATACCCACGACCTCAGCAAACACATCCGTGCCACATACGCAATTCCATTGTAGTTGTCATAAATTACTCCATCGATTAATCACAACGATTGATATCATTTTTTATTTAATTGGTTGCATCTTAATTGCCTCTTTTAATTACAATCGCAATTGCAAAAATGCGTGTGAATATTTTATTAATTGGAAGGTTGCTGTTGCATATAAATCTGTAATTGAATGATATTACAACAATCATTGGTGAAATTAATTATCTTATTAAACCAATTAGCTCTGTTAGATATGCAAAATATGCGATTGCTCGAATGAAGAGTCATAAAATTGAAATTTAATCAAAAGTATTGCCAATTATTTAATGGATTTAATTATACCACACATAAACACGCGGAAGTGTATGTTAACAGATTTGATAACAACTAATTGTCTGCGAGATAATTCTCATTAATAGCTTTCATATCCAGAGAACTTTAATCTGTATTGTATAAAGCAATTTTTACAAAACCTTTGTCTGTGGATTTAAAATCATTACGTGAACAGAAGCAAAGCATTAGGTATTTCAGAATTTATTTTTCAATGCAGGGAGGGGGTAGTTTAGCTTGAATTGTTCTCTTTATTAAGCCCGTTCTCACCATTCAAATACAGCTATGTTATTTCAGTTGAATATCGCTTAGGTATTCGTGTTAGTATTTGAATGTGTAATATATTTATAAATATTTCACAGTATACCATGTACACGTCTGGTCTGAAATAAGGTTATGTTCACAACTTCAACATGTATTACTGTACGTCTATTATATTCTACTAAAAGTATAAAGACATGTCATATTTCATCCCAGATTTCACTCGAAGAATCCACTCCTCAATTCAATGATTTGATTATACTTTACCTTATACTCCTTTATAAAAGTTCCAACACATTGTGTCCAGAAATAAATCCAATCATTTTGACATGAATAGTTAATAAAGAACTTTCTTACCGAGCGCTGCTCAATATTCATTCAATTATATAACTATAGTGACAAAACAGTCGAGGCATAAACCTAGATCAGACCAAATACTTATTCTATTATTTCGGCACCAGCCACTTTTACAGACAACCACGGTAGATAAATGGATCCAAGATAGAAAACAGTCAATATGATGTATCAGAAACAATTGAGAGATAGTGGAATGGCAAGGACAGATACTAATTTTACGGTTGCAAAAGATTCTGCATCCAGTTGATCACTGGTTGACGTTATTGATAATACTGTATAATAAACAAAGCATCAATGTATTAGTTGGTTTGTGGACTGGAAATGTTATGATGGATGTTACTCATTATATTATAGAATTACATGGAGTATATTTGATGGTTATTGAGATGCGATAATACTTGTGATATCCTATTGCTAGCCATACGAGTAACGTGCTTTTTAATGTCTCATATCAGTACCTCTTTAGTTGCTGTCTGCAAACAACAGACCAATACGGTACTTAATACTGCATTATCTACTAGTAATGGTTTAGTACATTCTATAAAATGAAGTAGGAATTAACACAAATTTAGATGATTTGGTTTAAGTTTTGTTTGTATTTCCAACTAGATCAGTTTTATCGCTTTGAGTGGCGTTACTTTGAAACTGGCTTTTCTGTTGACTGTCGACCAATACTATAAGCCTAACTCTGTAACCACCTGAATGTATTGATCCCTTACTTTCCGACTGGTTCACAATATTTCTTCTATATTTCAAAACTTGAAAACCTCAGTATTTTAACATATCTAAAGTTCTACTGCAATTACAATTTTCTTTAATTACTTGTTTATCTATTTATTCCTTCGTTTCGGACGGTTTAACGCATCTTCAATGATAATTCCGTTATAGACATGTGGCTACTGATCCAACTAATATATTTTCCTGGACTATCTCATTTTTCCGCAAGGACCAAGTAGAATTTCTCTACATATAAATAAAATCAACATTTATTGTCAATTTTTCATATAGGGGTATGGTCTGTTCGACCGAGGTTCCGGGGGTATAAACCTTGCGAACTAACCACTGGACCATGGCCGCGGACTTGCAATCTTACGTGATATAAAATATTTGAATGTTTGCATTTACAAACAAAGAATAAGACCACGACTTCTTCAGTTGGACCAGGGTCAGAACGAAACTCTTATCATAAACATATTGTTATCTAAATTTGGTAACTTAAAGTGTTGTTTTTTATAATTCTGTCTCCAGGACATTTTCAAATCCAAGAAGCTATGAGCTGAGGTCTAAAAGGTTTTTGAAAAAAAAATCGGGACAAACTTTGATTTGAGACATTAATCATGATAATGTAGTCGGAGTGTATTGTTTAATATTCTGCGCATACATGTTCGTGAAATTAATCTTTCATTTTGTTTTGTGAACATCTAAAAGATTACGAGGAAGAAATGAGGGGAAACAAATAAATCAAATTGTTACCAAAACTGCGTTAACCCCGTGCAATGTCTTGTTAATGTCATCAGACAAAACAACTTCCAAAAGTCAACGCTAAGACAATCAACTATCAATTGAAGAAGGCTGGTATTTCAACACTAAGGCTTGTGTATACACTTCATGATTACATTTATAAAGCTCATAACACGCGGGGCTTTCATTTATTACCAGGAGAAAACCCCTGATCAGAGAATTAGCATGTTAGGTCGTGGACCTGATGAATTATACTGAATATGTAACTAAGTAGATCAGAACATGTGTTGAAACGTGAATCGGTTTTGAGAGAGATTGGAAAGATCATTGAATCATTCCTTACGTTAGTCGTTATATGTAATGTGGATCGTCTTTAAATCTTTCCTGAAAATAATGGAGTTGTGCGTGTGGTTGACGCAAGTAAAGAAATAGTATTTGCAACTTTTGTTTTCAGACTTAAGTCAGTAAAAGAATAATTTTATACCATATCATTCTATAACACATTTTTGTACCAAGCTTCAAAGAATTAAAGTCCAAATGACTAAACTTCACAAATATGCATGTAAATATGTTGATACAGAACGCCAGAAATGAGGCGGTGCTGCAGCTGCTAATGTAGACGAAAATGATAGCGAAAAAACGAAACGATTGTAAAAATGGTGTTCTCATTCGATAAAATTATTCATAAAACTTCTCCTAGAGCTAGCGAGAATGTCTGTCCTTTTGTCGTCGAGAAGATTTTCAATGTCTGTAAATACTGTCTCATTCAGTAATTGGTATATTACGTTTGAGGACGTACTGATCACAATATACTAGAGATGGCAATATCTATATAACTCTCGGTATATTTATTTATATTCCAATCATATTGTAGCGAAATAAGACACTAAAAATGATTCCCATACCGGCACTATTTCAACGACCTGTCATTTCTTCAAGAAGAAAATCGACTGGAATTTCTAGATCAGATCACGTGACTGTATTGTAAGAAACCTAATATGATACGATTGACTGTCGGTGTAGACATCGTGTCTTTAAATGTAAATAATATTACTTTATATGAAGAATGTTCTAATATTTGAATGGGAAGCATCGTATTATCATGTTTGTTTTCTTTACATATTTTACAGATAGTGATATTCGATTAGCTTCGTCCATGTTCGTTCAGTGGTTAGTGACTTGACTTGTAACCCTTGTTGAGGTACATGGGGTGTTGCCGGCTCTTTGTGAAAGGTTGATTTACAGTCCAGGAAATCTCTTAAGGTGACCCGTCCGCGGTATATAACTAACATATCGTTAAAACCAGCGTTACATTTTCTGATTTGTTCATTCCATCGGATTTAACGCCATTTTCAAGATTATTTCAGTTATACTGTGGCGGGTAGTTATCCTCAACCAGCTTCCCTGGACTTCATTTATGCCTTAATCAGTAATAACTACAATCTATCCGCAAGCTACTCCCACAAAAGTCAGAGGTGGACGACAATTTATCATAGGATGTAATATCATCTGACAGTGTTAGCCTCGGCCGGGATTCGGTCTCACAACCTCTTGATAAATAGATCAACCATGGCTGAGCTAACCCGCGGGTGGGCGGTTATATTCTCAGAATCAAACAAACATATTTTATCATTAATTTTACATGTACCGATAATACGCATGAGTTGTCCCATACGTACTATTCGCTTGCTTTGAAAATGAAAACCGCTGCATAATCAAACAAAAAATGAGATAACAATTTAGTTGTACATTTGTATAAAATATTCCTCTTGATTCACCTTGCTTGTAGGAATTCGTTCACACACATAAACTGCTTATTGAGAGCCAGTATATTTGTTTACAATATAATACACGGGCGCCCGTTTTGTTGAAGATAATTAGACATGGATAAATAAATACACTATCAGTAATAAACAAACGAGGCAATTAAATGATTTGGCAGCCGGTCAAAATTATCTTTGATATGAAAAGAACTGGTAATATAAGCTTTGATATCTGTAATATATTTGATGAGTTTCATATGTATTCCTTTGTATAATTGATTAATTATCACCTATTGTTCACGTGTATTGTGTTCGAGAATCTAGACCTGAAGTAGTATAACTCATAACTGATCTAGATTTTGTATATGCGTATTTTGTAATAACGGCAACCGTGGCTGGGTGGATAGGGTGTCCGTCTTCGAAGCGGGAGGTCGAAGGTTCGAACCGCAATGGAGACTGGGTAAGAACTGATGCGGTCGTTCAAAGAGCCGCCAGCTGGTCAAATACGATGTAATGGTTACTGTAGGCCCATCTCAGTCAGGCGCCCGATAAAAAGAGAAGGGATTCGGAGGTAGATGTGCGAAGAAATGATATGTGTCTCATAAGTCAACTTGGCTGTCCCTTTCAATAGGGGCGACACTACAATAAACAAACCATGTACATTAAATATGCACAATTTTATTGAGCGCTGCGCTCGGTCCAAGGATAACTAGTAGTACTAGATTTCAGGCCCCACGGTTATATTAAAACTTGAGATCAGTCCCTGAGCTTAATCTCATATCTTGTCTGTTAATGCTTCTAAGTTAATTATGATAAAGTGATACCATTTATGAATTAGTCTGACAGCATACTTTATCTGAACATGTATTAAAACATTAATCAGCTCCATCTTATGAGACATAATACATGCTTACTTTGAAAATGACATTGAGGTTTGAGTTCGGAGACTGTTTTCATGTTTCTCTGAAATGAGAAGATTCTTTATAAAACCTAACTTATAGAAATATGTTGCTAACATAGAATGTAAGGCTTGTCTTATTTCTTCAGAAACATCAGTGAACAACGCATGGTTTGTTTTAAATGCGTCGTTCATTTGCGGGAAATTAATTATGATATTACTTCATCGTTCATCGTCAAATGCTTCGTTATTGAGTAGAAGATTTTCTAGTCCAATCAATTTCAGCTGATCATGCAAAATGCAAAACTTTCCATTGGTATTTTTACTAAGCAGATGTGTCGTTTATGTGTGTGAGTAGACCGACATCCACCTTTAGTAATTAACGAAGGGGGAAGTGCTAGCTTGAACCTTTCTATCTAATATTCGGTTTATTTAAGTGTAATCGAAGTTTTTAATCTTAGCCGATGAATGGAAAACATTGACGCACAACAAGCAAACAAAATATTCAATTTGTAACCGGAAGAAATCAATTGATTACTGTTAATGGGTACAACAATAACAAACAGCATAAAGACGGTTTCATTCCAGCTAAGTCAAAGTAGAACACGTTTGTTAGTGCATTCACTATACAATTTATCAAATTAAAGAATATTGCGCAATATGATTTCATTGGAAATCAATTTCAGATAACTCTAAATATTCCCATATCTCCCCGCGTGGATGAAATTTATCAAGCATGCGTACGGTTATATCAAATCATTTCCGAATGCAATTAAAGCAGAACACGCGATAAAACTTGTTCTCAAATTGAATTCGGAAAAACGTGCACAATATGGAAATGTAAATGATAAAATGTTTAATAAAATCTGCACATCGACATCTTAGTGTTATACAAAGGGTTCATCGAATATTCAATTCATTAAAAAAAATCTACACTGCTCTTGAAATGTTTTATTGACATTCACATGAACATTAATGGAATGAAAACGTTCGTGTTCAAATTCTGACAGGTTTTTTTTTTGGAATTATACAATCGGTCTGTAAGATATACTGGCATTTCGTATTCAGAATCTGACTTCCTTTTTGGTGAAAATTATACAATCGGTATGTCCAATACACATGAAATTGTGTTTTTATTGAATGGAAAGTGCAGAACAACTTTGCTGAAAAGCAATTCATCTTACTTCAGAGACTACATTTCCGTAAATCATCAACCACAGACCACTCCAACTACATAGAAATATAAAATATGTACGAGACTCAAGAATACGCAATCAACAAGGTTCACAGCTGTTAGTTCTCAAAGTGGCCAAAATCCAGCTGAATGCCGTGATTTCGTCCGTAATCTTACAAAGGAGGTTCAGTGGCACATTGATATCAAAACCACGAAACGGTCTTAACTCCGTTTATGAAATATATTTCAGTTAAATACGGTGGCAGGTTCACCAGTTAACCAGTTATCCTGGGGTGTATTCTTACCAGTAACCAGTTATTTAACCTTCCACAAGGAGCCGGGATTCGAACCCGGATTACGGGGGACAAGTCCAGCACCCTTACCACTGGACCGCGGCTGAAGTCTTCTTAATATTGAGGTGTTAACATGTAGAAGAAGAATGTTCCGAAATACAAGGTGCGGTTATGAAGAGGGAGTTTAAATAGACGAACGGTCGTTGAAATTACTTTTACTGCATTTTTTACGATCTATATTCAGTTCGAAAGACGCATTTAGATCGCTATGTTTATTTCCAGGACGACTTGTTCTACTTCTAAATACCATATCGTTGAAATTATGTTTTGAAGTTGCGCACCTTTCTTATACGACTTTTAAAATGTACGACGTGCCTATCTGAGACGCAAAATTTTAATTTGAAACATGTATGACGCTGGTAGCCATAGACAGGCTTTTACAAACGTATTGGAGTAACATCTCTTCCATCTTCTATGTAGCGGAATACATTCTAGAATAGTAGTGAAAAAATACCGCCTGGTTGGTAACATTTGCTAAACATAACATTCTAACACACGTCCCACGAGTATGGAGTGACGTTATAAATACATAGTTTACTAGCTTTGGAACGATGTCTCTTTCGTAAAAAGATATACTGTTGTTTTTAAATACAATGTCCCTCTCGCTCGCGAGCCTGACATGATTGTAAGGCATATTGTTAGCATGCAGACACGAATAGGAACCGCTCAATGAAACAGTGCCTAAACGATTGTATCTTAGATGTATTAAATAATTAAATTCCAAGCTCATTACACATGAAAACAGACGACAGTTTGGCGATTGCGGCCATGTGGGGCGCTCATTAAAGCATCGTTAAATTTCATTTGTAATTAAGTATAAAGTGATGCAACTAATTGCTTGTATATATCGAACACGGGAAGTAATTCATAAACAATGAAGTTGGCATCATCAAATTGCTTGACATTGTGCATATGTTCAGAGCAAGGCGCAAACTTAATTAAAATAATATACGTCGTAGTAAACGATGTGTTATTTTAATTGGTATTCATGATATAAAAATGTATATGACGTCTGCTTTATAATCTTTGTTTTCTTATAAAATGAGTGTTTTCTTCAATATAATAAAAGCAGCAGAAACTGTGAAACACCATCCATATACTTATAACTGGAATCCTTATAACTCAAACCAGCAAATAATTAAAATGTCTCCTATTGAAAACACGACGTACAAAAGCATAACGTACGTCATAAAACGGACTCTATAAATAAAGGCCAGAAACCAGCTATGAGATTAAGATAGAAAAGTAGACCTACCAAAATAGTTTCTACGAATATTGATTGAAACAATATCACATGGCTTAGATAAAATCTGACATGACGTTTTTTTTTGTATAAAAACTACATTATTCTCTAATGTCTGTGAAAGTCGCTGAAACACAGACTTTCGCGATATTTCGCTGTAATACATCATTTTAAAGTAGCAGAAGGTGTTTACATAAACATGGTTCACCCTGGGAGCATCACATTATTACAACTATGATAATTACAAGATGAACAAACACATTCACATGGCTACAAATATTCTACTGACGAGTTGTTAATGTTCTCTCCATCAGTCTCTCATTTGTAGTTACGTAATGGAATTTCGATTAAATTATAAACACATCTAAGAGCATGAGCACGCTTTATGGGAAAATCTTAGTCACACAACTAATCCGTTTGTTGCTTGTTTTGCTTAAACTTTGGATTATTCGGATGTTTCAAATAGTTGCGACTTTATGTAAGCTCGTGATATGTTTTAGACTCTCAAGAAAACCCGTCAAAAACCTGAACATGACATGGAACAGACAGTAGAAACATGTATGACCTCTGAAGAAATAGTAAATCTTTATCCAGAAGTATATTTGGATTAATGTGATAATTAATTTGGGCTGAGGAGTGAATGTGAATGTGAATGTACTGGATTTGTAATACGGCGATCGAGGTTCGACGCTTGGTCGCAGTAGGTCATAACACATGTCTTAAACATATCGGGAAGTAAAGAGATATTCTAACTGTCCTAGATTTGACTCAAGGTTGGTCCCGAATTAGTGGTCCGGGAGAAACCCTTTCTAATTGGGAGCACAACCCTTTTCCGGGTTAATCCCGGACGGATCTTGTTGATCCGGCACGGTTCGGTACACAGTGATAGTGAAAATGAGTCATAAGAAAATAAAAAAACTGCCCAATCATTACGGTATACCGGTTTTATTTTTGGCCGGGAGGTACCAGGACCAATACTGTGACAGTGAGAATGATAAACTGGATTAATGACATGTATTATTGTATTACAATGTATTACAGAAACTATATTAAATTTACAGAAAATATTTTTTTACTAAGACGTATACATGGTTCAATGACTCGTTGAAAATACGTGCCACCATTTTAAAACAATATACAATTATATTTCTTCTAGCGCCAAGACCGTTATCCTGGTACGATCTAAAATTGTATTTCACTTCAAGTGTACATTGTTTTATTGAATTTAAACACAAAAGCATGAATAATTTAAAAGAGACAATTTACGTATTAACACCAAATGATGCTGTTTTCTATCTACAATGATAATCGTTCAACGTCTAATGCCTGTGTAATACAAATTTTACAAACACTTGGCTAACTGTAGTCTTTTAAGAATACTACTTAAGATTTTGATCATGATAATGCTTACGCCACATGCTAATTTCAAGTATACATTATTTGTAATTCGCTTGGATTTAGAAATTATCATTTACAACTTACACATCAACAGTACCTCTGATACTAACACGTGAAGGAAAGGTAGATGTTTTCTTTTTCCAATACCTTTCTAAGACATAGACGTAATGAAGCGATTAAATTTTATTCTGCAATTTGAGATGAATATCTTAATTGAACAATTTACAACATATAATTACGTAAAAATTATATAATTCTGAGCAAATTAATAGATACGTGTAATCGTTTCTAATTTCAAAGAGTTAGCTATTTAAAGTCTTTCTATTTTGGAAAGCAATAACAATATGTTTAAAGTGTACTAAACAAATCATAAATTATAACTTAACAACAGTAAATTCAAAGATTCCCCTAAAATTTAGTTTAGTGTCAGAATTGTGATGCTTACAATGGAAACGTATTAAATTATTGTATAAACTGCTAAAATAAACAACTGATGGTAAATAGATAACAAAAGTACATGTATTAAAGCCACGACTAGTGAAGAAGTCGCCAGTTACATAGGGGTATAGTAAATAAATATTCCAATTTCTGCATTTACTTGAATGATTGCTACTTGGCTTCATTTTGCTATTCAGAGCTAGTGCTTGTCTGTCGAATGAAAAGGTAAATATTAGGTCTATTAGTTAGTATTTGTCCTGCTAAAACATGATGTCGATTCCCCTTTCCGGGATTCCTAACACGAGGGTGCACGTGATGTGTTTATCGTTATCTGTAATGAGTTCATGTTTTTTTTCAAATTGATATTTTTTTTAAATCAGCAATGAAACTATACTGATAAAACTAAAATTAAAAGAAGTTAATCTCATTTATACGCGATCATCAAGCTTTTAGATAATTTTCTAACTCTTTCTAAATAAGATGATATTAATACCGGATATTTGAAAATCTATCTACTAAAATATTAAAATTAAATGAAGTGGAGCAATTCTCAATGCTGTAGACGTGGTATTTGAAGAGAGAAATTCCCATAAATCAGTCTTATCAAATTCAAGGGAGTTGCTAGTTCCATTCGCACCTTGCATTTATTGGTTTAATTTCAGACTTTGCTGATTAGTGACACATTAATAAATCATTAATCCATAGGCGGTTAAACCCTTATCTTAGTTTATATCTCAAACTACATGTTTTCTGAATCTGTTGGGAGCACTATACGTTCAAATTTTTGAGTGTTAAAATCGGCAATCCATTATGATATGGAATACATGTTAACATTTTTTTTGCATTAACGTAAAACGAATCACGAATAGTAGCTCTTGAATAATTTATCAAGATCTAATATATTATTTATCACCTGGTAGGACAGGATCAGTGTCTACAATTCATTATTCTCAATATGTAACATTTCTTAATTGGATTCCATCAACAATAAATTTGATTATTTTCTACGAACAGACTACAATTCTCTTATTCACTAGGCGTTGGTATACCGTGTAATTTGTATAATTTGTACTTATTAAAATTTCTATTGACTGTATTCATATTTGATATGTAAACAATATACTTGTGCAGGCTGCTTCATATGGGTCTCGTTATTATTAAGGTATTAGACCCCTAACACTGCACTTTTCTGAAGTATCTGCTACATAGTACAAAAAATGGTAATATTACAAAAATAGTATTACCCAATCGTCAATATTCCTTTGATAGTTGCTTCGGGTACAATATTCTATTTTACGACACGTTTTGGCTTTTTTTTGTAAAAATTGTTACTTGTTGAAAAATAGAAAAATATTGATTCCTGTAGAAATTGCGTGGTTGTCTTTATCAAATTAAACTGACATGTGCTATTGCATCCTTTTATCATGTTTTTTCAGTGAAATTGGTGTTTTTTCTTCTGTTATCTTTAAAAAATGGATTATTCCCATAGACTTAAACGCAAACTTTAAGGGACGAACGATAACTTAAAGGAAAGCCATTGGTTTTGAAAAACTTACGGTTAATCATTTTCTATGATGGAAACCTAAAAGAAAAGTATAAAGATTTTCAAAATCTGTCCGCTCCATTTTGAGAAAAACGTTTGGAGTTGAAATTTTAATACCTTAAAAGATGGTTGAATATGATTCATCAAAACAGATACTCAAATTAGTATAAAAACAAAAAAAGCCTACGCCAATATTTTATGCACCACGGTGGATACGTAAAACTCTTCACAGACTATCCCTCCAGTATTAATCTAATGTAAAAAACCTTGTACATCTCATTTTCACTCTTTTCCTTAATTCTTGTCTGTGATGATATTCCCTAGCGAAGTATTTAAAAACAACAAAATTTAGTTAAGATATTAACTTGCAGACCGTATTTCGTCATAATTGTATTTGAATCGTCAGGGTGACGGACTTACTCTCCCAACAGAGATGGCTGGATGTCAGCCATATGGGGTTTGATTAGGGAATGGTCTAAGCAACTATGGTCGATGCCAAACGTAACACATTGTCTGGAAGTATATGCATAATATAATCGGTAGCATCAACAAGAGACGTAAAAAGTGTCGACCGTACGCATATTGCATACAGTTTAGTTGAACACGTATACAGCAACAGACCAAAGAGGCTATGGTAACAGGCTATAGGTTTCTTTGATGTTCCAGGACTGAAATGATTCATTATATCTTCTTCCTAATTGTACTGCTGTTTATCTCTTTCAAGCCTATGTATTGTTTTCGGTTACGTTTGTTCCCTAGATGCTGGTAGATGCAATACGAAAGCTGGGTACAAGTGCACAAAAATGTTAAGAGTCCGGCGATTGGTTGAGAGCTATATGTTAACAGTCCGGTGATTGGTTTACGCTGTGTGTATAGGTATCACGTGACTTGAGTGTACCAACGTCACTGTGCTAGTCTATTAGGGTGTTTCACTATACATATAGATCGGTTTCTTCTATTAACATTAATTACACGTAAAGGTACACATTTTAAAAATATCTAGAATTGTTTTCTGTTACTATGTACAATATGTTTAAATCAATTATTTTAATCGTTACTGAAAGACATTGTATAAAAGAGTTTAAGGAAGCCCCTTCAATGTAACCTGCGAAACCGCGGCTATTGCCGCCAGTAATTTGTCACGTGATCTTGATGTACACATTTGCGAGTCCATTGTAAAATCGGGGTGTTTCACTATAAATCGGCATGTTCCATCAACCATTATGACACGAAAAGATAAGATATTTTAACGCAGTCTCAATTTTTTTACTTTACTAGCTCTTTGTTTAATTATCAACATAATTGTTCTAAGTAATAAGTGGAGGATTAGTTAATTTATTGAAATACACTCCTACTATAATTTTACTTGTGAAACGCTATCTCTGATGCAATATTGCGCCAATTAAATCTTGTTATTTACGAGTGCTTCGGAACAGGCCAGAACGTTTTCTTATGCGTATTTATTTATTACCTGGATATAATCAATAGATTTTAGGAAAAGATTTAGTACGGCCAATTTTACACCGCGCAGGGGTTAAGAGATTTCTTTTTATGATATTGTTCTCTTCTCAACACGAACGAAGTTATAAGTAATTCTATGCTTCATTACATGTTTCATCAATATGTTTGTTCGATGTTAGATTGTTAGTTAGTAAATGAATTCAGAGGCAGTGCCCTCTATTTATGCATTCTAGTACTTCTAGTGGTGTCCTACTACCCCCCCCCCCCCCCCCCGATTTTCATGTGTCTGACGATGATTCGTATACGCATTACATCGCAGTTCATCGTCAAACTAACTTGTTCTTTAAAAGCTTACATATAAACGATTCAAAGTGAGTCGCGTTTGTTTTCCTATTTAATGCACATATTTCCGTAAAACTTGTGTACAGTACGATGAATTATAGTAAAATCTATCAACATGACAAAAAATATACCTTCAGCGGACGAAAGGCATCGAATATTTTGTCGATGTTTCAGACTACCTGTTGACTTTGAAAGAGGACAATTCCATAACTAAAATGGTCAACAAGACGAAATAAAATGAACCAATTTAGTTATGGTATCAGAACTAACTTTTATCAGCAACAACCAGCCAAGCCTTTCCCTTTTAAAAGGAAAATTTATTAGACATTTGCAAATTGTCCATGATTGTTTGAACCCATGTCAAAAGATTCATTTCGAACATAATTGTCTCATCATAAACGAATTACATGTACAACATAACCCTGAAATTCGAAACTGCGCATGGCAAACAAAACTACAGTTATTCCTAACAAAAATTACGTTCAATATAATTTCCTTAATAAACAATAACTTGATACTGGAACACACACCTCTTTGATACAAAATGTAAATGTAAACAAACATAACTGAAAGACGTGCAACCATTGATACTGACATATTTTAGGACGTTCTTCTATTGAATGCAAACAGGCGAAGAAGTCTTTACGTATGGAGAACTCTTGTTGGTACGCAAATTCACACCAATGAAATCTTACGAACGCATTGTTCCTTTAATTACATTCAAGTCAATATTTCAGGACTTATATATGACGAATTCGTATTTTATTAAGAAGTTAAAACCATGGCTTCACATTGCTTGACGACATTGCACGCACATATAAACACATCGAAGAATAAATCCATGACGGTTTAAGATGTTTGGGATATGCTAGAAAATGAGATGAAACCTCTCGTTCTGACGTAGCTGTCACCACGTGTGATATTAAAAACTGCGACGCTTTGTAAGTTTTCTTCCATTTCACGAGGAGATTGTCCCCAAATGAGTTAAATATTTGAGAATATATGTCAGTTTGGTAGCTGTGAAAATTCTATTTAGTCAACATTAATTAATGTAAGTGATTCACTAGACGGCTACTTGCGATTAGACGTCCATTGTCAATTAAGCACACGTTATTTGATAAGTCAGACTAAATTAACCACCAAATGGTGAACAACAGAGGATATGATTATCATTTCACTTGCTTGAATGGCCTTTGTTCATAAATGTTATTGTATGTATGTTGAATAAGTCATTTAATAAAGATTTATATGGTACCCTTACTTTTGGTAGCAGAGTTCGATACCCAAGACTAGATAACAAATTGACGGGACTGGACACACGATGTTACCCTCCTTGACTCCTCGGGTCAGGTATCATATTGATGGGGAAGGTAGGATTCGCTTATTTTATTCAAACTTTGAACAGAATTGTTCCTACATACTCGCCGTTAATAGCTGTAGACATTAGAACGCCATAACGTTTACAATTTAAAAAAAACTATATAAACTAATCTTGCAAATATCACAGAACATGTTTGTAGTACATCGATTCTAAACATCAGAAAAAAAGCTTGATTTAGATATATTTAAGTTGATATTTATGGCCTTCCACGTGGTATCAATTTATCTAAATGTTATACGTACTAGATTCCAGCTGGCACGAACGCATGTATTTTTTATAATTTGACAGCTCAAGCCAAGACCATGCTTCACAAATATATACATATTCCACAGAACAGACAGTTATTGCTCTGTATTATCTTATTATCGCGATATTATACGTACGAAAAAACTGTCTCAGGGACATCTTCGATGTTAAGACCAGCTCTACCGAGTTAGTTCCTTTATATTTCTGAAGTTTGTTATATTTTATAATATCTCGACCGTTTTATGGCCTTTAAATCGAGTTCGCGTCATAAAGTAATACTGTGTCATATAGCAATATATATATATATAGTCATGAAAAATAACTAACATTCCATAGGTATTATTATATTATATTATATTATGAAATATATAATAATACCTACGGAATGTTAGTTATTTTTCATTATTAATTTGCTTGACTCGGATATATTTTTTAACATTATATATATATATATAGTCATATATACTGTAAGATGTATCATTATTCAAAGCAATACTGTGCCATGGAACAATACAATGTCATAAATCAATGCTATGACATACTGTATTTTCATTTATTTTCGTTTGGCTCAAATTTCGTGGTTTTTACTAAAGTGGCTATTTCGTGGGGACATAAATTCGATGATTTTAATTTTTGAAAGAAAAGCCTTTTGTCTTACCACAGAAACTACAACTATGTAATAAGTTCCATTCATTTATTTTAATTTAAGGTATGGCAATATATTTGTCATGGCTGGAATTGTATAAACATACATGTATAAATAAACAATAAGCATATTCTTTTAAATGTCAAGTACAGTATGTTCCGTCATCGGTCACCACTGTTATGATAGAATATGCCAAAAAGGGACGTGAACGAAGCAGAGCGGAGAGAATGGACCTTCCGCCACAAGCGGTCTATCATAACTCCTAACCAGCCATGAACAAATGTATACCAAATTACCAATGCTAATTAAGTTATAAATCCACAGTGACTGCTTCCATAACAACCACCATGAATTTATACCCAATGTATACTCAGTCCGTTCAAAAACGCACACTCTGTATCTTCCCCAATGTTTGTGAGGTATTATTTCATTGTATCCTGACAAAATTAATGAAAGTACCTGTACAATCCAATGAAATACATGAGACCTGCGGCCAAAATGTAAAACTTAAGTGTGATAATTCCATTTGATGTATTTTCATGATAGTTAACAAACCGAAATAAAACCAGTCGTGTGTGTTTCTATAAATGTATAAATGAGTATATTTTCATACTTTTACAAATGTAATAAACTTTAAAATAGTCAACAAGACATGTACCATGTATATCATAACACAGTTCTAATTAGGAAAAAAAACATTTCCGCTTTCCTTAAAAGTCAATGTAGCCCCGGACAACGTGTTAAGCATTATAGCACAACCCAGGACGGAGGATAATTGGACCCCATCGTCCTGGATAAATCTTGGATCCGGGCATATGTCTGGGTATTTAATTACAAAAGAGCTGAGACAACTATTAATACGTTTTCGAATTTTGTCTGCCACAGTATTTAATGGAACATAACGCCAATATTGCCTGGGTAAAAATTTGGGACCAGGCAATCAGGGAATGGGGAAATATGGACTTAATTTCCTTCAAAAGGGTATCGAATTCCCAAGTCACCTCAACCATAGGTTTAAGACCTATATCATTACCACCACAAAAATTATTATAAGATCAAGTACTGGGTATAACACCGTCATATAGTCTAATGACTCCAAAACATGAACTAATTTCATACCGCTTTTGTAATTCCAAAATGTATCTACCCCAAATTTCCCTAAACCAAGGACCCTGACAAATTGGACTAACCAATGATCCATACTGTCGATCATGAAGCTAGCCGTGTATTAGTTACAAGTACAACAAAATTGACTAATACAAACTCTAACAGCTGACCAGTGTTTTTTCTCTCTGCATTGGGAAGAGGCCTTAACCTGTTGATTTTGGGAAGAATTACTGCTAAAATTGTTGATTTGGGAATCAAAATAGCTGGTGTAAGTTTGGATTTTTCGGAAAACTGCATGATTTTAAAGAAATTTTCAATTGGGAAGAGGCCTTTTAAAGGCTTCTGTTATAGAAGGTGAAAAACCACTGAGCTCAACCAATCAATTGCAACATCAACCAAATACGTTCAATAAACGCACACATATTTACAGTGTATTTATGTATCTCACCACACACAAAACTATCCTTATTTAAACTGATTCTTCCATGTGCACATATTACACAGTGTGGTGGCTAAAAACGGTTTTCACCTACCGCTTATTTCCCCTTCAAACCACATGGACCCGACAACGGATTCCATGGGAAATTAATACTGACTGAACATTAAAAGCCAAATTCGGATCGCCGGCCTAATAATTTGATCATGGCAATATGGCTAATCCTATACAAATTTGAAAATGTTGTCCTACTTCTTCACACGGACCCGGCAACGGTCTCCATGTGGAAATAACTATACTTTTTAATTTTGCTACTAAAATCGGATCGCCGGCCTAAAAAGGCATTATGGCAAATCCTATACAAACTTTTAAATTTATAAACTATTTCTAAAACAATTAAATTTTAATTAAATATCTCACTCATTAAAAAGAACATAAATTACTTAAAATGTATAAATGAGAAGCAATAAATTCCACATTCTTTGAAATTAATTGCATGATACCACATGCTTTTCAAATTTATCAAGATACCGCATGCTTTTCCAATGAAATTATTGCATGATACCACATGCTTTTCACATTTATCAACATACCGCATGCTTTTCCAATGAAATTATTTACATGATACCATATGCATTTCAAATTTAGCAAGATACCATATGCATTTCCAATGAAATTATTGCATGATACCACATGCTTGTCACATTTATCAACATACCGCATGCTTTTCCAATGAAATTATTTACATGATACCATATGCATTTCAAATTTAGCAAGATACCATATGCATTTCCAATGAAATTATTTGCATGATACCACATGCTTTTCAAATTTAGCAAGATACCACATGCTTTTTCAATGAAATTATTTGCATGATACCACATGCTTTTCAAATTAAGTCAGTTACCGCATGCTTTTCAAATTGATTAGCAAAATAACCATGCTTACAATAATTTAGGAATAAATCACGCTTTTTTCCAACATAACTTTAATCAGGTAGTTTTCATACCAAAGTACTGACTTGGTTGAGCTCTTTTCCCCACTGTGAATTCAGATAACCTTAACAAAGCTTAGTAACATGGGCTAGGGAAAAGGCCGCTGAAAACAGCATTGTCTTAAATTGAGAACGGCAAGCTTTGGGGAGTGCTTGCAGTAAGGTCAACAGTATATCCCAAGTAATAGGGCATCTAGAATACTGTGTGCATCTTGTTCTGTGCACCCTTTTCAGTAATGATTTAATTAAAAACTGTTTGGTATTATCTCTACAACCACTTATTGTACATGTACAACATATGGCTGTTACATGACCACTTACAAAACAATATGAGTATTTATTAAGCGACATAAAAGCAATGTAATCCGAAATCATAGCACTGGACGGCGCCCATTTTACCCCGAGCCCATTTTCCCTACAAAATTGTTCAAATGCAGACATTTCATGATTATACTTCTGAATTGTACTTTCCGCTAGTGAAGACTGTTATAATCTGTCTACCTCAGGTTGAAAATGGAATTGGCTGCTTTGAAGCATGTACCTGAAGTGACCGGAAACACGTGTTCACTGAAATTGACTAATACCATCACAAATCGTGTTTCTCTTACCCAAAATATGCACATTTTGACTTGTGTATTATTGACCAGTCATTAATACTTGGAATCTTATAAATTGCTTTACTCTTTTGTTCTTAGATGATTTTTGGTTTATTATTTCGACCAAAGATTGGTTATCTGATCTCAGAACTATCTTTTTATAAGACAATTCATGGCGCCAAATACAAAATTCTAAACATATCGGCAGCAGCTCTAAATATGTTATATCCTTAAATACCGTATCATCCCACATATCTGGCCAGCTGAAACCACACCAATGGCCTTTAAATAAACAGCCACATCCCAACTTTCTATTCCCGGACGCATCAGTGTAAAAATCTAAATCATTATCTTCAGACCAATTCAGTTCATTAAAAGTACACGAACCATTAAAATGCGTTATGAAAATCAACCATACTTTAGCATCTTCCATTAGACCTTCATTAACTCTAACAAAATGGTGTGGTTTCTTAACTTTAGCCATAGCATAATACATTCTGCGATTAAACGCTCTGCCCGCGAGAATAGCTTTGCAAATAAAATTAATCAAACCAACAAAAGTGTTTTACTACCAATTAAACTGGTTAATGCTTCACGGGCTTTGTGTATCTTATCTTCTAGGATACTGATTTTCTGATTAACCGAGTCCAGTTCTAGACCCAAAAACGTTAATTTTGTGATCGGTCCTTCTTTTTTTTTTTTTGGCTTTACTAAGAGGAACTCCTAAAGAGGAACAAACAGATTCAAATGTGCTAACTATGTGGAAGCATTCCCCATAAGTAGCACCTGCCATAAAGAAATCATCTAATAAATGGTCAATATTGTGAGATAAGGATTCTCGAGACACTATCCTCTGAATAAAAGTAGAACATTTTTTGAAAGTAAAACACAAGCAAGAAGCCCCCATCGGAAGCATTTTTTGGATCCAATAACCAGCATCAGTCTGAATACCTAACAAATCACAATCACTGGGCCAAATCGGACAAAGATAAAAAGCTGATTCAATGTCCGCCTTTAAATTGCCATGTAAGCTTGACATCCAATGCGTTGCACAATATTAACCTCGCTATCAAACTTTGAATATTGTACTCTACAATAGCTCGGCTCAACAAAATCATTTACACTCAAACCGCTAGGAAACGACAAATTTGTAGTTATACGCCAACCCCCACAACTTTTTGGTACCAACCCGACTTGGTTAACACGTAAATTAGAAATTGGAGGAACACAAAATGGCCCAATAACTCTATCTAATGCTCTATACTCGAATAATTTTGTGTTCAGAATTGTGCTATTCTGTCTTGCAGATATTAAATTATTAGACCTAATCCGCAGTCTTGAATCATTATAGAGCAAAGTAGGGTAATTCCGACCCCTGTGTAATACCGACCCTTTTGTTTTTTTCATATTTTTAAAGCTCCAAATAACTTGACTGTATCTGTCAAACATTTATCATTGATGACGTCACATTGGTTTCGTCATAGAAGGCCATTTTGAATTTTGTGGAAAGAAGTGTGACCGCCAATTGTTTTTGTAGTGAAATAAAAGGGTGACTATAAGCGAAGTTAGCTTACTATTTGTGTTCAGACTTGATTTATAATGTTTCAAATTCTAAACTCTATGTATAAATCAACCATACATGCCTCTATTATTATATTCTTTGTGATTTTAAGACAAAGTCTATGATATTGAAGGAGTTTGAAACCTTCACTAAAACAAAGCAGTAAAAAGTTTGCATCTTCTGCATTCGGATAATTCTCTAAGTACAAACATAACGTTTGAAGATTAATATAGGTGTTGTTCCCATGTGCCCATAAATCTGGCCTTTTGGAACCCACTACTGAGGAAAAGTCGAAGGCCGCTTGAGTGTTGAGACCTGAAACGTATACCAGGATAACGCGGTCTCAAAATGTGCTGACCCATGCTCCTTTGAGCAGACTGAGGACGCTGAAAACGAATACCAGCAGCACCAAAAATATTGGTACAAACAACCGCAGAGTGCTGACCTTGACATTTTACACAATAATGCATATATTTATACGTTTTGTCTACACAGAAACCATTCTGGTTAAAAGTAAAACAATTCTTGTTAACAGATGTAATATTACTGGCACTACTTGTAACCAGCCGAGGTATCTTGGGTATGCATAGGCTGCATACATAACATCCACAATTCTGAATCAACAATATGCCATGACATATGATCAAACATCTACTTTTTTAAGCCAAACTGTTTATCATAAAGCAACCAACCATTAAATTTTGTGGATGCAAGCCTTATATTCGACATGTATTGTAATAAACCAAGTGTTTCACCAGGATGTATTTCAATATAAACAGATATGGACACAATAAATGCATCTGACCAAAGTTCGACCCTCTCCGCTACCTTAACTGATATATCTTGTTCCGTCACCACAAGTTCCCCATTGACTAAAGTAATTGTATTTTTTGTTTAGCCTCCGCCTATTTATGGCGTAATAAACAATTAAATTCAACAAATCTGTTATCAGCCTATATTTTCTCTTTGATAGGCAACGGAATGTGTGCCGACAGCCTGAATGCTGAACACGTGGGCGTCAGATTATTCAAATTCAGGTCAATTGGTTTAATTATCACCTGATGTAGATGTATTACTGGAGGATTCCACCACTTGCTCACCAGCAACCACACGCGGGTCCAAAACATCCACAGCTTGGCGTTTTTGTTTTCCCTTCTTGCTTGGCTGGTCCGAGCGCATGTTCCATTTTGGCATGTTGTCAATGTATGGAACAAAAACAGAAGCAAATAATTAACCTAACGAAATAAACAATCTAAAGATAAAAATATTAAACCAATACACAAGATCTATACAAATACTAGTACTGACGTCAATATTATGACGTTCAACACTCAAGATCTACAAATTGCTTTAAATTTTTTTTAAACCTCATGTCTAACCTGGCGCTTAACCATACACCCAGCCCGTGTGTTTAAACTCGGTTTTATATAATTAACGCAAAATATTTTACTCAGAATTCACAATAAAATGAATTAAACCTAGTGCAAATTCGAAATGAACAGCACGTGGACCATGTTATGCAAAATTATGCAAAAAAAATTAATCAACTTACGACTGATCTCTTCGAAGTCAAGGAATGAAAAGACTGTTTTAGCTCCAATCTGCTCCTTATATACCCATCTAAATATAGCCTCTGGATTAACCAATCGCTGAGCGTTATTGATTTATAACGTTTCTGGGTAAGACAAATGGTTTATTCTCGAGCTAATAAACTTTACAATCTCTGCATTTAAATTCGTTGGGATTTGATTTCGTGGATGAGCCGACCCACGAAATCCACGAAATTAAATCCCCAACGAAAATTAATGATTCCACAGTTAATCAAGTCAGTTTCATAAAGTACTAATCCTATGTGAAGCAAAACAGTATCATAGAGCAATATCATGTCATTGTACAATACTGTGTTTTAGAGAAAAACTGTGTCATAATTCATTACTGTGCCATAGAGCAATATTGTGCTACATAGCAATATTGAGCCGTTTAATACTGTACCATGGTGCATAAATGTGTCTTAGAGCAATATTGTGCATTGAGTTATACTGTGTCATTATGCATTACTTTGCCATGGAGCAATAGTATGTCTTTATGCAATGCTATGTCATTGTGTAATATTTGTCGTTGTGCAAAAGTGGGCCATAGAGAAATACTGTGTCATTTTGCAATGTAGTGCCATGGAGCAAGACTGCTGAATAGAGCAATACAGTATCATTGAATAATACTGTGTCAACGAGTAATATTGTGGAATAGAGCAATACTGCGTCACATAGAAACAGTACGTGTGTCTTTGTACAATAGTATAGAAGTTTACCTTTAAGCATATAATCATGTTCGTATTAAGTCTTAAATCAATACTTCCCATGTAAATGTCTGTGATGTTTCACATTACGATTTAATGTAAACTCACGTGACCTCAAACTTCAAGATATTACATTCATCAATACAATTATATCTCCAAGCTTAGTGATATAAATGACATGATTACATTTAGATTCCAATTAATCGAGAAAGAAATTGCATGATATTAAACATGCTGTGGGTGTATCTATATTGACGAGGAAGCGTTAACCAGTTGAAAACGAGCCAACAGTTTTCCTAAAAAAACTCTTTAAGAATTTACTACATTAAGAACTATGTATCATACTTTCAGAGAGCGTTATTGATGCAACATATGTTTCAGGAAATCATGGGAAGAAAAAAGAATCCACCTTAAATAGTTCCGAGGCAATTTATCACGAATTCCAATAAAACGATATGATTGGGAGGTCAAGAAAAGATACAAAGTTTCCCAAGGCGTCGTAAAATAGTGATAAATCTAAAATAAGTATAATGAAACAGCGAAGTATAAAGCAAAATTACTTCACGTTTACTTCTTTTACTGGTTCGTACACTTTAACGATCATAAACATCAAAGTTGAGTTTCAATAGGAGTTGTAATTAATGTTAATTAATTCTGTATTTATTCCAATAAAATATTATTGTTATCAGCACACTCGTGTTCATCAAGTAAGATATTCGCCCTTTCCATAACAACAAGTTAACCACGCATCAAATTCAAACTGTTCTTGACTTGAAGACGATGGACGGTTAGGCATTTAAATGTGCGAAATATTCTTATATGAGGTCATTTAAACCCTGGCTAACATTCTGTATGGTACACTACTGTGTCAAGGACTACAGCTTTCAACATTTCTGAACATGCATTTCATGGGAAGAATCGCATAAATATAAAGCATCTTCCATCAATAAGCCCGACTTAAGTGAACACAATTTATAAGACCAAGCTTCGAGGCTTTAAATGTAATAACGAAAACCATCTTTAGATGGCTTACAGTGATTCTTAGAAAACATCTCCAATTTTCATCCAATATATATGTAATGGCTCTCCGGAAATGGACGAGAAGCATTTAGATCATTATTCAAACTATTAAAGCCAATTATGGTTGAGGAAAATTCACAAACAAGGGAAACATGCTCCCCTTTTAGCTGCTTGAATGACATAACGGAAAATTATCCATGTCAGATTTTCTCAAATTTTAGGATAATCAGAAGGAATATAATTTCTCAGAAGACTCGCTAAATTGATCAAAGCATGTTTTAAAGAAAAAAGTTAAAAGATGACAGTACATTTAGAGGAGCATTTTAAAACGAAATGCACATTATTTTACTGGAATTTTGTAATTATAACATCTCGACGTGGGCCGTTATGATATATAGAGCGCTATTGAGCAAAACAGACAACACATTGAGGCTAAGGCACGTGCGAGCATCGTGCATAACTCAATTGTGCTTCCTGCTGTCATAACAGACGGTTCTATTCTTGACAGATGCTGACTGATAGCTTTTTTGTGAAAATTAATTTAATTAAATTTCTATCGTTGTGAGGTTTTATCAATTGTGGAATTGCACGAGGGTATTACAGCTTCTACCTAAAAACGAATTTAATTTCATTATCACAGCATTGGATTTGGCATAATGGATGCATTCTGAGTTATTGCCAGTTCCAAGTTTCAGCAAATAAAAGGTATCTGAACATTTTTCCTGACTGACAGATATTGTAATAACAACATTGTTATGTCGCCGGAATCTGTTGCTGATGGGTGCTTGTTTGTAAATAAGGAAACATTCAGGGCATGGCATAATATGCTTGCTCTAATAAAACAGGACACCTAAACAATGAAAAACTTCGAATATTGAGCATCAGTCAGAAAAAGACGAACATGTTAAAACTACATAATTATAGGGAATGGAATTTATTACAATGTGTTTTGATCATAACAATTATGTAAACAATCGTAAAGGTTCTAGAACCTAAATTGCATTAATCCAATTTGAAATCTTGATCTCTCTTGATTGCATTTTCTAACGCATTCAACTGATCAGCCTTTAACTTACACACAATACAGCTATGCAAATTTTCAAAACAACGAAGTTTATTACACAACACAGAAATACTTGAAGTGAATGTTATTTTCATTATTATGATGATGTGAACCATTTGTTAACGGTCTAATTATAAAATTCGATATAATCGTTTTTATTGTTGCCTGTGGAGTAGGTATATAAAGGTGATATGCTAATTGTTAGTTACTCTCGTATTTGTTAACGAGGTATTCGCTTACTCGTGGTTCATTTTGTTGTTGTTTAGTGATGGGCTTCACTTTGACTCTCTGTTAAACTTTGAGGAACTAAATTTTCCCCGTGAGTGGAAGCAATCACAGAAAACTCCCTTGAATGATATAAACCCATCTACAAGACCATTAATTCATTAATATACATTTTACAACACAATCATGGATACTTCTAATATAAATCTCTTCTTCCAAAATCTTTATTGCTGGTTTATTACTGATGCTAATGACTTTCTAACGACTTTAGAACAGTACATGTAAACGAGTGAAATATTGGCAAAAAAATAAGAACTCCAATGTTTTTCACACCACTTGAGCACTGGTTGCTAACAACAAAGCAAGGGATGGATCTGTGTTCTAGTGGACGCCCTGGACTAACAATCGAAAGGTCGTTGGTTCGAATCTAGGCTCCGTCTTCTGATATTTCAGGAGGCTTTCTCAGAATCCCCATCCTCACAACGGAGCTTAATTCTGTGTTTAGAAAATCATTGGACATAGGTGGGACGTCTATTGGTGATTTACACTGGACACGATAAAGAACTAGGGAAACAGTTCGAAATGAGAGTATGGATATACATGCCAGTATCTTCACCAACCATATATACATGCCAGTATCTTCACCCACCATATATACATGCCAGTATCCTCACCCACCATATATACATGCCAGTATCTTCACTCACCATATATACATGCCAGTATCTTCACCCACCATATATACATGCCAGTATCTTCACCCACCATATATACATGCCAGTATCTTCAACCACCATATATACATGCCAGTGTCTTCACCCACCATATATACATTCCAGTGTCTTCACCCACCATATATACATGCCAATATCTTCAACCACCATATATACATTCCAGTATCTTCACCCACCATATATACATGCCAGTACTTCACCCACCATATATACATTCCAGTATCTTCACCCACCATATATACATTCCAGTATCTTCACCCACCATATATACATGCCAATATCTTCAACCACCATATATACATGCCAGTATCTTCACCCACCATATATACATGCCAATATCTTCAACCACCATATATACATGCCAGTATCTTCACCCACCATATATACATGCCAGTGTCTTCACCCACCATATATACATTCCAGTATCTTCACCCACCATATATACATGCCAGTATCTTCACCCATCATATATACATGCCAGTGTCTTCACCCACCATATATACATGCCAGTATCTTCAACCACCATATATACATGCCAGTATCTTCACCCACCATATATACATGCCAGTGTCTTCACCCACCATATATACATGCCAGTATCTTCACCCACCATATATACATGCCAGTATATTAACCCACCATATATACATGCCAGTATCTTCACCCACCATATATACATTCCAGTATCTTCACCCACCATATATACATGCCAGTGTCTTCACCCACCATATATACATGCCAGTATCTTCACCCACCATATATACATGCCAGTATCTTCACCCACCATATATACATGCCAGTATCTTCACCCACCATATATACATGCCAGTATCTTCACCCACCATATATACATGCCAGTATCTTCACCCACCATATATACATGCCAGTGTCTTCACCCACCATATATACATGCCAGTATCTTCACCCACCATATATACATTCCAGTATCTTCACCCACCATATATACATTCCAGTATCTTCACCCACCTTCTCTGGGGTGGGTGAAGATACTGGAATGTATATATGGTGGGGCGGCTCTGAAATGACCATAGCTGTCGATGTAATTTATATATTTTGTTCAATGGCCCATACGACAGTTATGGTCTTATTACAACATAAACGTAAAGATATAAATCTACAGGTATATATAATTTGCATGCCTTGTAACAACCCGTATTGCAATAAAAAAATAAAATAGGTCTAAATAATTGAACATAATACGAGAATAGATTATTTACATACATGTAGAATTTTACTCCTACATAAATTGACTTGCAATTTCTGCGTCGCTAATCAATGGTTTGTAAAGTAAAGTTATGGGACATAAAAGATAAGAGTTCTGTAAATTGCATATTGTGTTCGCGTCATTCATGTTTATCAACTGATTTATCGACCACTTCTACACATCAAAGGTCGTTTTATTGGCACTTCCATGAAAGTAACTTTAAAAACCTAGCAAGCGTTTTCATTGCAAGGCTATCAAAGGCAGTTGAGAGACATTTAGGTTCATTTCTTCATAAACCCTTATAAGAGTGTGAATATGTCTGTTCTGCCTTTTATAGATAGATAGATTTATTCAGTATTGAATGTACATACATGGATATATAAAAACAACATGTATAATAAAACAAGTTATACATACATGAATTTATAAAACCCATGACAGGCACACCAACACTAAGGATTACACAAAAAGAGGTATCTCTTATTTCCAGTGTGGTCCTTTAGTGTTGGTGGCATGACATAGAGAGGCATTATATGTGATTAAAGAACTATTGAAAATTGCACAATTATATTAAACATAAATGCATAAGAGTATTTTATCACAGTTACTTACATTAGAAATTGAGCATTATATATATTATCAATATCACATATTAATTGGTATCAACAATCATATTCTATTAAAAGACATGTCTAAGTAAAGAAGTATCAATACTCGAAGTGATTGCTCTAGTTATCTCCTGGCGAGTGATTGTACAATACACACCATCTTAGTTGTTATTTCTCAGAATTCTAATATAACACAATACATAAAAAATGATAATAATAAAGACTTTATTTATAGATGCAACGCATTTAGGCATAGACCCAATCTTCCCTGCGAGCCTCCCATTTATTCATTTATTTTACCTCGCTTAATATAATTGTCGGTTAAGATAATATACATACTTGAGGACTGTACTGTCTTTTATTTTTGTATATGTATGTATGGTGTTTTTTACTTCCATCCCCGAAAGAAAGTGTGAAGTTGGACCCACGAAATTTGTTTACTAACTTGCTTTGCTACTGCTGTCAAGGTACCTCCTCCGATAGATGTGTTTTCCATCGTTGTATAATTTTATGTTTCTATGTGTTGGGTTGGCCGTTTGGGTGGTAGGTAGTATTTTTGTGTAGATAACATTTTTTTGGACGGTGAGTTTTCTTGTATGTGTTTTCTTGTCTATGGAAAAAACTAGAATCTTTTAGAAATATAGTGTTTATTGAAAAATGGAAAATATATATAAGAATCATAAACACACAAAACATGTACAAATCTTGAATGCCAACAAAACAAAGAGTTCTACCTTCAAATGTTGTGGATTAATTCTCATTTTATTCCTTCGTACCCACATTATTGCATTTATATTTATGTGATACTATCACAAACAAACAATTAGTGTGTCTTCCTTTGATTAATTATCACAATCTATTAAACAAGGTCCTTGATATTGCCACATTACCTGAAGTTAGATAGACGATCTGTTTTGTAGTCGTGTAATTTACTTAACATAAAATCTACACAATAGGATGCAAGTATAAATATGTTCTCTTTGAAGCTAGCCTGAAACAATACATTCTTGTGGTGACTCGTGACCTTATGTAACACCAGAATAGCAATAAACCAATAGTTTCTATTGAACTCAACAGTTGTGCACCTTTATGGTACAAATGACTGCACTTTTGCGACAACAAAGTCTGGTATTTACTAAATGAAACCTGATGAATGTATCCTTTTAGTGCCATAAAACATTCACTTTGTCAGTATGCCCTTTGATCAATGCAATGTTTATCAATGATAAGAAAATGTTTAAATGATACGCAGCTGTGTCTTAGATATGGTTTTATGCATCCCATGCCAATACTCAGAATTCTACATATGCCACAACCACAAAGGTTGACGTCGGATTATTGTTATGCGTCCTTTCCAAGAACTAGAATTTAGTTGCGCATGTCCTTTTACATACAAGACTACATAACATGCTAAGCTTCGTTACCTAATATTGTCAGGGTTTTTTTTTTGTCTTGTTGCTTGAATGTAGAATGAAAATATTGGGAATTAGATCAACATGGAAGATAAAATATCGGTAAGACTTTGAAACTTTAAAATGAATGAAACCAGTTACCTTGATTTATGTACAAGATTTGCCCTAGTAATTATTGATAAGCAGTCTCTAATTAGACAAACATGAATAAATTTTATGTTGATTCAAACTGGTTTAAATTGGAATACTGAGTACAGATTTGTCTTACCAAGGCATTCGAAATTTTGCACACATTGTGTTAAATAAATGCAAGCTAAAATTTAATGTACATCAATTATTTTATAAATAAATAGCTAGAATCTGTGAGATGAGTCAGTCACATGTTGATGCATAAACTGAATAACGTTAGTATGGGTTTATAGCTAGCTGCCAGTCCAAAAATCTTGTTAACAATATCCGCACTAATTGATATTGTCTTGAAGAACACTTTTCTTCTAAACAATGCGAGGTAAACCAGTATCTGTCAATTTAGATATTTCAATAAAGATATTATACGTCATACCGTGTGCCTAACATACGATGCCCTGATATCTGAACACTGACAAACATCTACAATAATCTCTAGATAACGGACTAGTTGTTCCCAAGTGATTCCTACAAAAAGACTGTAATGACATTCTTCTCACATGTGATTAAAAGCAGAACAAAACATTCACATTCTGATGAACGAGTATTGACAAATGGCAGCTCTGTTTCTATGGGACAACATGGCTTGCGTGTGGCTCAACATATGAACAATATTTTATCAATATACCAACTCCCTAAGGACCGATAAAGTATTCACTTTTGCAGTTGGGTTCATTCAATGATTAATCAGGCTAGGGAAACCAGTGTAGTTATCATTGAGTGTGTTGAATTACCCGGTTAAAACCTAATGTTTTTATATATTCTTCAAAGCTTGAAAATGTTGGTGGTTACACTTCGCTGATTCAAACCTTGCCTTTGCGGGTATCTAAGTCAATTAAGCACTGCTAATAATCGTTGGAGTAGGGGTTCGTGACAAGATGCTTTATTCAATATAAGATGTTGCCAATGGATTGGAGGCAATAATGGCTAGCAGTTTCGTGCAACCACCGAAATAATATCACGTTAAACTTGTAAATAAAAAGCAACAGCTCTTATTTTTACAATACGATACTCAAACAATACTTGAATAAGAAACTATTTAAACATGTTTAACATAGACATTTGGGAGACTGCTTTGTAACAAACGTTACAATGTGCCTTTGTCATATCAGAAATAGTAGCTCGAGACATAAGAAAAGTATTGATGATATTTTAGTTCTCACTCTTATATGTCTGTTATAATTTACTTTGCGCTGACGACGTATCCCAGTTACCTACCAGTGCGGTGTCTGCCATTATAGAATTATAGATACGAGATCTGGCATCAATCAACACCAAAACATTGGAGCATTAATTACTTACCACTGGGATTCTTGAAAACGGGATTTTTTTGCATGAACAATTCATTAAATACTCTTGAAGTATGCATGACTACTTCACGCATACGAATATTTTATTTTATAACAGACTCTGCTTTTCAAAAAGCGAACTCCGTCTTAATTAAAATGTTGATAGTCGTATCATAGGTTATAGATGTATTGTTATTTACGGGTAAATGAAGGTATTCTTAGATAAGAAAGATTTAACATGATAAGTTAAATATACAAATATCAAATAACGATCATAAATAAAAACAATATGTATATGGGTTGTTTCTAGACGAAATAGAACAGACTTGGATCTGGCAGTAAAACGGCAGTCCATACATTGTTGGAGGGGACATTTCAAATCACATAGGAGACGAACTTAACTATAAGCGCTTGTATTGAAGCTACAGCTTATTTCCTTGTTGTCACCCATATAATTTTCTTTGATTGCGTTTAATTTCCATTCAAATTCCATATGATGACTTTATACGTAACATATATGCGGTTTGTGGCAACACTTCTATTACACTTGTATCTTATACATGTCATCTTTGCATTACACTTGTATCGAGCTTGTATCACATTCGTAACCCTTGAATAACGCTTGTAACATACATGTATTACGCATGTATCATATTTGTATCGTAGTTACGCCACCCTAATAATACTTGTATCATACAAGTACTAGTATCACACTTGTATCATTTTTATGTCATCCTTGCGTTACACTTGTATCACACATGTAATGTACTTGCATCGTATGTACGTCACCCTTGAATAATGCTTGTATATATCATACTTGCATTACGCTTGTATCACACATGTAATGTACTTGCATCGTATGTACGTCACCCTGAATAATGCTTGTATATATCATACTTGCATTACGCTTGTATCACACATGTAATGTACTTGCATCGTATGTACGTCACCCTGAATAATGCTTGTATATATCATACTCGCGTTACACTTGTATCACACATGTAATGTACTTGCATCGTATGTACGTCACCCTGAATAATGCTTGTATATATCATACTCGCGTTACACATGTATCACACATGTAATGTACTTGCATCGTATGTACGTCACCCTTGAATAATGCTTGTATATATCATACTTGCATTACGCTTGTATCCCACTAATCATTTCTATGAATCAAAACATCACGAACCTCAAATTTGATTACGCAGGAAACTTGTTAAAAATGAAAAGCCAATTAAATTTTATCTCGTGTGTAACAGCGGGAAGGCTTTATAGATAGACACATACTATCTTATCGTGCATCTTACAAATTGTAACGGAGAGTATGCTGATACGTTGTAAATTTATCTGGCAGACACGTGCACTGTTGTGCAACATTAATCATGATAACTTGTTACCTTAGAAGCTTCAACAAAACAATTTGCTTATCTTAAAGCCATACAAAACATTCTGAACTTGACGCAGTGTGGCTTATATTATCAGCAAAAGTTTTACGACTGAAACTGTTAAGCATGATCACTCTAATATTCACAATTATCTGATATTGATCACCGGATATTTTATGCTCAAGACATTGAAAATTTTAACTTCAATGTATACCCGATGTTTGGAACGAGTTTTACAAATTAAAGGAACGAATAGATTATATAGTAACAAAAAGGTAACAACAAAGTCTAATTATATAATAACCCTATTGGTTAATATAAAGGTTGGAATGTTGTTCGCGATTCAACAAAATTATCTTAAATGAAAAAATAAGATTTTTTTTAAATTGCGATTTGCGTTCCAGATTCGCGGACTGTAGACTGGAACGCAGTTCGCGTTCAAATTTTTCTTTGAATCTCTAATGTCGAACTGCGTTTTTCCAATTTTATAACAACCTGCTAATTATATCAGGCAATGCATGATCTTTAAAGTCCCATAATCATATAAATTTATCGATCGTAATAGTTTCTGTTTGTTCTATAACAGAAGAATCCGGTGTGTTTTCCTCCCGTGCGTACTTTACAGCAGGAATAAAATGTTTATATCATTGAAAAAATATTATATATAGAACAGCTGTGTTTTCCCGCGCTCTATACATTTCAAGTTTACAAAAGCAAAATTCACAGCGAAATGAGTGTTTTTAGATGAAAAATGGGCTTGCTTCGTCGGTAATAATTATCTTGGGATAATATCAGCAATTGTTTGTTTTTTACATGTATTTTTGATATCAAAAAGCTAATGGGAATTAAAGGACTATCATATTGCTCTCAAACATCAGAATATAATAAAAAAAATTATATACTAAGTACTAATATTCAGAACAACTAGTATAGATAGACTACCCGAGGGATGAGTAAAATTGCTACAAAATGTGATCCCTTATCACAAATAGTCTTCTAAAACAACAACTCTTTTCTTAACATTTGTTAACTCGATCAACTAAAGCGGCCAGTCGACAAAGTTTGACTCATGTTATGAATCGTAATTCTAAGTCTTAATGAAGGCTTTATTTAATCCATACATTATGTCGGCAAAACAACAGGGTACAGAGCACACTTACTGCTATACTTCTCATATTTTTACAAGATATGAGACTAGATATAAGAGAGAAGCTTATCATTAGCGTTTTCATTTCATAATTTCCTCAGGAAACTATAAGAGGTTATGTATGTATTGATTGATCAAATCTACCATATTTATCTTACATTACATAGCAGTATTAAGACAAGATATGCGTTTGTGTTATTATTATGATCGGCACCATTAAGAGAAATTGTAGTGTTTAAAGTAACCATACTGTCTAATATTGTCGTGATGTTTGTAACTAGATCAATGTAAATATAGTGTAACTTGCATGCACAATAAATAATAGTTTTAGTCGTTTAGAGAACTTTATTTACAGATCAGCAAATAGTTGCCTATGGTACACAAAACAATACAAACCTGAAAGAAAAATACATAAAAACTATACAAACACGATATAGTAAATGTATTTGAATTTGTATCATGTTTGTATAGTTTTTCTGTATTTTTCTGTCAGGCTTGTATTGTTTTTGTATATTAGACAGTATGGTTACTTTAAACACTACAATTTCTCTTAATGGTGCCGATCTGGTATTGGAGATGTATTGAATTATGGATGAAGACGTTTAGTTATTCACCTCCCAGCCCCCCCCCCCCCCCCCCCCCCCAATCGAAAAGGATAATATTTGACTAAATGTATATCTAAATTTAACTATAGGAAGAATACATTACTTTTCATGGTGTTAAGTCGTAATGAAGTCAAGCTTTACAGGGTTTAACCGGTATAGAAAACTGTGATGTTAAAGTGTCCATGTACATGTATATAAATTATGTTGCCAAATTAAGAGATACACATTTGATAATTACAGGGTGTGTTTTATCTTGGCAGGTAACACCACCTGCCTTTAAAAAAATCAAGTTTACAGAAAATGTTTACCTAATGGATCAGTGCTTAAAACGCCTAGTGTTTAAATTCTTTTTTCTTTACTCAAAATTTACTTTGTTGAAACACTCACACATCGGTCCAAGTCTAATTTACAAAATAATCGAATAAGATAACACCAATTCTAAAACATTGTTAATTGTTTGTATTTTTTTTAAATCTTTCTACTAACGAGTAAGAGAATAGACGCCTTTATGTATACTGTGGAATCATTAATTTTCGTTGGGGATTTAATTTCGTGGATTTCGTGTGTGTCGGCTCATCCACGAAATCAAATCCCCACGAATTTAAATGCAGAGATAAGGCATTTCTTTAAAAAAAAAAATCCACGAATTTATGTCCCCACGAAATAGCTATTTTAGTAAAAACCACGAAAATTGTGCCCAACGAAAATAAATGAAACCACAGTAATTAACAAATATTTGGCACATTTCAGACAACACAACAGTAACACTAAAATCATCATCAGCAGGAATAGCAACAACAATATCATCATTAGCAGCAACACTACATCATCATCAGCAGCGTTGATTATAACGTCATCATCAGCAGCATGTTTACTAACAATGAAGTTTAGCATAAGAATGTACACCAAGTTCTACCAATTACAATTTGGGAAATTCCCCTCCAGATTCGATTATAAAAAAAGACATAAGCGGATTTAGAAATGGAAAGACTTGTATGATTATACCACCGCAATCATGTACAGCACATATATTTAACTCCTTTTATGAGAAGATTTATGTTGGTAATGTAGTAAGAGAATTCTTGAAACATTCTATTGGCACGTACAAGGTTATTTTTTATACAAGCTCAAGAAGTCTAAACCGCAAGTGAAGCAAACTGCATCCAGAGACAGTTCTCATAATATACTGTTTTCAATCTCAAAGAATGTGTTTTTATTTGTATTGAGCATCTCTAGTTAAGGATTAGGTATGCTGAATTTCACAAAGCTGTTATTAGTTTTACTTATAGATCATATGAGTGCCTTATCATAGTTAATATATGTATTCATTCATCCCTTGAGAGCGGGAGAGATAATGTAAATCCGTAAAGAAAAAGATATTCATCATCGCCTCTAAAAGCCGTACTTTAATCAATGTATAACTTAAGTCTTTTATACGAATACAGAATTTGCGTCAAAATTGCGACATGTATGAGATAGTTTTGTTTACAATTTGCAATATTGCATAATTCTATATTGCTACAACTACGCAATTTAATGAAATCTTTATTTGTTACTAACAATGTATCGAAATATGGTTAAGCCTATGTATGTTACACGGTATTGTATCGTAAATTTGTGGCACTGTGATTTAGTCTTCATTTGTGGCACCAAGTCATGTTATCATTATGATGCCCTTAGCTATTATAATATCAGTAATACAGATTCTAATACTTTTACATAAAACTATTATATAAAAGTAGTATCATGTTACAACTTGACTTGAAACAAAGTAAGTTTTTGTTTACCGTGTTGGTAGCTTCAATACAAGGACCTTTAATGGGTTTGTCATTCTCGTTTCTAAAGTTCTCGGTTTTAACGTCATTTGAGAATGCCTGAGAAAAACTAATTGTATTCAGTATAAAATGTGTACAGATGTACAACTGCCATAACTTTAAAATCATGATATGTATACTCTGTACTATTATAGTATCGTTAATGACATGTTGTATAAATGACAGAGACATTCTAACCGACAACATAAGACAAGAGTTTCTTAGTGCTAAAGCCAAGATTGGACCAAAAATACTAACCATTGTCTTTTTCATTGCTATCCATTCCTGCGCATGTAAGGACCTGTTTGATTTTGTGAACGATCATTATTCATGTTAAGCACAGAAAAAGCTTATAATATTTGCTTCTATAAAAATACATCTAATCCATTCGAGTGTCAAACAATACAAGGCCGGGCCTAAGTCGGGTTACGTTATAGTCACGAATGTGAAGTAACACTTCTTATATCATCGTGAGCGTCTTAGATCCACATATTTTGGAATCGGAATGAAAATAGCACCCATTTGTGTTGTCTGTGACCTGGTAACTTTAAAATGAAATTTCAACTTTGAAAATTCCTTTGAATTTCGACATTAATCTAGCGCTTCATGCTAACGTTGAAGGTATTAAAGCAATTCGTTATTCTCAACATCAGTCCCAAAATCAATGATTTTAATTTCAAATATGTAAATTAAACAAAAACTGTTCCGTTACCAAATGTACATATCGTACAAAATTAGCAAAAAATATTCACAGACGCCGGGTTTATCATCGTTCATAAGTAAGTTAATGAATCAGATGGAATAAACTACAAATGTGAAATAAAAAAAATCAGACTGAAGTGCTTCTGAAGTTACGACTGTCACACAATTAAGAGAATTGATAAACTTCAACGTCATTGCGCTTATTTTGTAATCGTACTTTTATTAACTTTGAACTCCAGACATAACTTATACAAACAGATTTACATTAAGTGTGTTTTTTGTGTTATGTTAATTTTAGCATGGACTTCAAGTTAAACGAGCTATGTTAGATCAATGATGTTCACTCCAGTCAATGAAAGGTAAAGAGGCACTAAATTACCAGAAATGGTCAATAGCGATATATCTAGTCTCCAAAAAAAGCACTTTTGTATCCGTGACTTATCCAACACGGCTTGCATAAATACAAAATGATAATTAAATGTTATTAATAAAATTAGAAATTACAAAAATTACTCTACATCTGAACCACAACAAAAACCAGTTTATATCAAGTTATACCCATTGGGCACAATGACTAAAATTGTAACGACATTTTGGAAGGGATACGAACAATGTTTCCGCACGTTGAACATACTGTGGAATCATTAATCGTCGTTGGGGATTTAATTTCGTGGATTTCGTGGCTCGGCTCATCCACGAAATCAAATGCCCACGAATTAAAATGCAGAGATAAAGCATTTGTTTCAAAAATCAATATCCACGAATTTATGTCCCCACGAAACAGCCATTTTATTAAAAACCACTAAAATCCAGCCCAACGAAAATAAATGAAAATAGAGTAATCATACAGTAGTATTTCAGTTCTTCTTCGCTAGGAGGTTGATCAATTTGTTTATTAACACCAAATTTTATTTTCACGAATTAAAAACGCACTTTGTTCCAAAAGATTTTAAGTGCGCATAGCGTGATGCCTGTTTTTTCTGTTTTCTGTTTTATCTGCTTCTTTAATAGCTTATAATTGATAAAAACCCTCTCCAAGCTTGAAATCCTAACCGTTTTATTGCATTTGAAATGACTGCTGTTCGTCAAATTCAACTATAAACTAATCAACTTTTCGTATTCATTTTCAAATTATTATCTTTTCACCGACAAAAACGATGTGTTAAAAAACGGGGGTCAAGGTAAAGAAGCATGAATTTCTAGTCTTGGTATTGACGTACAATTAGCCTTTACTTTATATTTAGCCATGGCTTTACCAGCGGTATTCTTGCGATGATCAAAATGTTTTAAGTAAATAACAAAATGCATTGTCAGCACTGCGGTTAGACGCCTGTGATTCTTTGACGTACCGTCACTTTCTACAATTCAGTACTCGCCTTAAGCATCGGTCGATTCTTGAACACGGGACACACACTCCAAAACCATTAATTATGCAGAATGTGTTTCTCCGGCGTTTACAACGACCAGTCTGTTCAAGGCAACTAAACGAAATAACAATAAGCTCTATTTTGTAAGTCACCATGGAACGCTTCTTGATATCACTTATTGGTTGTCTGAATGGAACATGCCACGGTTCCATTCATACGTATTGCCATAAGCGAAGCCATATTGCTTTTATCATATTTGGTCAGACTGTTCGCGTTTTGAAATGTCCAGAACACTGTTTTGTATCTACTCCCAACATTCATTGCCAAAACTAACAAATTCAATAACGCAATTCGATTTCCTGTTACGTAAATACTTCAATATTTCGTAAAACCCAGCATGGACTACCATTCCAGTTCCAGACACTACCATCCGAGCCAAACGATCCTATAAAACATGGAGCCAGAAGAAGGTTTATATAAATTACAGATAGCTAGATTATTGAAATAAACATTTCATGCTAATTCATTTCGCCATTATTCTTGTTGTATCTTTTTTATTCTGTCTTTATTATGGTTTTGTCTTTATGAAATATGCATAATAAAGATAAAATCTTATTGCTCGGAAAAGGCTGTATCTTGCAAGGAATGATTTATGAAAACCGCTGATTGATAAGAGGTTATTTATCGACTAGAGCCATATTGTTTCCAATTGCAGGAACAAGAAGTTGAAAAGTTGTTTAATATTCTTTGTGATTGCAAGCCTCAAAGTTCCTGGCATGGACAATTTCTTTACTACTTGTTTGCATGGGCATTACTCGATTCTAAAATTAATAAGATTGAATTGCTGAGTAAATTTAGTCATTAATAAACAGTCATTTATCTTACTGTTTACATTCATTATTGTCCGTAGCGTGCTCGATTGTAAACCTTGAAGTATAAGTATGTCGCTGGAATTGTCTTTTGTCTGTTTGAAGTAAATAATATTTCTTGAAACATTTATGGTACGTTTGATGTAAAGCGGTTTTCATTTATAAGCAATAAGCAACACGATCATTGGCTACATTGATCAAAGAGACATATGGTACAAATCTGACTACTTGCTGCTTTGATATAACCGAACAAACTTTGAAAAAACTATGCTTAAAACGCGTACATACAAGGGCTGTCACCTTTGAATGGTCAGTGCAAAATAACTTATGGGAGTCAAATCGAATCCTGTATCAAATCTCACTCTTGAGTATTGATCAGAAATGGGTTTATCATTTTTACAGGACTTAATGTGCGACATTCCAGTAATAAAACCACGTGTCTTTGTCCACCATTTTATTTTGGGCCCAGTTCATACCTAATTTTTTTTTTGGCATGATTTTTTTCCATTCAATATTTATTATTTTAAAACGGACATTTCTGCTCAAATGAGGCGTACATTAGTTTAGGTAAGTTTTGTTGAACTCAACTTCAGACATGCTCTGTAATCTGAATACGAAGCAATTGTCTGTTTATAGACATCAATAACCAGCTTAGTTATGCGTTTTGTGTTCATAAATGTAGAGTAACACTTACATGTCTCTAAGCATCTTCATATTTCACACAACTATTCTCTGATTGTTTCGAACATGCACATGCTAAGTCTCAGGAGTGTAAATAAGTCTCCACACTTACATATTCGATCAGCAAAGGTGTTATCCTTACACATATGGTCGTTTGTTGAACTCTTTGAATATTGATAACATCAAATAAAATTTGCAATGCTCAGCAATTTTACTATATAGCTATAATGTTTGGTTTTCTCAATACGGTCTAACGTCGAATCACCAGGGTCATTTAAAGCCCTTTTTCAATTGAAGGGACGAGGCAGAACTAGGGTATCACCTGTAGTGAACCACCGACGTTCCGTAGGTTAGCTGGACAGCTTCCCCTAAATTAATGTTACATTTATGCCGGATCGGATTCGAACTCAGCGATGAGGGTGGCTAATGATTACCTGTCAGTGACAATAACTGCTCGACCTCGTTGGTCATTGTGTTGTTGGTAACATGCGTGATTTAATGTATTATCATATACAAGACAAACAAGCTTTTTTCTGAGTTTGACTTGAACAATAAATCATTGTTGACGCTTCCTGATTATATTTCTAGAGGAAATAATGTCAACACGAACCACCTGAGAACTCATGGAATGTTAAATACATCCACAAAGCTTTTTGTAGACAGATTGCAACATGCATCCAGCAATAAAGAAATGATAAACCAGTGTTTTATATCAATGTATTCAACATGGAAGTATAGAATGATTATCTGGATGATGACATCCAATTAGGAGTATCGGTTCACAAAAACAGCTGATGGTATTGTATAATTGTCTTGTTGTGGAAGGAGCTGTCTTTGTATGTATACCACACAGTTCTTTAGGAAAAAGTCACAATCCAATTAAGATATATTTGGACAGTATAATGAGCGTAGTTTTAGTTTTAAGTTTCTCGGTGAACCATTCCAAGTTCCAGGATTTGTTAAAGTTGTCTCGTCTTTGATAAGTTATCTTGAATTTAGTACCTCGGTCCAGTGAACATTACTCATACCTTGTAAACAAGCTAACGATTCGTCTTACACGTTTACATTCTGACAAAAGCACATGTCTCCTTACTTTAATTCCGCAGTTGCCAGTTCTATTTGATATCGAGCCGTGCGTTCAAAACTTGAAATACACCGATAAACAGAGAGCTATGTCAGATACTAGGTATTAGTTTTTGCCATCTCAACCCGTTCTTTGAATCAAACGTCTTGTTATCAACGAGTTGTTTACCATACATTTTAGATAGAATATATCAGACAGAAATTTTTCATAATATGTCAAAAGGAACTACCATAAAGAATAATAAGCCAGAACGACGGATGATTAAAACACATAGGGCTTGAACGTAGCCAAACATTTTAATAATAATCTAGCCTGCCATTTGTCTTCTTTTTATCTCTTTTATTTCGTCTTTATGACGAGTCTGTCTTTATGGAGTCTGTGTCGTAAAGATTAAATCACATTTCTCAAACATAGCATTATCTCTGCGCAAGTGTTTCATGAAAACTATGTGATAGATCTGATAACAAACAGAATGTCGACACGCTTCATGTTCTTATTGCTCCAGCAAGTGGTTAAAAGTCGTAAAATGTTTCAAATGTCGAATATTATTGTTTTCCATAATCTTGCAAACCGCTCAGATAGCTCGAAGCCGTACAATTTCATACAGATCACAAGATATGCAATTGATCGCGCATAATATTTAATATTTGCATTTGGTCGACTTTATTATTCACTGACGTGCATTACTTGCACAGAGGTGCTGTAAATTACATCAACAGACACGTAGTGTTCAATCAAGTCCATTATTCATGGTAACGTACAACATAATGTTTGCGGTCTGTTTTTTCATACTGTCTGGAACAATATGCTTTTTCCGTACTTGCATTAAGACCAGATCATGGTCCTAAGCATTTATTTTCTGATTTGTTTAATACGCTTGTTCTGTAATATATAGTTATGAGCTTGGTTGTAATGTGAACTACAATAGCTTGTTATCGCAATTACTTCTGATTTGACAATCTCAAGATTTTTAATTTCTATATTTTCATTTATGAATATGGTTATGCAGTATATTTTTGTGTTATTTGTAGTGTTACATTAGTGTCGGTTTGAATTGTATTGTTAGGATTTGGTTATGATTGTCCTTGTATGAAAGTCGAATTCAGTTACGTGTCATTGCTTGAAATCACTGCTTGAGATCTGCTCCCACGAATATTTAAATTCTTCTCCACTTTGTTCAATTTTCGTGAAATGCTTTGTACTGTTTCATATGAATGAATCTACATGTATGATACCGATGTCAGTAGTGCTATGATTTGACATTGTCGGTCCTCATACATCTCATACATCGTCTTAGTAATATTTATTTAACATTGTTTACATTCAACAGATAATGATGTTAAGACGGACACATAAGCTTATTTGGTAGACTACAGAAATCTTGCTGGGGGACAAACTGAGTAGACTTCTTACACTTGTAGAGGGAAGGTATGTTCATAGTTGTCAATTATATGACGTTCAATGCGTGCATTCTTGACATCGATTGATGTATTTTGAACGTGACACTTTCAATGTTTCGTTCGTATACATGTTTCTTAATATGTATAAAAGACGAAAAGGCTTGTAGATAACTTCAGAAATAATGTGTTCAGTTGATAAAACATTCAGTAATCATAGAAAAGATCCAATTTAGTAATGGCATTTTTGCTACATAACAAATCTACTCATTGCTAACCAAAGTATATCGAGCCTACAGTTAAATGTTAATGACTTTCAGATTGATTAGTTATTTTCTGAAAAGTCCAATTTCTTCAATGCCTGCCCATAACATTTGTGTCTATGCTGAATTCCCTGTGTAATACGTGTCATTAGCATTTCTTTTAATTATTTTCACAACGGGCACCTGTACAATAAGTTAATACACCATGTTTTCAATCAACAAAATTGATGAAGTGTTATTTGCAAGCAATCTTGTACGACATCAAATATATTTCAATCAAATGGATTGATTAATTAAACTTTCACTGAAATGATCTAAAGTAATTTTAGATTGGACCAAAATTATAATAATTAAACACTAGAGTAAAATAAATGCCAAGATAAAAATAGTGAAATGCATTCATTTACACAATCAGTGTTTTATAGCGAATGTATTTTAGATGCATTATGCAATGATGTAGCCAACGTGATCGACAATTCGTTGGCTGTTGGGGTATTTCTATATATGTCGAGTAGAGATTTGTGGGAAAATCAGAGTAAATAGTACAAGTGTAATAAAGGAGGGAAAATGAAAGAAAAAACGTAAGCAATTAGGAATTGTTTCAGCTTTTATGCATATTTATGAATTAGCATAACCAACGTTTGATAAATAAATATACACGTATGGCAATTTGAAATAATTATTTAATTCGGAAAATGACATTGAACATATGTGTTGCATTGAACGTAAAATGTTTTAACAGTACTGGCGTGTTGTGTTTTAAATAACTTGTTAGGTATTCCTTCCGTGCCATTTACATTGTGTTTTATTCATATAGTTTGCATACAAAGTGCATGCTATTTACATATTGTGCGCTATATACATAAGACATAATTTATTGCGTGTTTAAACGGAACATGCTTCTGTAAGAAACCTGTTTATATAAAGTTCTTCATTTATGACGCAATACGTTTTTAAACTATGTTGAATTTGTTCCAGAATGATGCTTAGCGGTTCCAAAGTCGACTGCTTTTATGACCCTTTGTCCAAATCACCTAAATGGGCCATTTTTAGAAGACACGAATACATGACTGTATATACATCAGTAAGGAACATGCTGCGTAGCTCTTTATCTAAGGCAAAATACGTTTACAAATATGATATTTTTCCTTCATTTCAAATTGTCGCTTAATAGCGGTTCCAAAGTGGACTGCTTTTAGGATTATTTGTCAAATTATGTAAATGGTGCATCTTTAGAGGAGACGTGTATATACTGGCTTCTCTTTTATATTTCAATTTTCTGTTATGTGTACTCGATGCCATGTCTTCTATTACACATGTATTAATATTGTCTACTTCAAAACGTTATTTCGATGTTGTGATTGTATTTATCATCACAATTAATAATTCCATGTTTTCAAATAAACTATTACAGATTCCTCGCCTAACTCACCATCAGCTCTATTTAGCAGGATACACACATGTATTTTCCGGCACAATAAACTCGTAAAAAAAATACACGGATTCACGAATGTAAGCACCTGTCTGTATTGGTTGTTTATCGAGAGGGACATATCGGTATGTTTTCTCCTGGTAGATATAGAAAGGTAGCTTTCTTCACCAAAGTGCCCACGTGACATTAAATCGATTTCAATCGGATTATTTTTGTCTGGACTGTAGTATTTGTAGTATGTTTTCTGGGAATCCGTTCTTGTTCCGCCCGTTCAAACACGGTGTGTGTATTACACAGTCAAACCTGTGAACAAAGGCCACCCTTGGGAAAGACTGAAGATGGCATTTTCTGACCGACCGCCCTTATTCTTAGGTCATTTTGTTCGGAATAATCATAGACGGTTTTTAAATAATGACATTTATTCACAGGGTGGCCTTTGTTAGGAATTGGACACTAACACAGATTTGGCTGTATAATAGTGTATATAGAAGAACGTCCTTTGATTATATTTATGATAATATAATTGGTATCTATTTTGAAATGCATAACAACATTTGAACAGTATTGTTCATTATTCATAATAAGCCTCGATCATGATAGACGTAATATTATGTTTTACGTGCAGCATATATCATTCAAATTGTCTTGAGGGGAACTATTTATCGATGAAGATAACAGTGATATATGAGGCGTTTTATGTTAAACGTTCTGTTTTATTGCATATAGAATGATTTCTATTTCGACAGTAATGTATTTACAAGATTATAGCGTTAGTAAGTCAATTATATACAGACAACGGTATCATTTATTTTCATTATATAACTTACGGCATCGTTTGTTTGTCTTGTACAAATGGACAAGGATATAAAACTGCTAATCGATGGTCAAATATAGATCTACTAATCTACTACAGTCACGTAGTAATTTAAGTTCAATTAAGCAACTGGAAATTGACCTATGGTGTTCCAAAAGTGACTTAATTCAATCAACGTTTATTTAGTACTACAATTTAACTCCCCTTTATCAACCGTATAATTGGTCGACAGACTGAAATCAACATCAGAAGCCAGGTTACACCCACTTAGGCCTGGGTTCGTATTTGTTATCATTCTGTTATCTTCCAGTCAGTCTGTGCTTGTTTGTGCTGAATCCTCAAAGCTGCTATCATATATGTAACCGGACCTGTTCTGAATAATATACGTACATATATGAAGTAGCATACAGCGAATCCTCTCCAAAGCAACATCCTTTAGAAGAAGCAAAATTATGTTGCTGTTCAAAGATTGCTGCTCTAGAGAGGTTAAATTAATACTGAAATATTACAGTGGAAAAATCATAGATCACGCTGATGTTGCAGGGAGGTTGTTGCTCATGAGAGAGCCGCTATGGTGAGGTGTCCAGTATGTATGGCCACATGTATGCATGGCGATTATCTACGAAATACTAGAATCATACATAAAAACAAGCATACGTTTATTTAAGAGGAAACACATTACATGTTATAACAGTTACTATAGTTTTAGATGACATGTAAAAATGCGATATATTTGATACCCGCGGAGTGCTAGCACTTCGAGTGACGTCAACGGAATAACCATCACATCAATTGAACGCAGGAGTGTACGATTCCATGAGATATTTTATTTCACATTCATATGCACTAAATAGCGATTTTATGATCAGCGATAGCTATGTTGTATTTACAAAGTATAGTGTAACACGCAATGAACACTTAATGGTGTAAAATAAAATATTTATTTGACGTTATATGGCAGCTTCGACAATAGCAGCAAACGTTGAAACATTAAACGTAATTCATCAAAAGATAAACTGTAGAAATGATTATAGCTTGATTCAATTCTTTTATTTATTTGAGTTTAACGTCGTTTTTCAATTATATATACGGTGGCCAGTTCATCTAACCAGATTTCCTGGACTTAATCTAACCATTACTAACTTACCCCTCCTCAAGGAACCTGGACTTAATCTAACCATTACTAACTTACCCCTCCTCAAGGAACCTGGACTTATCTAACCATTACTACGAGGGGGGATCCAAAAGTTTTGTCACTGCCTCTGTAACTCGGCCTGTATTTAAGATATAACAATCAAAGTCGATGTACATTTAAATTGATGTATTACAAAATACTATACAAAATTTGGTGTACAAGTAACAAATACTTACATAAATTACAATGTATTGTCTGAAACATATGAGCGACCATCGCCGCACACCAACGACGTCAACAACGTTATTTTACAATTCACTCGACGCCGTAGCGTTACTCCTTCTCAAAATAGCGACCAGCGCACCCAATACAATGCCTGTGTCGTGCAATCCACTTCCGAAACACTTTATCAAACCATTTGGATGGGAGTCTAGAGAGAATGCGGTTACTCTCTGTCTGCAGTTCTTGTAGGTTATCGAAACGTTGCCCCCTTAGCTCTCCCTTCAGATATGGAAACAGAGCAAAGTCGCACGGAGCCAAGTCCGGGCTGTATGGCGGGTGGGAAAGTGTCTGTATCCCGAGAACATCCATGTTCAAACGTGTCTCGTGCGCAGTGTGTGGAGTGGCGTTGTCATGGTGTAATATACAACCATCGATGTCTGTGTAGAAGTGGTTCCGTTTCTTCCGCAGCGCCGTCATCAGATCACGCGTCAGGACCTGAAGTGTACAATCGAAACACAAGCTTAATAAATAATGTGTTTTATTTACAAATGTAATTCATAACTATTAATATTTCTTTAGTACTCAGTATGATCGACTTAAATGTATTTAAAAGAAGTATAATTACCTTAGAATAATAGGATGCATTGACTGATTGCCCCTTCGGTACGGCGTGGCTCAATACAACTCCATCCATGTCGAAAAACACAATAAACATGTGTTTGCCTATCGTCTTGGACACACGCGCCTTCTTAGGAGGAGGGGAGCTGTCTCGTTTCCACTGGCTACTCTGCATTTTGGTCTCCGGGTCGTAGTAGAAAAGCAAGGTTTCATCAACTGTGATAATCTTTCTGAGAAACTGATCACCCTCTCGATTGTATCGCCTTAGAAACTTCTCAGATTCCTGCACGCGCCGTAACATTTGTTCATCAGTGAGCAAACGAGGCACCCACCTAGCGCTCACACGTCTCATCTTCAAGTTTTCGGTGAGTATACGCTGCACAGTGCCGTAACTGAAACCCATGCGTTCAGAGTGTCCGAACAGTAATACGCCGATCCTCCTCAAATGCGTCGGAAACAACGTTGACGTTCGCGTCTGTCCGTATTGCTGGCCTTCCGGCCCTTGTGTGATCCTCCAGGGACTCATCTCCCTCTCTAAATCGTTCATACCATCTATAAACAAGTCTTCTATTAACTGATTTATCACCATATGTCCCGTTTACCATTTCTACTGTTTCTAAAGGCGATTTTCCGAGCTTGTAGCAAAAATGCAATATTGCGCGTTGCGGCGTTTTTTCAAGTTTCGACATTTTTTTCTTCCAACGGCTTACAATCAACTGGCTTTAGAAAGCGTTAACGTGCATTGACGTCATAAGAAATTTAATTGCTGCTTACTGTATGACATGACGTCACGTCAGGAAAACTACGTCTGATTTCGCGCCTTATTTTTGTAGTAATTAAATTTTCAAATATGGTAAGCAAATTAATGTATTCTGTAAATTCGGCGTGCGGCGGGTGCGTCACAGAGGGTTCATTGCAACACTCTCTGCGAGCGCGTTTTTAGTGAAAGTAGGTTCTTTTTTGTTCAAAATAATTAAGAAGATATTGGTGCATTTATATATGGCAAAACTAACTCAATCTGACGTTACATTTTAGCATAATCGAAGCAGTGACAAAACTTTTGGATCACCCCTCGTAATCTAACCAGTACTAACTTACCCCTCCTCAAGGAACCTGGACTTAATCTAACCAGTACTAACTTACCCCTCCTCAAGGAACCTGGACTTAATCTAACCAGTACTAACTTACCCCTCCTCAAGGAACCTGGACTTAATCTAACCAGTACTAACTTACCCCTCCTCAAGGAACCTGAACTTAATCTAACCAGTACTAACTTACCCTTCCTCAAGGAACCGGCAACTTCTCCATAAGTGGAGGAAAATCGAATTTTTTGTAAATCTTTCAAAGATCTGCCACGACCGTGATTCGAACCCGGACCGCGGGCTACAAGTCCAGTACACTAAGTTCTGACCGCGGCCACAGCTAAGTAAAAAGGTAGCTTTGTTATACATTTAATCATTTGTTTGATATGACAGGTCTCAAGCTCCGTGATCGAGTGGTTATAATATCTGACAATTAATCATTAGCTGTTTCTACGCTGTGAGTTCGAATCACATACTAGCTCCGAGGTTATAAAACGAGCTCATTCTCATTATTTTGTCTTAAGTTAATTATGATCAGGCAATAATGATATTATTGATACATAAATCAATGAGCATAATTGATCTAAGCATGTATTTAAACATTAATCCGCATTTTGTTTGCATCCCTAATACTTTCAGAATGTACTGGAGATTTGAGCTCTGAGATTGTTCTCAAGTTTTATAACCTCGGTGCCAGAGTGCCAGGACAAAATTTCATATTGGAGGAAGCTGTCCAGCTAACATACGAATGGTCGATAGTTCTATCCTCGTGTGCGCATTGGGTTGGTCTTCCTCAACATCGCTTACTGATGGCGCGACGTTCTACCTAAGTGAAAACAAAATGATCGGTAATTAAGCCCGTTCTAACATTTCGCATAAATCTGGTTTAATGGTATAACACCAACTAATTTTGGAATTAATCATTGGCACCACTTATTCTTAGCAGTAATTCATTTTATAAAATGTGTTAAAGATCCTAAATTGAAAATACGGCTAATAAATTCAATGATTATCATTACGCATAAATATGAGGACAAAAAGGACGGAAGCAATACTTCCAATTATTTCGGAGACTATTAGTACTACGAGCGACATGTCACGCAGGATTATACATCATATTACCGAGACAGTATTTCAATATAATTCCAAATTTATAGCTCACCATTATGGAAATAAAACATAATAAGTTAAATTCTTTGGAACATTACATGACATCGATTATTATAAAGATACGAATTGTCGCGACCTTAAAGAGAATACAGTAAATTATCTCAAAGTTCTACGGCTATCATTACTGACGTGTAACTGTTTTACCACGATATTGAATATTAAATAGTAGCCAATCTGGTTTGACTCACAGACGCTACAATTAGTGCTCAAAGAAAACCAAGACAGAAATAAGAATTGAACCATAATCATGGAAAACATATTCCTTGAATTTACATTCAGATAGTGAGGAGACACTATCTTTTTACAGCTCTTTACATAATTATTCCGTAGAAATAGACACTTAATTTCTTTCTCTAGTAATTTGCCACTACGGTAGAACATTTATGGTATAATTTAAATGTTAATGATTAAAAGCATGAACCCATGGCCGTTTCTTGGCCTTGTGTTACACGTGGATCGATTCGCTATCCGTCTATTTGCATATCTGGTCCTGGATTGACTTCTCTCATAAATGTACACACGTTTTGAGATAACCTTTGTCATGAAGAGCAATCTTATAGTTTGTGTATTATAATAGGTATTGACCAATGACTTAACCCGGCTCTTAGCTCGCAGTTGTTTAGATGCATATCTTACAAGCGGTGACAAGTTATTTATGCTACGGAACAGAACATTTATGACAAAACTTTGAATAAAAGGGAACTGATGAAATGAAGGTAATGCTGCGTTCCAAATTCATTTCTTTCTTTATTTATGCTGATCCCGTAAGCGAAAAGAACGGATAAAACTAGTACAAAAAGACATTTAAAATTGGTGTTTGTCATAAATATTCCTTGCTTAGTGTAAGAACACATTGACAGGAAAGTACAATTAAATGTATTCTCTGATGACGTTTTTCATATGAATTACAGTAAACAAATACTCGAAGAAGAAACACACACACAGGCTACTTTTGCATATTATTTCGCAACTAATTTCCATGTTGTCATCAACCTGGGACCATGTACTTCTAAACCGATGATACAAACTTAATAAAATTATCGGAGCGTTAAGAAAACATTTGATCAACTTTGTGACAATTTCCCCGGAGAAATTTCTCATCCCGAATATATTTCCACAAGATTTATCAGGAAACAACTCAGAAAGAGGGAGATCTTCTAAACTTGGCATATTTATGTTGTCATTCTTAATTTGGAACTATCAAAGGAAAAGCGATCAAACGTTCTACCATAGAAACATTGACTAATTTGATGGAAACTTAGAGATAGGGAGTGTTATTTTCCGTGTTGACAATACAGGGGCGACTCATGTTTATTCAATGAATTGTAAACATTCTCTGTGGGGCTTTATTTCTTCAGAACAGACAGGAGTGTTCAGGTCGGCGTTATGTGTAACAAATTCTATGTTTCATGGAATGTGGAACTGCACACATTCGCCCACGATACGAAAGACAATGAGCAACAGAACTACTACAATCATATTAAAGTGGTGAATAGACGAATACTTAACGAGACACTTCGCCTTCAGACACTGATTTAAAGAATCAAAAATAAAACTAGTTGCACGTAAATATGACCGGGTAAAATCGTAACTGCTCGGGTATTTCCGTAACGTATACAAGTGTAGGGTTTTGCGGTTTCCGGTCACTACTTTTTCAACACTAGGTACTCGTTTTCAAGAATCATTCTCAGAATTGCAGACTTTCAAACGTGTTCATCGTTCGCGATTGCTAAAATGGGCATCAATTTCCCTTTGAAAGAGAAACAGGTAGATTCCAGTTTCCAGGATCCCCAGGGTCAGCCATGATGGAAACAACAACAGCAAAATGACGGTCTGCCTATTATGTCTGGGGCACTTTTCTGTATAAAAACGCCAAGGAGTTCCGACTGGATCCGGTAGAAGGTCGACAAGATTTAGAAGCACGGCAACATTACTTTGCGGTTATGAATCAACATGTTTGAACATGTATTTAATGCAATCATGAGAGTATGATGTATAATTCTCTTAAATCACGAGGTAAAGTTAACTTTGCGAGTTGCAGGAAACAATAAAAGCTCAGTCAACAAGCAACACTTTCAGTAAAGTATAAATGGATTTTTACTTATCTTGAAAGCGATAAATTAAGTGCAAATACGTGTTATTTTAAATATTGATCATTAAGCTCGGTTAATCGACGAGAATTCGCTTATTTTATGTGAAATTTGCTTTTCATATTGGGACTTAGCGATTGGTACGGCTGATTACGTCTTCTAGTAATGCAATGACGATGGTAATGCTAGTATACATGTATCACAATTTTTATAGGCTCTTAAAACAGAGTGTGATAGTTGTCATACTCTGTACGCTAAACACTACTCAATTAGACACCCTAATAAGGCTCACGATAGACATAAAAATCGTTCGATTTTCTGCAATGATAGATCTTTACATTTGACGAATGTGCTTCAGTAAAAAGGCTGACCCGCTAAGTCGAAACTTTTATACAGAAATATTGTTCTCTGCTTTGAGAGACATCAGTAAGATTTTTTGAAAGATTAACTATCAGGTATTGAACGGGAAGAAATGTGACATATGCTATATGATATTGTCAAGTGGCTGTCAATCAAGCTGTAGATGAGAGTTTAATCAAGTTTACGAAGCTAAAACCGTTTAACATAGAAGAGAGGTGCCCGGGAGGTCCATCCTGTCAGTTTTTACTGAATGTAAGCTTTGTATCTCAACATGTGTAACGTTTTTATATATTACATAAATTTAGACACTGGGATGAAAAGGAGAGCTAAATAGCTGTGATATTATTTGAAGACTTGATTTGTCAAACATCATATTCATCTACACGGCATTCAAAGTGTGATATATTATGTTCTGTCATTAATACGATACAATGTCCTGTCATTGTGACATTGTGGAAATGATTAAAATTCTATTATTTTTTTGCAATTCTGTGGTCGGTGAATACATATAATATGGTTCATATGGACATTATGTCTTGAAATAAAATAATCATATTTTACATTGTGATCGCGTAGTATTTCATTAAAATGCATTTCAAATAGATTCATTTTCTAACCGATCTATCATTAATTATTTCAATGCTTTCTCAATTTTATTTTCCAGCCGTTTGAAACTTCGTAGATACGTATATCGTTACTAAGCATAGACTCTTTGCTTTTGTGCATATGTCAATTATTTACAATTAACTCCCATGCTAAAATTGCAAGAACAAGAAAAACTAAAAAGTATAATGAAACGTTATAGGTAGACGAATTACCAGAAGCATATTGGTTTATGTTTATTTTGTATGAAGTTGTTTTTCATAAAGGATATTGACTGTATATTTTATTCAATCCTCCATTAACAGTTTAACATATATTTACATGTTATGAATAATACACATATATTGACAATCATGAGTATTTGACAAATGAATAACCTCATGTATGCAGTTCACAAGCACATGGTAATAGCATACCCTTCATCAATCAAGTAGAATATACACTAAATGCTGACAAATGCACCATAATCTGCTTTGATACAACCGCATTGACATTAAGCCACAATAACTTATCTAGGTCAACATCATAGAGCAATGCCTTCATGATTTACTTACCTATCAACTATTTACAAAATAGCAGACGAACAGATTCAGTCAAACAAGACAGGTTACACGACGAACAGCCAATCCAATGTTTGACCAATCAAAATGACCGACATCACCATTAGCCAATCAAGTGGCCAGGATTACACAAACTAATAAAATACACTATACTATATACCCGCAAACAACTAGAAACTCATACCCATGATCAAAACTCGTCTAGAAAAAATGAGTATGATTTGTAGACATGTATGTTATAGTAAAGCTATGCCTGTGAAATGATACTCGGTAATGTAAAAGAATCACCTGCATTTACTCGTACATTAGTTAGAATAGCATTCTATTAAGTCTACGTGTGACCTCATTTCACCTTAACATTCATATTACACAGATGGAAGAAAACGCCTTATTACAAAACATTGTAATAAAAATCTTGTCGTGGTCGTAAAAAGTTCACATGAGGTTTAAGGTACTTTAGGCGTGTTATTGATTCGAACGATTCGAACAATTCCCTTGTAGAACTTAGGTAACATTATATACACAGCAATACATAACAGAGCATGTTTAAAGTGTTTAACTGTCATCGTATAATGAATAACTTTGATAATCAGAAACATATGCGAGCATTAATGTTCCATTATCGTTTTTGTTTTCTTACAAACTACGAGCTTTGATAAGCTTATTTTTTATCAGTATGTGAATGCAGAAATCAATAATGTAATAATAAATAATCACACACATTTTCAGCAATAGCGGTTTTGCATATTGCGATACTGCAGTTATACCTTTAAAGCCTTGGAAGTTGATGTTCTCAATTATGAACAACACATCAGAATGTAACGTTTACATGAATTTCAAATTATTGCAAAGGAAAGCAGTTTCGCTTTTAGATGTAGCCACCAGGACACGTAATTAGGTGTATACTGTTCACGCATTTAGTTGGTCACCATCCTCTGCTTCCAAACCATTCCAACTCACTAGTATTTCCGTTTCTAAAAAAATATCGGATATTTGAATATTGGTGAGTCCTGAAGGTAAACATTCAGATTTCTATGAAGAACTGATTTCCTTGTCAATAGCATAATATGTATATATCATATATTAAGAAATAGTGCATTGGCTACGAATGAATTATTTTCCTTATATTAAATTACGTTGTCATTGTCTTCTAGTGAGTGAATTGTATTCAGTTCTAACTTTCGAATCATTGTCGGCTATTAAAAGAAGGTTAACGAAGTTAACTCAGCTTGGTTCAATACACAGCCTTAATAAGCCGTAAAATGACCAACTGAGTAGAATCGAGAAGTTGTTTGAAATGTACCATTCGGCCTATAAAAGCTTTTGTGATTTTATTTATGTTGCACGAAGGGAATCGTCTTAGAATAGAGACATTTAATTGACACCGTACGAGTGTTTATGACCTTGCATTTGCTAGAAACACTAAAAACGCAATAAAATATACAACATACAAGGTTGATTTGAATACATTGGTCTGCTTTTAGTACTTATTCATTGATTAGTTTATAAGATATCGTACCGTGACGTTTTATGAAGTACTCGACTCTGAGCTATAGTGTATTATCGGTGATCAAAACCAAAAAAGTTAAAAACTGGATTTATTATTACACCTTATATTCATCTTCATGTAATCAGATTAAAATATTCATCAATGTAACTATCAACATCAATAAACAATGTTTGCCAGACCCGACCATGTTCTGTTGTTGTAGGAATAGCATAGGGGGTTGGCAACACGTTGAAGGAATGGTTTATAATGGTTATTATGACATAAATTAGCCACACGGAGCAGAAACATATTTATCATACATATACATAATCATATTATATAAAAATATAAAGTTATAATAATAATCACCACTATACAGCATCTCTTCAACGTGTCTACCCCCTGTGAGGGAAAGGTATACAACTTAGTATCATACACTATGTTCTGGTTACCTGACAAACTACAAAAGAGAAATATTACTGCAAGAATTATATAATGGTACTTACAAGTATGTAAGTAATGATATTGAAAAATACAATTGGTAACTTAGCAATTTTGTTAAGAATGCATACAGTTGATCCATTGTAACAAAGTGATCGATGTAACGTAATTTAGTAAAACCACAAAGAGACGGGGAGTGAAATGTTTCTTGAGACTTGAGGAGAAAAAATAAACGCAGTGAACGAGCAAAAAGATGTATCATACAAAACAATTATATTTGTTCAGCCTACTCAGACGCATCCATGTCTTTCATCTTATAGCTGTTCTTAATGAACTGCAATTCGTGAATTCTTTATCGACATTAAAGTTAAGATAAACATATTTTTAAACGCACTGGCACGTTCCTTCCTAGAAAGTGGTGTAATTGTAATAGAATAGTGTGCACTTAACATTTTTAAAGTCCAAGTTATAAATATTATTACGCGATGGTTCAAACTTGGCTAAATGTGCATATTTATGTTGTTGTTAATTTGTTGTTAAGATCTTAATTCTACAGTTAAACATGATGCTGTACTGGAACCTGGCAGTGAAGACGCTAATTATTTCGACTAATTCCTTAAATTTTGTTGACAAAAAAAAAGTTTTGCAGTGAATTATTTTCATCAAAACGTTGGCCATGGTTCGGGAACCTCGCAAGGAAAAGAGAAAATGAGCGTAGCAGTGTCTTAGTTCATTAACCGATACATACATGTGATTATCAGCTCAAGATATAAAACGAGCGATCGCGTTATACGCATTATCCTGTTTAATATATATATAACAGTAATGAAAGTGTCACTTTTATATCCCCCAGGCAATATGGAGCTCTTCTTTTGGGCGCTATCTGTGATGATAAAACCATCACTTCATCGCACACAATGCAAGCGGAAAAAAAACCTTTAAGCGCCACTCAAATAATATAAATTTGATTAAATCTGGAATGTTTAACGGAATTCCACCGTAAATCAGGAGACAGAAATCCCTCGTGAATTCTTGTCATAACATCTATTTTATTATTCTACAAATTTAATTGAATGAGTTTTTATCGCTTATAAAACCATAGCGTTTTATTGACCGCTTCGTCCAAGGATTATGTTGCTTAAAAGTTAAAACCGAATCTGTAGTTTTTTTGGAGTTGGTTCCATTAGGCTTGAGCCAGACCGGCCGGCGGCAAACACAGGCAGTCTAACTGTTGGGTGACTAACTTCAAAATTTTCATCGTGATATCCCTTAATTTGATAATGGACTGGTTCAAAACAGAAGTTGGACAATTCCATTCAGGAAATACAGCAGGTTTAGGGTTATACATGTTACGATAACAAAAAATGATTTTTGTCAACTAGTTTCCCCTGGTTTAATTGTGCATTTTGACTGTTCCCTACTGACTAGTTTCCTCCTTGTTTTGAATGAACTTAAAGCTGTAATAGTTTTCATTAATTATTCAACACTTTGTGATTATTGTGAGTTGTTTAAATTCGCCTCTTGGTAGTGGTTGTGACGTTAGGTTTCAAATAATGCAAGATGATCTTTTTTTATTTAACGACGATACACTTTTCGAGATGTGTGATGAAAATTGGGAAAATAGCAGTTGTCGGTTGGAATACTACCACTTAGATATATCATGTTCACTCAAAGAATATGAACATAATTATAGCATATTTCATTACAATACCACATACATATTTACTACAGACCGATAAAGGATAAAAAAAACCATGGCAGTAAAAAAGGACAAATGTAATTACACAAAATATAATCATAAACATACATACAAATGAAGACATATGTTAATACATGCAGAAAACGAAAGATAAAGAAATACTTCACAATTTAAGCGATTTATTAAGAAATGTGCAGTAATTATTGCTAAAACAAACATTAGAAATATTTCAAGCAAAACAAGACATACAAGAAACAAAAGAAAAAGAAATGTTTGAACATTTAAGCGATTCGTCTACTATTGCGGGGCAAATTATCAAAGATTATGACCCATTTATCTTTATAGCATGCGCAGTTGAAAACCGAAGACACATTGGATCGCCAAACAGTCTTCCGTATTGAAATTGTATTACGTATTTTACAATACCTGCACGTTAATGCACGCTAATAACATTTTATCGTTTATTTCAGGTTCATAGAATGCTGCTAACTCCATTTATTAACGTCACTAACATCTTTTAAGACCAGTGCCAACATTCTTTCCGATGTTAAAACAGTGTCTTGAACTTTTCTTTATTTATAAGAACATGGAACTAATTCCATGAATTGCTTCAGATTTAAATAACCCGATGTCAGCATTTTCTTAGAATCCCCAGGTTTATGATTAATGTTCAGAAAAAAACAAAGAAGAATAAACCCCTGAATTCGTCTATCATAATCACATCAGAGATTACGGTATAAAAATATTCATCTTAGACATTATGATTACTTGTACAAAATCAGTCTCTTAGACTATGAAATACTTAAATCATATACCGGCAGACGCATTAATCTAAAACTTAACAATATACGGAAAGACCGGTCGACATAAACAAAACAGGATATAAACGATGGTTAGGAGCCACTTTGTTGTAACATTATCAATTTCATATAAATAAGACTTATATCACTGTGATATGTTTGCTTTGTATATATCTGGATGGATACAGAACGTCTTCAGGTTTTATGGGTAGCAATTACAATCCCAATTATCAATGCCGTCATTTTTCTTAATACATGCCTTTGGTAACTAAATTGCTTTGAACAATTTATATAAGATATATTTCAGAAAAGAATCATAAACCGTAAATAAACAGTTTAACTGACTTCAAAATTCATAAGACTTAGAATGATATTGAGGCCTTAAAGAGTAGCGGTATATCTGATGGCAATCAAATCAAGATAAATTAATAGTGAGCAATTTTGAGTCAGTTGATTTTTTGTTTGTTTGTTCTTTGTTTGCTTGTTTGAGTTTTACGCCCCTTTTCAACAGTCTGAGCCATATTAGGCTGACAGTTCACTTAACCATCGTTCCTGGGAAGAACCAGCACTAGAATCCCATCTCTCGTAACAACTGCCTACATTCTCACATAAAGAGACATGGTCGAACCCACGCCCCTCCATTAGTAAGAGGTTACAGTGATTGAAGTCAGCGACCACTCGACCACGGAGGAGGGTCTGGTCTTATATTTGTGGTACACACTACTGCAACATCTTAGACAGCGACTGCATTACATTTCGGTTCTAAACGTGATAAAGCCGAACAAATTGTGAAAACATCAAATGTGTGTTTGTTTTTTACAGCAAATACAAATTAGAATGTCATGGAATTACGTGCACAACAGCTGTTTGGAGAAATTACACCGCACAAAAACGATTTGCAATCTCAATTTATTAGATGTTTCGCCACAATGTCACTATATATATCAAGAAGTTGTTTTTTCCATTAAGACAAATGTCTTAAAAAGGGTTTATAATATCCTTAATGTTCTTAATGTCATCTATTCATTTACATATGCTTGAATTACGTCTTTCATTTCATCTCTGTTTTAACAGTACGGAGAGATTATTAGGCAAAGTATCAATCTACTAAAGCTACAAAACAAATGACTACGTTGGATTCTAACGTATATGGTACAATGCCATTTCTTCTAGAATCATTTTTTCTCTCAAAATCGTGATTATGTGTTGGATTGCAAACCTTTTTGGAATACATAAAATGTAAAGATGACGTCGTCGAAACTTCTGTATCTCTGCCGAAAAAAAGGTGTATGTTGTAAATGCTAAAAACGCAACATCCGATCAGACTATCGGATTCAAATGAACTCTCTCTACGTATATTATTTTTTCTGTGATAGACATACAGTGAATGCTAACTTACTATAGCTGAAGCAGACGATGGTTTTAAACCATATAAACTCCTCCCTCTAATTCAAATTACAAACTGTTTTGAAAATATAAGAACCTAAATCTTCATACATTTTGAAGTTTCTTATCTGGACTGATAAAAGAATCATCTTGCTTCATTCAACATGTTTTTCAGTGATAAAACACTCCATTTAATATCAAATAATTTTTTTAAATCTCCCTGAGCTGAATACAGTTTAAGAATCAAGGGAAACCTGCACCCACCAGCCATTACCTCCCTTTTATACCCATGTTGCGTCTTTAACACGAAAGACTGGCTTATTTCAAGCTGGTTGGCAGCATTATCAAGAATAAGAAATATAAATAAACTACTGCAAGAACTCATTGATACTATACTTACATATAGATTTGCACTGCAACATGGAACGGGAAGTAGTTTACCTATTCGAGGGCTCAGCGCAACACTGTCGTAACTTGTTCTTAATTCAATATGAGTTACAACACTATTGCGCCGAACCCTCGTATTGCATGATTGCGGATGTATGAAAACATAGTTCTTAGGTTCGTATCAGAATACATGTAACATGCACACCGAGCGAATGACGGCTATGGAAACCTGTACAAAAACAAGTTATTTGTCCACCAGTGTTGGAATCACGTAATAATGTATCTTCATATGATCACCAAATCAATGTTAGGGAATACATCAGTGCTGTCGTCGATATATATTAGAGTAAGGGAAAGTAAACATTATGGAATCGGTGCCTGAAGCATATCTCCATTCAAGGAAGTAATGAATCATGTATTTTTGCCTGAAGCATATCTCCATTCAAGGAAGTAATGAATCATGTATTTTTGTCAAAATACAAACAACTGTTTTCATCGCCTTTATTTATTTGTATTCTCTTTGTTGATAGATTTGCTGTTTCACTCAAATATTTACATGCACAATTAATTTCATACTGGCGTTATCACTATGGTGTTATTTGAAACAGTAAAATGAATTGGTCACAAATTTTATTCTCATGTAGAAGTTTCTGTGTATTGTTACTTTGAATATGACGAATGACTTAGAAACATGAGCAATGTTGATGTATTACCAATATTTCTTTCATTAGTTTTAATATATCACCACAATATAATGAAAAGCGATGGAGCCACGTTGGGATGAAAATCAATACTAGCTTGTCATGGAATACATATAGATCTGGAGGCGTTTTAATACGGTTTATAAATCTGATGTTCTACTGAGGTAATGAAGCATACTTCATTTTATAAAGATATTTTTTTAATGGAGAGCAAATCACTGGCGGCTAAATGTCTAATGTGTTTTATTGATAGACTTATTTTATAATTAGGACATCACTACGTTTTTATATAAAGGCTATCTAGCATGCGACAAGACGATGCTAAAATCGCATAACATTTCTGAACGCACTGGATGACATTCGAACTGATACGAGTATCTGCCAATAAAATTACACGTCGATGTTTTTTCCATTTCCTAATGACATTCACTTGGGAAGCGTGATGTCTATGGTTCTAAAAATGACACCTCGTGTGGATACATTATGCATTATAAACGATATATGTTACATCTATACACATACATGTAACAGCTGTTACGTTCGGAATATTTCTATGACGGTATTGCAGTGTATTTGATACGGCCTCAACTGATCGTGATGAACATAATGCGCCTGCCAACACCAACCATATAATTGATATGATGCAACATGAAAGATAACAGAATTCTGATATTTAATTTGGCAGCATTTTAAGGTTATTTAGATGCAATTTGATAAACAAAATCAAAATCGTACCGACATGTGGGCGTAAGTATGTGCTTTATTATATCAAATAAGGCACATTACAAAACGCGTTAGTTTATGTGAACAAAGCTATACTATCAATTGGTTATCCACGAGTTTTGATACCACCATCATAATTACACGTTCTATATTTGTTAATCAAATCGATGATGGATGTGCAATGTATTTGTTGCAATTTGTGTCTTCAATACAAAGATAAAATTGACATTAAACGCAGACTACAAAAACTACAACAAAACAAATATACCCCAAACTCATTTACAATCATAGACGTAAACAATATGTTACCTTTCAAGAGATAGCTTTACGCTATATACAATGACACTACCATGAGGATATGTTTACTTTTCTACGTGTAGTCAATATAAGCGATTTTGTATCCGATCCTTACTTTGACTCTCGTAGAATGTACTTTTCATTTGAGTTCTTTGTTAAATGTTAGTCTTTCTTTTGTGTTATACACAATTGCTCGAGCGCATGCCATAAGCGTACGTTATTGAGGTATTATGCATTTATTGCGTTGGCGGTAGTTCTTAAATATGTAATGCAATGAAACTAGTGACTGAAGACATAGATGAACATAAATAAAATTATAACTACGATAATGAAAGTATGATAGTTGTGTCAACAATTATACACTTGTTTTAAGACCTCCTCTCTGTTTTGAATTTCGAGATAAATTTATAAACCAACGTATCAACTCTGACAATAGTAGTGAACAATAATTTAACATTCGAATTATAACACATCCATTAGTATGGTGTCGTTTTTACAACAGTACATTAAGATAAAGAAATAAGACCCATGCCAGTCAACACAAGAGAACAGCTAAATCTACTTTAGTGGATAAGGCAACTTTTAGCTAACTGAAATCGACAGTACCTGGTGGAGATGAGACAACTAAAAAAGCTGGCATGTCAAACAAGATATGGACTGCTTTATTCGATTGTTTATCAAACTTTTTAATCCATCCGCAATATTCCTAGTGTAAGCAGTTTTTTGTATAACGTGCTAGATTTTCTATGGAATCTAATTGAGTTGCCACGCAACTTATCATGGAAGTGTTCTGGGAACTGATGCAGCATCAAGGCAACGTGTAATTTTGTTAATTTAAGGAGCAATATTGACGTAAAACTGTCAAAGCCGTACATCTTATACGTGCGTGATACATAATGTACATCGCAAAAAGAATAAATTGAAATAATTTTCTTCCTAACATATCACGCAAGCTTCAATTTTAAACAATCATTCGAAGTAGCGCCATTTAAATAAAGTAAAAAAATCATATTGAACGATAATCGTAATGAAGGATACGATACGTTGCTTTTAAATATTGATAGAATGAATGGGGATTCTGTCAGATTGTCTTACAAACCAGTATTATATAAATCAGCTGTGTCATTCTCAGAATCACCATCAGCATCATCAAGAAACACTATATGAATTGGTTACTTTAAAATAGAAGAAATTAAAGTTTGATTATTTTCAACACGCTATATAAAAGATGTTCAATTTCGGAGTGACGAGAAATCCTGTGAACATAAGAAGAGAAACAAATGTTTAGTAGAATACAACTACAACAACTACTATCATAATGATAAATATGCTAATATACAACAAGCTAATTAAGTAATATTTATATTCAACGCTTCATACTGTTGATCTATATGGAACTAAAACAAAATATATTTACACCGATATCTAACCGATACGGACACGGAAGCCTTAAAGTACGCACCCAGTTGTCGTTATGGGGTTAGGGTTAGGGTAAGTACAAGTTGTCGTTATGGGGTTCCAGTACGTACGAACCGACGTTGTGGGGAAAATTTGTGCTTATGGGGTGCAAAAATGTTGCTTGTGGGGTTTAGAAGATCAAAAGAAGATCAAAGGCGGCACCCCACAACGTCACTTCAGTGAGTACGTCCGCTCCGTTAGCTTTTTGGATTTTAAAAATTAAAGTAGGTCTTATTTAACCTAGAAAAAATGTCTTATCAGTAAATCTGATTTTTACTTGCACAGTATTTTTCAATGATATTGCGAAAAAATAAGAAAAAGCATCTGACAACATGTTTTCGAGATGTGACTAAAGAAAGGCATTGTGTAAATATTGTTTTAGAGCAAATAAAATATATTTCTTAATATACTTTACTATCATTTTATCTATTCTTCTTTATTACTAAATTCAAAAAGCTGATGACCCTTTCAATTGTCATGAAATACAATATATGTGAGTGTAGTGGCGGTGTATGGGTCACTTGTACGTTGGTTCGACACAACGGGGCCATTGAAAGGGTGTAGTCCTCACACTTATTTAAGCACACGTTGGACTGTATTGAGATATATCCGACCTTTGAAGATGTAGCATAACCACAGACTTTATTAAATAAGACTTATTTGACACCTTCTGTTTCAAACATGTAACATGGGTGTAACGTCCCTTAACTTGGAACGGATGGATCAATGGTCTTGAGGGTTCGAATCGCGACTGCGCCTTCCATTGGACCAAGATATTTATCCTTTTTTCTTGTGTATTATCTCTCCTGACCATAGCTGTCGATTTGGCTGTTAAACATCAGACAAGCATAATCTTAACCTGAAACACAGGCAAAGTCTTGTATTTAAATAATATACATGTACTTCCATATTAATGCCATTTCATGGCGTCTTCTCGACAGGAAAAAGAAAACCACATAAATGTTTGCTATATTATTTCACAATTCTACCATCTTACTCCCATATAATCATGCTTCGGTCTTCAATCACAAAATATCCGTGCATTGCCGTTGGGTTACTAAAGTTATATATGGCACTGCATTCAATCAATGACAGGGGATGTAATTCGAGAAGAAGTATTGCCACATTAAACTGTAATGCCGAGAATAAATATCTTCAACTGGGTTACAATTGGATCTGCAATATTGATAGCCTTTTCATATGTTTATATTGCTGAGAGAATTCGCTGTCGTCTTTAGTTTTGTTTTTGTGATGTGAATTTATGATATTAATACTTATTTTGTTGCTTGATCAATGCTAAAAGGTATACTTATGTATAAGATACTAGTAAACGAAAGTTCATTAATTGTTGAATTCGTTCATGAATGAAAGCCCAAAACGGAACTATTACGTAAACCTATAAATCTACTACAATTAACATAATAAAAATTAGTTTGTTTTAAAAAAAAGTACATTTAAAATTTGAACACGCGTTCTTGATAAAACTGTATTTTTATTAGTTTATTTGTGAATTTGTAATATTTCAGGTCTCAGTAAAAAAAAATTCAACTGAAAAGTGCAGCGATATTGAGGAAGAAATAAAGTGTGATAAACCACACAGCAGACAACATAATTATGTTTGGTTTAAAATGACACAATCGCAGATATACATATATGCTCAAGAATCTGACTTCGGTATTGATAATATAGATGCACCAGACGGTCGTGACGATAAAGCTGGTTGTCAAATTATCATCGACAAAAAATATGGCAAACAGTAACACCTGCAGCATTAAAGTTTGTCTTTAAATGTCACGAATAAACAAACATGATATAAAAGTCTAATTCAATTGTAATAATTAGTAAATCTAATCAGTTCCATCGAACAATAGACAATTCCAAAACAGTTCGGAACAACACAGGGGTAACACCAAGTTGCTGAATTTTGGTTCAAATTCGTAAAAAGCTCGTCCAAAGAAGACAGGAAAGACGAATGCAGTAACAAATGAATGTCAGAACTTCAAATGCTTTGAAAATCAATTAAAATTTGAACGCAAATATTTTGCACAAACCAGACATTCTGCGGGAAAAGAACGGGCTCATACATCATTTATCATGTCACATTATTTTCATTGAGAAAGGAATGTATTTGTCATTTTCAAAGAGAGCCAAGGAAACACTGAAATTTGATTGTAAATACATGATTTAGCGGAGACAAAAGAGTGGTATTAATTTTCTAATCTTTGATATTCAGTTTGTTCAACATGATAAAAGAGGTTGTTTTTTTTAGATATTAACAGATAGTTGAATGCCAAATGAGTGAACTGCCAACAGCATAGTAAGCAATGACAAAAAGAAATGTTCAATGAAATAAGAAAGCTGGAGGGAATGAAAGATGAACTGGAATATTAAAATAAAGCTGTTGGAAAATATATAAATGGAAAAATAACACAAATATACACTATTGAAATGTGTACCGGATAAAGATTTTAAAGCTTCCATTCTCACTCGTGCGGAAGAATATATTTCATAAAATAATGTACTAAGTATCTGTCATAGCTCTACAGAGGTCACAACTTGGTAGAACGTATCAGACTATTCTCCCATCAACTTGGTAGAACCAAGGACTTAAGCATATAAGTATTTAATAACGTTGTAGCCGCATGGGGATAAGTTGCTGGTTCCGTGTGGAGGGGTAAGCCAGTACGGGTAAGTAAACAGTCCAGGAAAACCGGTTAGGTGAACCGACCGCCGTGTATAACTGAAATTTTGTTGGAAAACGGCGTTAAAGCCATGCACTGAAACGAAAGGAACGTAGTAGACTATGAATAATTAAAGATAGGAAAACTCTTCCGGATACAGATAACGTTAGAGCAATTAAAGTGAATGTTTTGCAGAAAAGTTGATGCTCGGCATTTCATCAATTTAAAGAAACTAACACAGTGTGACAAAGTCCCCCAAGTCTTGAATAATGATCTGTATTTAATTACAGTGTAAATAATGAAGTACTGCCGAGATGAATATTGCTTTAATCAGCGAAGAGAGAAGTACAAACATTAAGTTAATGAATAGTATTTTGACCTCCTAATATACGAATATGCTTTCAAAACGAAAGATGATAATTTTGAAACTAAAAAGAGAGATGTGGGTTATTTATTATAGTATTTTAGGGTTTATATTTATAGTTGCATTTGTATGTAGGTATTAAGAATGAACTATTATAGAATAGAACGCATTATTTCATTGCTAACGTAATGTAATTTATTGCACATGGATTTCGTGTCAACGATCATTATTAGTGTAAATTCAACATAAATAAGTAATTAGCATCTATGGCACATACTGTTCTCATATAATTGGTATTCATAACGAACTTAAATAGTTTTTAACTTAATTGTTAACAGAATGGCAATCATCTTAAATAAAACGTTTCATCCTTTTATCAATCTATGTCCTCACTAATATATTATTTTCTATCGTTTCAACTCTATTTAAGAATAATATTTTACAAACTGCTTCGTTATATCTGAATGCTACTTCCTTAAAGATATTTCGACAACAATCCTTGTAAAAATGATAGAAATCCGACTGATCATTCATTTTAGTAAAAAATAATAAATAATGTTTTAGTCCGTCATTTCTTATAATCATTATCAGTATGAAACCATACGGCTGAACAAACCAAACTTAAAGTAAATTTTCATCAATAGTTCAGTTATATTCGGAGGCCGGTTTAACTAACTAGTTGTTCCTGGCCTCCATAATTCTCACCAGTACTGACCTATCCTTCCTCAAGGAGCCGGCGACCATGAAGAAGATCGACATTTTGGTCAACTTTGCAGCAATTGAAAATTTCCAATATATCAACAACATATTGGTCTTTGAACGTCTACCAAAAAGCTCACCAAACTAGTGCTGCAATATACATGTCAACATAATATGATTGTATGTATGACCATATATTCTATATTTTTATTTTTTAGCTTTTAGTTTTATTATTATGTTGTTTTTTTCTGGAACAGACAAGAAATGCGAATTATTTTTCTAATGACCTTTTCAACATTAATGCTTGATCGATTTATAGTTTTAAAAAATCCCGTCTAGACAAAGAATTAGAAAGACATTTATCCCACTCCATTACAGCTAATGTCTTATTTATCACATGCAGGTACCTTAATGGGTGCTTTAATAGCACGGAAAGACGAACTTATTGCTTCTGACAGTCCGAGAAATAAAATACTGCATGTTCAAATCATTAAATTGGAAAAAAAACTGTTGTGCGGTCCGATTTATTTAATTGAATGATGAATGTGAGTAGAAACCATCTTCCTGTAGTTCTTCGTGATTTTAACCATCATTCCAAGTTTAGTACTTTAGATTCATCATGTTGATTATATTTAGATTCTAAAGCTATCAATTCCGTCCATGATAATAAACAATGAGGATTGAAATTCGATTGAATCATCAGCATGTTTCGGATATTTTTAAATGCAATCTGAGCGCGACATCTAAAACTATAATCTTATGATTTATTTAAAACGTCAAGTTCAAGCTGGAAGGTATTAACAAACAGTAACGATAAGAAACATATTACTTTAAAGTAAATACCCGGATGATGTGGATTTTCAAAAGCAATTCATCGGCTCCGGTCTAGTATCTAATATAAGTAATTGCTTCCATGAAGGATTGTAAAATGTGTACAGGAAATCAAAGAATTCACTGGGAGTTATAGACCTATATCTACAACAACATTTATTCGTAAAATACTAATAAATTGAATATATTATAATATAATTATTGTATTTATATGAATCCATTGCGAAAACAGATTCCTGTAACTGGAACTGCTACATGTGCGTACACGGAAAACCCATTGCTAGCTAACGGCATATCGATATTTTTAAGGCCTGTATTCTTCATACTTTTGGAAAAGCTTACCTTGTTGACATATGGGTGCTCACAACGAGGAACGGAAGTTCCTCACAACATTTTTGCCGAAGGATAAATCACACTCGCTATGAATATAGCTATATAAACGGGCGTGATAATTGTGTATTCACCATGTTATAACAATTAATAGATGACATTATATTGAATCTTACATAATATCCTATCATCTACAGCGAACCACATTTTACTCTCATTAAAAATCAATAAACCTGCTATGAATCAATTAACACAATTCATCAAAGGCCTTGTTACATACTTACGTTATTTCCGATCAATCATTTCCAAATAGGGAAGGCAATCATACACTTTAAGACACAATGCATTCAAACAATGATGGTGGTGAAGCATAACAGGATATATCAGTATGAAGTGGTGATGGTGTTATTAGAATCATAATGTTGTGTTTTGTTTCAGTAGGGTGCGTCAACACGATTTTGCAGGGAAGAAGAGAACAATAATCATTATGATGCACAGTGAAGCATCTGGTTGACGTTCACCTGTTAGTGTATGCCAGCATTATTCATTAAACTGACAGTCTTTAATGAAGATCAGTTGTTGATAGTAGTAGGATTTCAATGTTAGATTTTTTTATAAAAACATGAACTTGATAAATCTGGAGGGCTCATTGATAAGTTGACATATTTTGAATTTATTATTCATTTAAAATTACATTTTGTTCTTAAATGTGCAGTCATTAACCCAAAACAGATTTGACTCACGATATATCAGACTTTATTAAAAGAGAATGAATCACTCCCAAACGATAAAGACATTGGATATCATTTGGTTGTTTACATGGCAGTAACTGGTCTTTTGATAATCCATAAATATGTTACACTATACCAAACAGCGTCAGATAGAAACCCTCCATATTAATCGAAGGGTTAATGAAATGACGGGCGAAGTGGTCACCCGATATTAGGAACGATGAGTCAGTCTTTGACTGCCAACTTTTATAAGGAGTCGATATACAAAAAATGTATTTGGCTTTATTGTTAATTTGGTATGTAATATAATTATGTTATATTTTTCATGTAAGGACTTCATATCTTACACGATATCTTTATTAGTACATTATATGATCTACATAATATGTCGGCAATTCTGTGTCATATACTTGCATCTTAATGTTTTTGACATACATTGTATGTATTTATATTGTATAATCATTGTATAAATGATTAATAACTGTATGATACATCGTTGTATGGTACGGCAGCAACTAGAACAGGAAACACTTGGTCCGTCTTGGTTACACGGAACTGGTCGTTAGTTTCAGCTGAATTTGTGAATTCATTCACATCCCGCTCGTTACCGACAGCATAAAGTTTCCAAGTTCACTTCGGATTTTCTTGTGATTTGTTTTTACATTAATTTGTTTTAACTTTGTTTTCTTTGTGATTTAATGCAGGAATTATATTGGAAATGTATGTATTTGAAATTTTCATTTGTTCTTTAACAGCTTTATAGCAATAACAGCAAACATTTTTCTATTTTGTATTTTATAATTTCCTCATCTAAACGTGCTGAAAATTAAATATTATTGTACGATATTAAAACACATGAAATTGTTGTATTTTCTTTGTACTTACGAAAATACTAGCGTCACTTATTTACTATGTACAAACACTTCGGGGAAAGCATCCTGGTATTGCAGTATAATTCACCTAACGATGGTACAAATTGGACATCAGTTTATCCCACGTGTGCGACTGACAAATTAGTTGTACTGAATATTTCGGATGTGTACACCTTTCAGCGGAATTAATGGTAGTCGAAATTATAAAATGCTTAATACAAATAAATGATTTGTTGATTTATGCTCAGAATAGCCAGTACGACACATGCGAAGAATGACTTACTTGCGTTGTTTTGTTACAGACCGACACACACTAACAGTTTCCATTCAGCGTTGTTTTGTTACAGACCGACACACACTAACAGTTTCCATTCAGCGTTGTTTTGTTACAGACCGACACACACTAACAGTTTCCATTCAGCGTTGTTTTGTTACAGACCGACACACACTAACAGTTTCCATTCAGCGAACAAAAATATTCAGCTTCTACAAACTAATCAAACACAATCAACACTTGACCGCAAATATTTTGTTAATTTGCAAAAACCAGATTCTGCGGGGAAAAACAGGCTCAAACATCATTTATCATGTCCCTTTTGTCATTGAGAATGGAATGTATTTTGTCATTTTCAAAGGGAATCAGAACAGAAGAGAAATGCATGAGTAGAAATAGAAAAATAACGGTGTCTAATCATTGATGTTCGTTTTGTCAAGTATAATAAAAAAGATTTGTATAAGTTATAATTTCAAATGTTTTGATACCAAAGGCGATATATTGCTGTATTGATAAAGCTAAGGGAAATTAAGATCTTATGTTTAATCTGGATCAGGTTCCGCTAACTGCAAGGACAAAACATTGTATTGAAATGATCTCATTCACAATCTCTTGAACCAACTGATCTTCACGGTTTACAGAAACTTTAAAAGCATCATGTGATGAGACGAATAGACTAAGGCTAACAGAAACTATATACAGGCACAAAGCTGACTAAGCAGTTTATCGTCCATGTACAATCTTTATATATTAAGTATGGTGTTTGATTTATTTGTAATATCTGATTTTTATCAATATATTCAACTTATGATATTTATAATCATAATTGAAAAATGCTAATTGCCTCAAATAATTTTGATTTAATCATCAGTTAACCTGAACTCAAACTAATATCATACACAGTGACCTTCCATTACAGACATCACTGGAATGTGATTCTTGAATTACTTTTCTATGGCATCGTTTGGAACAATTGTCCGTCGACCTAATAACATTCATATTTTGTCGCACAGGAAAGTTGCACAGGAAATATGTCTGAACTACATTCATATCCACAATATAACCGCCATTGTATTATATTGTTTGTCATGCAATGATGACTGAAATGGAGGTGACGATGTATTACCTGAGATGAGAAAATCAGTACGAAGAGTTTGGGATTGGTTCAGATATAAATATGCGCACTTCTCAATGTGGAGTAAGATCACAGGAACCAGCAAATGATGTTAATTTTATTCTGTGATAATAATGATCTCTAAGATAAATTTGTATTCCATTTTCTTTTCTTTTTTTCATATTTTTATAATTTGTTGTTGTTTCCTTGGTTATTTACATTAATTTTATAAAGGACCACAATGGAAATAAGGATTTACTTCCTTTTATGTGTTATCCTTGTATTTTAACGTTTGTGACATGGTTTCAATGTTTTACTGATATTATTTACCTTTGATAATTTTACAATTTTATTTGTATATTCAGTAATATATTTTTGTTTGAACACTGTAACTTTATATGCTCATTTTATGTAACATATTTCCTATGTATCATGTTTTTAGAAATGGTTAAAATATTAATAATAATAACCACAATGTAATGCGATAAAACTATCCTGGCGAGGATCACTTTTTTTTCATCCCTTGTTACAGTACGCTGAATGGTAATTGAAGTGTTTTGCAGCATGCCCGGTTGTTATGGTGTTCCCTGGTGTCCTGCTTACGAATGTACGTGCCATGCAGGCACCGATATTGTCTATTTCTGTATCTCGTCCACTTGCTTAGTTTGCAATTTCAATCAAGATTGGTTTTACATTGTCCACCATTTTATAGATTAATTCTATTCGACCTTTTAATATAATTATACACGTACGTTATATGTTATGTTGTAACCAATTATCTTTAGTGAGATCCTTTTTTATTCTCATTAATTATCAATTATTCTGCTGAGGTTCAATTTTCCTAATACATCAAAGGGCATGTTATATACTAATGTAATATCCGACCAATCCATCTCTCATACAATAATAAACATACATCGTAAGATGAAAATGCATTTAGACAATGGAATATTTTAGAAGAATTACAGATGTTATCACCGTGATAAATGTGGTACATTCGATATAAACCGTACAATTTGATCTTGAATTGCCCTACTTTTCGAGATATATCTTAATGGAAGCTTTTGAATTAGAATAAATGCATGCCCTTTGATGAAATGAATTTAAGAAATTTACGATGATATACATGTATGAAATTTGGTTAATTCAAATAAATGTACATGTATTTGAATAGTTTTAATGCATTCAAATATCATTTGATGGGAAGGAGAAGTTTGTAAGAATATGTTCCATTTAGTATACGAATAAGATGACTATGGCTATAATTAATATATGATGTTTGTCTAGCAAGTGCGATGTGTAATTGGAAACAAATTAAAATAATTAATTGACATCGCATTTTTAAGCTTATCAAGAGGGGGAATCGATAACTTTACTGACACCTGTACGCTAAATTGTGCGGCTGAAATAACCAATTGTCAAACCACATAAACATTGAGTTGCCAACAGTTTTCTATATTGACACGTTGCTTTCTGTCTATTTACTTTGTTATACTCTCCTTCTAGTCAGAAGATCACCACGTCTTCCGGTCGTAGGAAGCATTGGCTAAACGACAGACGATTTAAACCCAGAAATTCCGAAAGACGAATGATTTAAAAATCATTAACATTCAATGCATGTATTTTATTTTATATTGCACTGAGACTATATCCGAAGTCTTACAGAGTTGATATATTACATTTCTGATAGAATTGCTGTACTTGAAAAAAATCAACATTACCTAACAAAGACCAATGTATATCGGTCAAACCCGCACTATGAGTATGGGTCCATTTGAGTCTTAGGAACATGTTCTGTTGACGACATTGTAATCGTAGTTATATCAGACCAGAAGACTGTGTTAAAAAAATATAAATTCAATAAATACTTTGTACAAAATGTTGCTTTCTATGAATAATCAATAGTTGTTTGTCAGACAGATAATTAATTATCGTCTTAGTTCATTGATTGTTTTTTGGTTAAATACCCGTCTAGACAAAGACGCAGAAAGACATTTATTGGTATCTGTTACTTCTAATGTCGGAAGCATCGCATGCATGTCTTTTAGCGGGTGATTAAATAGCGATAAAAGTCGAATAATTTGTTTATTACATTCCATGTGACAAATGGGTACACAATCAAACAATCAAAGTACAATGTAAATCTAATACAAAAATTCCTTTCATCAAATGGAATTCTCTCGTTAGCTTATGCGGCGGTCTAGCCTCTACCAAAAGGTGATAAAGCGACATCATTCGTTGCTTGCTTAATGCTCTTAAATTTTGGTTCGTTACAATGGTATCTTTTAAATCAATTCTTATAAATAATCCTCGGTACAATAATGCTCGATAAGAATTACACAAAACATCATACAAGGTGTGTCGATAGTTACCATTCTAATCCAAAACGATTTAATTAAAAACTTCGTAAGAAACTTAAGATGATAAATTCTGTAATAAACTGGTCCGAATTTGATACCAGGTATACGCTCACTATCGCTTGAATTATAGATATCTTAATATATTTTTTTTCTGTCGACTTTAATAATTTTGAACTAGTCATTACCAATTCTATTTTTTTCCATTTTTCAAAGAATTATTTCCTATATCATCGCAAACAATTATTTTGTGTAATGCGCTAAATTCTTCCAAAAGATGCTGGATTTAAAACCGGACTTCGCACGAGCAGTTTAGAATGGGTTATATGAATATGTCAAGTCTATATTTTAATCGAATATTAGAGGATTGTTATGGATCCTTGATTGACATTTGTTGAGTTTGATAAAAAAAATCCTCCTAAAATAACAACTCCTTTTGTGACAAGTTCGAACTCCGGAAATCAATATCAGAAAATGACTTTAGAATTTTAGAATCAACTCATCATATGTGCTTGAAATATTACCAAGGACTACCAAAATGCAACAAGATCTGGTGTTAATCACGAGTTACCGTCTCTGGTAACAGTTGAACGATACTCGTGTTTTCCCATGACATGTGCAGGGCTAGGAAATCTTTATCATATACTCAGTAATTAAACTTTATTCGTCTTGTATCTTTACTTGTACTCCTCTGAATGTATTCTTCCAATTAAACTATTTAACGTTTTCCTTTCGTGTCTATGTAGATCTTCTGTGTGACATGTTTCAAGCTATTAATTAATATACTATATACAATAAAGTCTGTGAACATATTCCAACCTTGGGAAAAAAGAAATGGCCTTTATCGTCAGGCTTCCTTTATCCAGAGGTCAGTTTTTTTCTAATTTTCACTGATGATTTTTTTCATAGTACCGGTATTCGGGTGGTCTTTATTCGGAGATCAGGCTGCAAACACAGATCGCAAGCCGAAGTATGAAGTACAGTACAATGCAGTCCTTTTCGTTGAGTTTCTCTTTATAACAATTCATGACCCGATGTCAATTCAAGGTCCTGCTTAGTTTTTGTTTGAACACATGCTGGGCAAATAATAAAATGAAAGCAAACACGATATGCTAATGTACATCCGCACAACAGAACCGTACCATGCGTCATGCCGGGTCGTGTGTGACTGCATGTAGTATTTATGTGACAGCTGTATGAGGAACGGAATGTACGGGAAATTAGACAATCTGACCAAATGCTGCTGTCAGAGTAAAACGTTATTGTAACTAAGGAACAATTCCAGAGATTGGACGAATAATCAACACATTTCCGGACACTGTTGGCGTTGATACAAACACCGCGCCAAACACCCTCATCAAAATATCAATAAATTGAAAGGAAAGATCGTCGCTGAATAGAAACGGAAAACAAATTAACATTCCAATACAGACACTTTGATGAAAAGAAAACACATGGATCCATTACTGGAAATGATGATCTCACTTGTGCTACGGTTTATTAAAGTGTTTTGAAGAAATGACATTTTCAATTTGCTTGATGATTGAGTCTCGGGCAAGTTCTAAAGTTTGCACACGAACATCGCACTTATTTAATAAGCCAGTGCTTTTGATTTCAACATGAGAAGAAACTCTCTCAGTCGTTCTTCCGACTGACCAGTCACTTCCAATTCCATTCATTTGTGGATCTTACTTCTTTCTATCAGCACAATGTAAATCTCACTAATATGAATCAACATGAAATTATACACACTCATAATTTAGTAGTCATTCTGTAAATGGGAATTATTCGTTTCTATCTTTAAGTGTATAAATGATTATCTCTAATTAGATTGTTTGACAATGTTTTCAAAGTTTATCCGCTGTCGCAATACTACTAATACTATGAACGAAGCTTGTGATTTAGATGGTTTAACAAGGGGTATTTTTATTATGGAATGTGCCTCTTAGTTCTTTGCATAAATGTTGCATCCTATTTTACGATGACAGATACGAATGTACCATTTAAGCTGAGTTAAAATGTATTTATTATTTTTTGTGATTTTGACATTTTCATGTCTTCCACAGTATAATTTATTAAATGACTACATCAATAAAACACCTTTGTTTGATAGGAAGTGTTATGTATGTGTCACCTCATTATTTCTAATAATACTATCGTCACGATTCTTAGACACATTTTTAGGAAAGATAGTAGTTTTTTTAACTTAAAAATCTTGCTAATGCCATATTGTAAAATAATTATGTTTCTTGGACATACCGTTATTTAAAGATACTCCAAAGTAATATGTAACTTTAAATAAGTTATTTACAAATAAATGTGTAGATTACAATGTAAAATTTACACACTGCGTTAACTTCATACTGAGTACTTGTTCATGGCCACTGACGCTTGAAATGTTTCTCGAACGACCATAAGAGAATTGGAAAATAAGATTACTGACATAAAAGTCTTGACAGACACTCAATAATACTTGTCACAATAGCAGATGCTACTAAAACACGCTCATTCGTAATCATGTAATATAAAATGTCTCCGAGAAATCACGATATTAATAAGAGAACTCGACAGTAAAGTTGAATGGTTTATTCCCATGAAAACGTGATGCATAATATCAGTTCCACCTTTATGAAATGGTCCATACCCACGGTGACTTCGATAAAAACCCGTTTGTGTTTACTCAATGAAATGACACTGGTAATATTTCAACATAATGTTTATAACCAGCCAAAGTACTGAAAGTACTCATGGAAACTGAACTTACGTAGGCCTGCACTGCAACATGGAACGGGAACTAGCAAGGCGGATGTAGGAAAATGTCATATTTGGTCCGCATCAACATTCATGTGCGCCGGGCGTCTGACGCCTAGAGAAAGCTAAGCTATCGTTCAGTTTACAAAAAAGTATTTTTGAAGTGCAGTGCTTATGTATATTTTAATCTATGATCCGCATTTTAGCTGATATAAATAGTATTTACTTTTTGTTTGTTTGTTTGTTTTATTTGTTTCATCGGGTTTAACGCCATTTTCAACATTATTTCAGTCATATCGTGGCGAGCAGTTAACCCAACCAGATTTCCTCCTTAACCAGTACTAACCACATTATATCCGTAAGCTTCTACCCCACATAATTCAGAGGTGGTGGACAATTTGAAATAGGATGTAATATCTTTAGTAAAATTTGTCACGTACTGTGTGAGGCTGGCACGGGGTTCGAACTCACAACCTCTCGATCAGTAGACAAACGATCTAACCACTGAGCTAGTCGGGCGGGCTTGCTCTCTTCACACACCTTTGCGTGGCATAATTGTTTAGTATGACAGAGATGACTTAATGTTTTTGGATTTCAACAATCGTGTTTGTGATTAAAATTTCGTAGATTAGGAAAAATACGATTTCGTTTGAATACTTGTACACATATTTGTCAGAACAGATGATTTACAACAAACTATATATATATAAGTTTAATATTTTCTTCACGAATGTTGGTGCCAAACTTACTTATTTATATTGTGCAGTACAACTTTATCGTTTGAAAGCCACAGATGAACCACATTATGAGCATCTTCAGTATTCTAAAAACTATACAAATGCATATATATTCGAGTATATGGTTTATTTCCAAAAAAATGCATATTTGCCTATGAGAAGGTATCAAGTAATACATGTATATATACATGCATGTAAACAATAAACCCTATGTATATATATGGTGCATATTAGAAAACATATTAATATAATACATAATAACAATGATTTTCGCACTGTTTAATGGATTTTTTTGTGATCTGTAGTAAATATGTGCAGTTAAAAAGCCAATGTCAAAAAATTCATACATGTTTCGTCTTTAAGGAAAGTACATGAAGTTATTTGAAACACAGATGTTAAATTAATCTTGACTTATTTAAGTATGACATAATATTCAATTAATTCTGTTCATTAACAGGTTTAGCCTCGGGAGTTATTTTTTCAGTTTTTCATCTGTAATATTTGTTTAAAAAGTTTCACAGAATATACTTTAGCCTGAGGGAGAAATGTAATTATTTGTTTTTATATGTTTATAATTAGTAATTGGAGAATGTATTTTTATCTCAGGGTTTGTAGTATTGGCTTGATTTAGTTGATTTTTTAATAGTATTACGGGTCAAACATCTTTTAATTTTTTTATTATTACCTAAGATTTTTTAGGTAGACACACATTGATTAGGTACAGGAACAAAGATATTTCAGGGACTTGCATTAGATGTGTGTCGTTATTATTTACGCCTTTTAAGAATAGTACATGAATGTATTATATTAGATTCGAAGATGTCAACGTTACCATGGGCTACATAAAATTAAACTTATCAAACCTAAAAACAAATATCCTCATGAGCCATATGGCTTACAGGATTGTATAAAAACAAAGTTATCAAACCTATCAAAAAATTAATAATCAGTTAACGGTTTTGTCGCACTATTTATGAAGTACGTAAAACAAAAATCTTTGTTCTTTTTCTTGCGCCCGCACCATCGAAAAGAAAAGAAAGAGATCATTTTTGAAGCACAACTTTTTTGTACGGTATGGCATATTCTTTAACCATAATCGGAAACATTTACATTGTGTCTCCGGACAGACCAACTATAAAATTTATCATTAATAAAGTTTGCCATAGGATTTATATTTCAAATGTGTCACAAGTGTTATGTAGTTTTTTGTTTATATTAATGTTTACATGATATGCTTTACCCTAAAGGAGAAATGTAATTATGAAAATATAGATAACTATCTTTTATCAAATTAACAGGTTTACAATTTGTACCTGATACAATCTTAATTTATTATACGAAGTACATGTATGTAAATATAGGTGCCGGTATGAGAATACATTATCTTAAAATACAAAGAAGGATATATGGCTTTACTAATGCTGGGAGAAATAAAATATGAAATTTTCATAAATGAAGGTCATAGTCGTAATTAATATATTTTGGCAAAACAATATTTCACAACAATAAGTCAAATTGATTTAACACTTTTTCGCAATAAAAAATTTATGGTGGTGGAAAATATATTAAGTATTTCGTTTTATTAAGTAGACTATACATTGCTTTTGTGACTTGTTTTGCTATATATGTATCTTTGTTATAATGAACGAGTAATTTCGTTTAAAATATGCCAATGTATTTATATAGTCATCGAACATTTATAAAGGTTGATGTTCAAAGTGGAATATATATTCTTTATTTAAGTCTCATTCACATATATACAAATACAATCACATTATATTATATCACAGAGTCATTATTATGTGACCATTCTAACAGAGAATTATAAGAGACTGGTACAATTATTCACAAGAAAAGTACAAACTAAAAATACATATATTTATATATATTATTATTATTGCTACTATACATGTATTCATATTATATTATAATAAAATAAAAAATCTAGCTTTAAACCGACAAAAGAGTTAAAAAGTAATACTACACTTGCTCATAAATAATAAAAGAATGTTAGTCTTAATCTAGTGATTAAGAATATGTCTTGAATACAATGAACATAAAAAGGAACAATATAATAAATTATTAAACTATTAAGAGGTATAGCTGGAAACAAAATGTATTATTTCATCTACTTCTGCTATGAATAAATACATTTATAATCAAACTAATTGTATTTACTCTGTGAGTAAATATAAGGAGTTTGATTTAAGATGCATTTATTGACAGTTTCCACGCCGTAAAATATTTCAAACACTTTTAAAAGAATACTGCGAATATTTCGCAGATTTTGGCTAGGAGAACCGTATCCTCAGCATATAAGAAGACAAATTGTTAAACAAAGTGCAAAAATATTTTCATCACTGGTAGAGCAATAGTGTATACCGGTGACTTTGTTGCTATTGGCAAACATTCAAGGTGACTATAAACTTACGTATCAAACATGGACCACTTCAAATGTCTTCTTTTCTACAATCAATATAACATTTGAAATAATTAAAATGATTTTTAATTGAAACAAATGCTAGACTTTGTATTAGCATACATTGAAATGAATTCCTAGCAACCTTTGAAAACAATGCATTAACAACAGTCTCTTAGTTTTATGTATGTAAATAATGCTTAGAGTTAGTAATATGATATTGTATAATATTATGGTGCTGTTATGAGTATTTTAAGGGCCAAATGTCTCTTATAATTCAATGATGAATGGTTATGTACAGTTGAGCTGTTTTATTCTATGTAAAATTGTATGCTTGTACATGTACATAAATGAGACAAAAATAAAGAATATATATATACATTTATTTACTTACGGTGAAATATGTTGTTCAATTTTTATACAAATTTTAATGTAGTTATTAACAAACATGCTGTCTAATGTCCTTAAGCCAAATTGACAACAACTGATAATATCATTTTACATTTCAAGAATATACAAACACCTCAGGGTTTGTTTAATAGGTTCGTTACGGTTTGTTAATTTAGAATGTTTTTTAATCAGCGATAACTTATTAATTTATCTCGGCCTTTCAGACATTTACACAAAGGTCTTCTTTTCTGAAATTCAAATTTGTATCCATGGCAGATACGAAGCGTCAGGAATGTGTATTGATTGTATATTCTGTTATAATCAACCGAAATAGCCAATAAATATTTAAAAATCGATGTATTTTACACCTGTCTGAGTATATACGTTAGTCTGTCTGCCATCTTGGATTTAGCTTGTCGAAGGTTTCGCGTTGCTACATCACGTGATTGAGTGGGCGGCATTCCTGTATCTGGCGACTGGTCAATTGCATGGTTACTCACGCGCCGTGATGAAGACGAGAGATCTGTTTTTCATTATTTTTGCATTCTTTTTTATATTAACGTTCATAACGTTGATTAAACTGGATTTTAATTCAGGTAAATTCTTAATTATTATTTGAGTTTAATCGATGCAACGTATCGTCAAACGTATCGTTTTTGTCGAAGCTATTTAGGAATTACCAATTTCTGAACAATAAATATGTTTGTAACTATGTAAATGACTATGTACTTTGCACATGTCTTTGAGAATAAATTCTGTTCTGTTCTGTAACTGAGCTATGTCAGCTACGTCAACATCGATGCTATATACGAAGTTGGCTATTGGTTTAGCGTGTACTAATTTGAATTACACTCATCGATGTTCTGTTACAATGCAAGTGTCGTTTGAGTGAATTTTGAAGATCTCAGTTATAGAAAAAATAGGCATTACTTTACAATTATCAAAATGCTCTCATTTAGTGTTTTCAAAAGAGTCGTTGTTGGGTTGTTGAAGGTGAAATGTTATTTATTTTACTGCTAGTCAATGCGAATGTACAATTAGTAGTCTTATTTTCAACATAATCCATTTGAGAAAATTTGGCCGCCATTTTTAGTGTTTGTTCACAAAAGTGTGACAAGAAAATACAGCTCTATCCAGCCTTACAAACAATCTTATCTGTTTTGTCAATATATCACAATCCATTACACATTTGTTTCAAAAATGAATTCTTTAAAGACTATTATACATTTTTCAACAGAGCGGGGATGAAAAACAGACCAGTTTCCTCCGCCTGATCATTACGTCAATGTAACTATATTAGTTTGAATACCAAGTTCCAGTACATGAACGTAAAACATTGCCACATAGTAAGAATTTAGAAAACAATGCGTATTGCTAAATGTGTTGCACAGAACAATATTTTAACACCTAAATATAAACAAGTCTCAATATCACATCATTAAGAGTTGTAAGAGATTTGAGAGTGAAGTTAATTGTTGTACATGAAAAATACATCCAAAGTATAGTAAATACAATACATTGCCTTTACATTAATTTATCAAGTATGAAAGATCCGCGAGTATAGACCACTTGTAGTACTATAATTCCACATAAAACATGGAGCAGAAGTTGCATAAGAATGATGTCTTAATTTGCAATAATGTTAAGTTTCATAATCCAAAAGATTTATAAGTATACGTACATGGCAAGACTTAATGATGTTTGCACGCTTTCGAATTTTATTATTTATGGGACATTCAAACAAAAAATGGACCTCATGTTCAAGGACATTACACATCCTACATTTTCGTTCATTATATGACATTTGAACGGATTTATGCCACCTTCCGGCTTCTTTTTCTAACCTAATCTACAGAATGCAATACGAAATCTTTCGACGTATATAACATCTAAATATAGTTGTAATCTAAAGAAACTAAATGATTTATAAGTTCTAGCCCACGAGAAATCTTCTATATCACTATTCCATATTTTTAATAATCATCATGTAGTCGTTTCTTAAATGTAACAAAAAAATTTCTTTTCAGCTCCAACTCCTTGATTTCACCAAATTAGATTCTAAAATAGTTTTAATATTTCTTGCCACATTTACAAGTTTTTCAAATACATTAAATTTTGTAAGTTAAAAATTCTATATTAAAATAATAAATAACATATTTGGAAATTTATCAAATGTGATGTGAATCAAGTTAACTCGGTAGTACAACATCGATAACAAATAGAAGATATAGATTCATTTTTTAGAAAGTTTTTTTTTCTTTCAGGAGAAAAGAATGGATCTTCTTCGTTGACTAGAAGACAAGTAAGTATTGATATTTTTTATTCACCGCATTTTATAGGTATGATGTTAATACTTAGTGTATAACAATACACTGAAAACGATCCAATTTCAACAAAATCATTTACAAGTATGCAATAAATGCTGTGGTCCAGTGGTTAGTGTGCTTGCTTTTAAAATCCGGCGATCCGTGTTTGATTCCCGGTCGACAACAATGTCGATTTTCCTCCACATGTGATGGTAAGTTAGTACTGGTGAGGATACCGTTCTGGAACACTTGTTAGGTGACTCGGCCGCCGTACATAACTAAAAATACACGAATAAAAAAATTGCATGAATAGAGCACCATCGATTTAGAATCAGCATCATGATGCACATTCTTAGACAGTAACAAAGATGGAATGGCGTTTCCGATATCAATAAAATGAAGACCTTTATGGGCATAGGTATGATATACTTGCATTTTGTTGCAAATTTAAACAAATTGGCATTTAGTTATTAAAGTAACAAAGCCAAAGATCTGAAGCAGAAGAGACCATGATTTTGATGTACAGACTAAATGCTGGTTAAACGATCAACACTAAACTTTGCAATACGTTTGAAGACAGGTTAAAATTCTAATACAAAGAGCCGACAGTTTGATTGTTTCATGACAGAAAAAGGCCTAGTTCGTGAGACCGGACAGAATACGAGTATTTTGGCTGTTTACCTTCTGATATTAGATTATGTCAATGTAAATTTCATTCATGTATGTGGTACCCGTGGTTGTCGTCTGCTCAATCCTTTTATCATCTTTTCCTTGTTTATATTTTTTAAGAAAAATCGAACTAGTTGTTTCAAATTTCGTATACCTGATGATTTTAATCTTGATAAATTATTACTTCTAATATAATAGATGTCTCGATATTTATCGAAAGCGTCTTCCGAACAATTTGAAAAGATGAATCAAAGGAAGTTTGTAGTCCGCGGCGGAAAACCCGAGATGTTATTTATCTCAAGGTGTTTAATTTAAATGCGTTATTTTGTGGCTATTTGTGTCAACCATACTGATCACGTAAGGTACGTGTATGCCAACAAACGATCCATCTGTGAGGAAACTGCACATGTGAAAGTTGTCAGTTTCAAAAATGGAAGAGGTTCAGTTACATTATGATTAACAAATTTATGACTGGTGAAACTAAATTAGTTATTTGGTGTACATAAACAGGGATGAAACATTTCATTGTTTTCTTGGTAATTTGATGTAATAAAAAAATTATATTTTGAGTAATGAAATTAAATTTCTGTTTCTAAGAGAGCACGACAAGTGTAGTTGGCCATGCCTATTGACAAAGTGTCTTATGCTTGATTCGTAACGTTGTTGTTCTTTTTTCTTTAAGGTTGATGCTTATTTTTCCTTGATTCAAAAAAGAAATGAAATGAGAATTGAAAATGTCGCCGCAATCTGTAAAACACATTGGCAAGCTCTATCAAATAACCAAGAACCAAATATGAGGGCTCTCATGGATTCAAATCACCGTATATCTTACTGTCGTGTGAGCAAGGCAGCGTCCACGTATACAATAGAAATGTTAGAAAGAATATTTAATATGTCGGTTGAACAATTACGTATGGCTTCTGCTGATCTTCAACGCTTGCCATACAAGAAAATGAGAAAAATTATTTCAAACTCCTACAAATTCCAATTTGTTCGAGAACCATACGGGCGATTGTTTTCAACTTACAGCAATAAATTTTACTTCCCAAAACCTCATTGGGCCCCTATCGGTCCTGAGATTGTACACAGATATCGTGAAAGACCATCAATGGACAGTTTGAAATATGGACACAATATAACATTTAGTGAATTGATCAGATATATAGTAGAAGAACACGAAGCTGGTCGTATGCTCGATACGCATATAAGACCAATGCATATGGATTGTTATCCTTGTGAGTATCGGTACGACTTCATCGGTAAGTTGGAGACCATGGTGGCTGATTGGACCTACTTAAAACATGTTTGGTCTGAAAAGAAACATATAAACATTCCGGAAGGAGCAGGACAAAAGACAGAAGATTTTCATGAGTATAAACAGCTTATTACGACTTTCGCTGTTATCAGAGATTCAACAATCTCTAAATACAAACTTTATCTCAGAACATGGTCTTATTTCCAAATCACGGGTCGAATTAACAAACATATCAAAATGCCTTTTGAAGAATATTCTGTAATTGATCATGATGACTTCTTGCATGAACTTGAAGTGGCGGCCGAGAAGTCAAAACCATATGCTGAGGAAACGAAGAGACAAAAGACGGAAGCTTTGTACCAGGCATATGCTTCTGTGCCTCTAAAATTGTTGGAGAGATTAAGTAAAGTTGTCGCCCTTGATTGTATGTTATACGGTTATGACAATAAACCAGATTGGATATTTAAAAGGAAAAGTGAACAGTCGAATTTGAGTTATTTCAAAGGATTGGCATAGAAGTATATTCTGTTAACTATGAAGTCGTTCGAAATGGTAAAAACGGATATTAAATTAATGTGCACTTTGCAAAGACAATAAAAGGATTGTGATAGTGAAATGTGATTAATTGTAGAAAATTACAGTCGTCCGTGCTCCATAAATCCACGTAGATATAAAGTGGTACATGCATTTACCTATCAATCACTTTCTGAAAATATTGATTTTATTAGCGGAAGTTTTGTTTTGGCTATATTAGCGATTTTCTTTTCTCCGCCCTTCTTATAGCACACTTGCAGTTGTTATTCATTAATAATATATGTTATTATGTACTAAGTATAAAAAGAATGTGCACTCAGTGTGTCAATAGACCCCGATTAACAGGTGTTTTATTTAATAAATACGTGTTTTGGTAAACACTTGTCGATTTAACGACAATATTGTAAAATCTAACATATCAATAATACATTCACAATTATAACATATTAACATATATTCAATTGACATAGAATTGCATACATACAATTTATAATCAAACAAATAATCAAATATACTAGACAGAGACAAACATGGAAATCCTGAAATATATTTAAATATTGTGACAGGGCGATATACTAACTAAACTATTGTTTTCTGAAGGGTCTTAAAATCACGGATGATAAACGGTCGCAGAGCTATGGAATTATAGTAGTATGAAAAATGTGAAATATCTTAAACAGAAATTCTGATTGTATTTGCGAAGTAAATAAATTTTGACAAGTTATTAATAGATAATTTGGAAGTAGAATTCAGCAATGAAATTAATTTATTATGGTTGGCCAGTGACAGAAATACGGTTTAAAATAAATTTTTTAAGTCTCTATATATTTTTGGCAAACTAACAAGAAGTGAAATTCTGATTCAATTTTTTGACATGCTACATGATTTACATAGACGTTGTGTTCGTGGAATAGTGTTGTGTCTGCCTGTTTCTATTAAGAGTTGATGTGCAGATACTCGAAATCTTGATAATGCTATTAAATATTTTCTGTCATGTATGCAATCGAGATATTTCTCACGTATGGAATTCGGAATGTATGACCGCCAAAAATGATTATCTATAAGCGTTAAATACTTTTAATAAGTGTAAAAATGAAGCCAACAGAGTTTTTATGTGCACAAAAAAATCATTTTATAAAAATTTCACCGGAAAGAAAAAACGAGGATTTGAATTATCAAAAATGAGAAATATTGAGAATCTTCGTCATAAAAAACCTAAAGATTTTTGGAAACATTTTTCACGTAGAAATAATAATATTTCAAATGATATTACTATAGATGAGTTCTATGATTTTTTCTCAAAATTGAATCAACCGACTAATGTGTTAAATGATGACGCAGAGTATTTTAACTCTTGTCATAATTATGATACAGATGATTGCATTTTTGATGAGTTAGATTGTGATATAACTGTACCAGAAGTCAATTATGTTATTCGTAATTTGAAAAGAAATAAATCTGTTGCTGGTGATTTTTTATTGAATGAATATTTTATGGAATCATGTGATATTTTGTCTTCTCATCTTGCTGACCTATTTAATGCAATTTTAAAAACAGGTGTTTTTCCTGATGCTTGGATGGATGGTATTATTGTACCATTGCATAAGAAAAATGACAAAAATGATGTGAATAATTACCGAGGCATTACTTTAGTAAGTTGTTTTTCAAAATTTTTTACTGGTATATTGAATAAGCGTATTAACGATTGGATAGAAAATAATGATATTATTAGCGATGCTCAATTTGGGTTTAGGAAAGGTCGTTCAACAACTGATGATATTTTTGTTCTACATGCTGTTATTGAAAAGTTGTTACATGGAAATGGACGATTAGCTTGCGCCTTTATTGATTTTAGTAAGGCCTTCGATAGTATATATAGAAATGGGTTATGGTATAAATTACACACATTAGGTATTAAAGGTAAATGTTTAAGAATTATTAAGGACATGTATTCGAAGGTTAAGGCTTGTGTAAAAGGGTGTAAATCGTATTCTGATTATTTTTAATGTTCAATTGGATTAAAGCAGGGGGAGGTGTTATCACCCTTGTTATTTTCATTGTTCCTCGAAGACTTAGAATTATTATTAACAGAAAATATCAACAGTGGAATAAATATTGATGAAATATCCTTTATTCTAATGCTTTTTGCAGACGATATGGTGATTTTAGGTAAAGATAAAAATGATCTGCAACGTAGTTTAGACATACTAAAAATATATTGCGACAAATGGGGTCTTACAGTTAATTCTTCAAAAAGTAAAATTGTTGTTTTCAGAAAAAGGGGTCCATTGAAAAAAGATGAAAAATGGCTTTTTAATGGGATGGAATTGGAAACAGTGGATAAATTTAATTACCTGGGAACAGTCTTTAATAGTAATGGCAGTTTCACCAATAATATTTAAATGCTTGTTGGGAAGGGTGTTAAAGCCATGCATTTTCTTTTAGCTAATACAAAAAAGTTTAATCTGAAATTAAGTACAATGTTTCAACTTTTTGATGCTTTTGTTAGTTCTACATTGAATTATGCCAGTGAAATTTGGGGATTTTCTAAGAACAAAGAAATTGAACGTGTACATATGAAATTTTGTAAATTATTGCTTAAAGTTAAATCTTCAACTTCTAGTATGAGTATTTATGGTGAACTAGGTCGTTATCCACTTTACATTAATAGATATGTTCGTATTATCAAGTTCTGGTGTAAAATTATAAATACAGAAAATATTATTGTTAAAAAATTGTATGAATCTATGCTTACTGGTTGCTATAATAACAGTATGAATTGGGCCAACAAGGTTAAGTTACTTTTAGACAATTTTGGATTCAGTTTTGTTTGGGCTGATCCATATAGCGTTGATCTTAAAAATTTCCATTGTGTTTTTAAACAACGTGCTATGTATTTTTTCAGTCTTGGTATAACAGTATTTCGACAAGTCCGTGTTTACACTTTTATTGCTATTTTAAAACAAACGTATGTTATGAAAATTATTTAGATTTTGTTCCAAAAAGATTTAGAATTGCATTGACTCAGTTAAGATTGTCATCACATCAGCTAAGAATATAAACTGGTAGATACGGCAATCAAAGAATAGAGCGTAATTTACGTACATGTCTGATATGTAATTCAAATGACATCGAAGATGATTACCACTTTGTTATTATTTGTCCTTTATATAATAATATTCGTAAGCAATTTTTAAAACCATACTATTATGTTCGCCCAAGTGTCTTCAAATTCACTCAACTCATGCTATCTATTGAACAATTAGACATAATTAATCTAGCAAAATTCACATATCATGCATTTTCTTTACGTAAACAATCAGTCGTTGTCGATACTTAATATTTCTAGGTGGACATGATGTAACCATTATTTTGGGTAAAAATCATTACCCAGATTCAAATCTAGTTGATGCTTTTTTGTTTGTTTTATTGTTGTTGTTGTTGTTTCATAAGTAACTTGCAGTTTACAAATCTAAATCATGCTTCTTGATTCATGTTATTTTAAGCATAGCTCAACCTCTTTAATTTATAAACTATTATTTTTCATTAATAATCTGTCTTTCTTAGAACTACTATTTGAATTTTCACGATGTCACATGATCAAAACTTTATTGTATTTATACATATGTTTGTAACGAGATACTATGTTATGTATAAGTTACTAAATAAAATCATGTTCTTTTCTATTAAATATTTTCTGTCATGTATGCAATCGAGATATTTCTCACGTATGGAATTATGTTTAAATAGACAATATGATAGTAGACGGGGAGAGTATTATATAATTATAGTATTTGATGATTTAGGACTTAACATTAACTAAGCCATCACGACAATGCGTTGATTTTATCAAATTATAATCAATTAAGAAGTCAGTAGAAGTGTAGTTGGTTTAATTATACATAACTTAACATTTAATATGTTTGTTTGAACTGAAATGTTAGTTGTTTCCCTTGGTCTATAATGACGCTGTTGGGGATAGATAAGTGGCGTAAAGCTTTCCCGCCAATTTATGGCATCTCAAATTCGAAAATTAAAAAGCAAACGCTACATTTTGGCACCGCAGAAATAACCAGCTTTGCAGTATACGCCTTTTTAGTATGTTTCACTTGAACGAAGTTCGGCTATTTAGTAGAATGTAATTTCTGTGGAGAAGTTGGGATGTTTTATATATGTTTTTTTTCTAGGAACCCTTTTCTTATCTAATAAAGTATATTCACATTCTAGGACGACGTTTTTATCTTTAAGTTGATCCTAATAACGAAGAACTTGAGCGATTGACTTTTTGCCTTACTGTCAACTGGGAAAAAGAGAGTTTTTTAACGTTAGTAGTACACGGCGGCAAACCCGAGAAGTTATTTTGGTGGTGTTTAGTTTAAATGTGTAGTTTTTTTGGCTATTTGTGTGAACCATACCGATCATATAATGTTCTTGTATGCTAACAAACGATCGATCTGGGAGTAAACTGCCCGTGCTCAAGTTGTCAATTTCGAAATTAAATGAAAATTCATTTACATAATGGTTTACCAAATAATGGCCTGTATAAATAAATAAGTTCTTTGGTATATTCAAATTTACCAAAGAACGTGGATGAACGATATTTTTAACGATAGAACACTACGCCATCGCGCACGCGCAACTGATCTCCCCTGGACCTTCTGCCTCACAGGTAAATTGCCTTATTTTTGTATGAAATCATTTAAGTAATTTAATATGATGTAGCGCACCAAGTAGGACTTACAACTGTATGCTATGATGTTGCGAAGAAAGTTTGTAGTTAAAATTGATCAAGGCCTGAAAACGGGATCAAGATTTTTATTGCATTTTGTGGCAAAGGCCTCTGTGGGACCATTCAGAAAATACTTTATCCCGTTCTTACGCCTCGATAAGATATTAATAATGTGAACTGTTTCAACAATTCGTTTAGTTATAATAGCCATTCCTTGGTACGCTATGTTACTTTCCTTTCCTTTACGAGTTCTTATACTAAGAAGAACATATTTCATCATGGAAGCGGCAGGTGCGCGATGACGTACTGTACCTCTATTGTTTTTGTCAAAAAGGTTTGTCACGAAAAATCTTCAATAGCGAGTTTAAAATATCTTTAAAGGTAGCAAAAGTATACATTTTCTGTTAGCGAGTTGAGTTGCCCACACGTTGCACTATATATGAGTTAAATATTTTGTACTGCATTGTAATAACATGGAAGTTTATAACACGCGTTGGAAAATTCGAATTGTCGAATTTCTTCTGTTCTATATATATATACGGGTTACATGGAAAAAAAATTTTCGTGACAAACCCCTTTGCTTTTTGTGTCCTCGTCATTCCCGTACAATTTTAAATTCAAATATATTCCTTAGGGTGCACGACATTCTTAGTTGACCATACATCTCGACAGACTATTTAATACTACATTCATGACATTATTTCTTTGTTTCTGTTTTAAGGTTGATGATCATTTTACCCAGAATGAGCCAAACAGAAGTCCCAAGGCGGAGCAATATACGCCCAAAGGTATATCTGATAATATAAAACATCCTTTTGTGGGTACGTTTCGTGCATGAATATGTCTGTTTTCATTTAACCGACACGACTAGATTTTATGCACACGAACACAATTATTATAGGTTAATATTGTGATAATACATGCCATAATCCAAATAAGCTTGTGCAATATTTTATGTGGATTGCTGTGTTAAAGTTACAACATCAAAGCACTTAAACGTGTTTTTCCTATGAAAATGCTGTCTGGACGGATACCAAATTACCAGTCAATCCCGCTTTCCCGCCAATTTATGCCATTTCAAATTAAAACATTAAAATAAACGCTACGTTTTAGCACCGCAAAAATAATGAGTTTTACAGTATACGACTCTTTAGCAGGTATCAGTTGTACTGATTTTTTTTGGTCAATGTGTACTGAATCAATCAGCACTTGCAGTCGTAAGAATTCAGACCAGTTTGACAGCATGATCCGATGCTGCATTATGTATCAACTTACAACATGTATTTACAAAATTGTGCTTCAATATGAACGAACTCTTTTGCCGTAATGACAAAGTTTTATGTAAACTCGTAAGTGGGAAATTGAAAATTTTTTGGACGTTTGTAGCTCACGGCGGCAAACCCGAGGTGTTACTTTATTAAGTGGTGTTTCATTTAAACGTGTTGTTTTGTGGTTCTTTATGTGCATAATACTGATTACAAATACGTGTATGCTAATAATTGATCTGGGAGGACATTGTGCGTGTTCATGTTATAAAAGTTAATTTGCATAATGGTGCACCAAATAATGGCAGGTAGAAATTAATAGGTTCTTTGGTATATTTTAATTCATCAAAAAAGAGGATGAAAGATATTTTTGTTTCCTCGTCATTCCTGTACATATTTTCTGAGAAATTAAATTCAAATATGTTGATTAAAAATCACGACATTTTTAATTGAAAATACCTCTCGACAAAGTAGTTAATACTACATTCATGACATCATTTTTTCTGTTTTAAGGTTGATGACTTTTTTACCTTGATTCAAAAAAGAAATAGATTGAGACTTGCAAATATCGCCGAAATCTGTAGAACACATTGGCAAACTAAATCAGACAAGTCAGAGCCGATTATGAGGGTTCTCACGGATTCAAATCACAGTATATCTTACTGTCGTGTGAGCAAGGCAGCGTCCACGTATACACTAGAGATGCTCGAGAGAATATTTAAAGTCTCAGTGGAACAAATACGTATGATATCTGCTGATCTAAAACGCTTGCCATACAAGGAAATGAGAAAAATTATTTCAAACTCCTACAAATTCCAATTTGTTCGAGAACCATACGGGCGATTGTTTTCAACTTACAGCAATACATTTTACTTCCCAAAACCTCATTGGGCCCCTATCGGTCCTGAGATTGTACACAGATATCGTAAAATACCATCAATGGACAGTTTGAAATATGGACACAATATAACATTTAGTGAATTGATCAGATATATAGTAGAAGAATACGAAGCTGGTCGTACGCTCGATACGCACATAAGACCAATGCATATGGATTGTTATCCTTGTGAGTATCGGTACGACTTCATCGGTAAGTTGGAGACCATGGTGGCTGATTGGACCTACTTAAAGCATGTTTGGTCTGAAAAGAAACATATAAACATTCCGGAAGGAGCAGGACAAAAGACAGAAGATTTTCATGAGTATAAACAGCTTATTACGACTTTCGCTGTTATCAGAGATTCAACAATCTCTAAATACAAACTTTATCTCAGAACATGGTCTTATTTCCAAATCACGGGTCGTATTAACAAACATATCAAAATGCCTTTTGAAGAACATTCTGTAATTGATCATGATGACTTCTTGCATGAACTTGAAGTAGCGGCCGAGAAGTCAAAACCATATGCTGAGGAAACGAAGAGACAAAAGACGGAAGCTTTGTACCAGGCATATGCTTCTGTGCCTCTAGAATTGTTGGAGAGATTAAGTAAAGTTGTCGCCCTTGATTGTATGTTATACGGTTATGTCAATAAACCAGATTGGATATTTAAAAGGAAAAGAGGACGACCGGACTTCAGATATTTCAAACGATTGGCATAGAAGCATGTTCGAAGCCGTTCAAAAAAAAAATAATAATACTAAAAAAATGGGAAGAGCACAAGGACAATACAAGCGAACATAGGACAGTAAGATGTTTTTAGTTGTAGAAAATTACAGTCTTTCGTGCTCCAGAAATCCTGTGAATATGTGATGGTGCCGTTAAATGTCGCATAGCCGTCAAATGTCGCGCTCACCGTTAAATGTCGCAACCCGCCGCTAAATGTCGCAGACACTTCTGCCGTTAAATGTTGCAATTTTATCGTTAAATGTCGCATTTCTTTTACGCCGCTAATGCTACGTTTACACAATGTTCTAGGCGGCCACGGCAGTTACTGTTCAGATCACCGTGTAGAAACCGTGGATGAACGTGAGACCACGCGGTAGGACGGGACAAACAAACTTGTCAGACCGTTATTGCCGGGGATGCCGGGCCAACAGTTTAACTGTCAACAATTTGCCACGGTACGGATGAGAAACGTAATTACAAAACTTTTAGACTGGCTCGTCTACGTCGACAAAATAGTTTTTATGAAGATGTCGGATAAAGCTATGTTGAAAATATTACTATATGTAGATATGACGGATGAATACGACATACCGTGTTATTTCACAGTAAGTCTACATAAATACATCTTACATGATCACATCACCAGGGTGTACCTTATACGCTTCCAAAGCTTCTTCGCCCAAACGGCCCGTCACGAATACCGTGATAAACCGTGAGGAAACTTAGCGCAATCTAATAAAACTTGAATAATATTATGGAGACAAAAATGGTCAAAATGCCACGGCCAGATGAGTTTTGGGCAAACGGGGCTGCCATGGCCGCCGGGAATAAAGGGTAAACGTAGCATAAAAAAACGTATTAACTATTACGTAGTAATCCGTCCTTATTGCCTCGTTAATCTAAATACAGTAAAAAAAGTATGTTGTTCGTATTTGAAAAAAAAAAAAACCAATACATGAATATTAAGTGTTAATCGGCATCGATTATGCAGTTTGTAAGAGTATTGAAAATCATAGTACATATTAAAAACACTTTAGAAAGAGCTCAGCACAACAGACGCTTTTAGTTTAACTAATTGTTTTAGACAATGAGATCGCGGAAGAACACGTTTCTTTACAGTAACTACAAAAGTAATATAACCTGATGCTTACAATTCATGAATACTATCCACTGGATTCTTAAGTTACATTTCAGTATTTGTTCTTATACTATACATGTACTATCTAAAGTCTTTGATTTAAACCTGTCTTCAGCTGAAGGATTGTGTTAATGACAGTGTTCAAAGCATCTGGTATTTCTATATGACTTGATACTGCAAGACCTTATCAAACAGAAACTTGGAAATATTATTCTTAAATATCTAAATGATAAGGTTATAACTTTATTGTTTGCTCAGAATCTAACGTGTTTTCTCGTTTTATCATGAACAATATGTATACACATATATATAACCAAATAATTCCAAGAAAAAACAACAACAATACATCTCGACTTTCCCCAAAACCCGCCTTCTTCCAAATTCCCAAACCCGACACCCATCCATGTTTTTACATATATACCTTGTTTACTTGTGTTGCACTTATTGCATAGATAACATTTTTGAGAGATGTGGTTATTAAGTACAACCTCTCCACAGCCAGCGGCCCTCTCTTGAGCAAGAAACTCCCTTCTATAACAATTCGAATGTTTTCACTGCACGATTTAACTATAAATATTTTACCCCTCTAGAGCAACAAGCTCTCAATAACAACAGAATTTTCTTACCCCCAAAGGCTGTTGATTTGGATAGGTTGCACTGCACATACGTTTTGTAAATGACATTTTGGTATTCAAATAGGAAAATTAATTCTTGCAAAACTTATCATAAGGAAAAGTCAGCAAACGATAAATTGATGCATTTAATAGGATTTTGCAATACATTGGTGATTTACTTAATAGCAGTGGTTCCTATATAGATAAAATATCCAAAGATATTTACCCAAAGGAACTGAAACGAAATAAAGCTAATGACTCAGACCAACATACATCTGTTTTAGATCTAGAAATGAGCATTATTAATACAAATTCTCTAGAATATATGATAAAAGAGCTTCCCAGCGTATTAGACTTGTTAGAATTTATAGTCAGGAAGAAGAAGGTAACGAACGAAATCTAATTCTTATTAAAAGAACAAATACTTTAGCAAAATTGTCTATACCATAACGTATGTAAACAATTATGTAAATTCTATGAGAGTGAAACTTAATTTGATGTAAAAGTAAACATAATTGCCTTCTAAGATATCTGTAAATCAATGAATTTCTTAACCAGTATTCTACGGAAATATTATTTCACAAACTTAATAGAAGTATTAAGATGCAGCTTACTTGTTTCATTGCAAACTTTATTAATTTTCCAGAAGATTTTAAAGAGACAATTTGCTTCGTACTATATGTCTAATGTTTAATCTAGATCTTGCTTCCCGGAGGTAACAATCGTAACTATTCGGGCATTACCGTAACTGAGAAATACGCCTCGTACATAAGTGAAGCGTTACAAATTATGGTTTTGTGCTTTCCGGTCACTACTTTTTCAACACCAGGTGCTCGTTTTCAAGAAGCATTCAAAAAAAAAATACAAACTTTCGCCCATACACCCATGTAGCTTCGTTTACAGACTGTTACAAGGAGGTACGATCCGGAGGACTGTGTTTCGTCATTTTGTATTGTCCAATGTGTTGGGAGGATTTTGGGTTCTGTGTTTCGTCTTTTTGTATTGTCCTATGTGTTAATTGGGAGGATTTTGGGTTCTGTGTTTCGTCTTTTTGTATTGTCCTATGTGTTGGGCGGATTTTGGGTTCGGGGTATTTTGGAAATTAGTATTTTGAGGAAGGTCGGATTTTTTGTATTTTGTGTTTCTTTTTCTGGAAAACCTTGAAAAAGCTCTAATTCGGCGAAAAAGACTTAACTTCTTGATATATATAGATGGTTGACTTTGGTTTTTATGTTATTCCAAACGCAAAATCTGTTATTGTGTAAGATGTCTAGTTTTACAATCTTGCTCTTGGTATAACAATATCAAAGCAAATGACTGAAGTTTTCGGTTTTAAAGTCACTAGAAATGTGTCCATCGAACGCAGATGCCCGCGCTCTATTATTCTGGTAATGTTACACTATGTGTGACTCACGACTTCCCTTGGTGAAATATTAACGGAATAAGGTAAACCTATATGACCCCCATCTTTCAGAGTGGGGGCACACAAACTACCGCACCATATCTGTTTTCATCAATATAAGTGTCGTCACGTTTTCCTAGGTAAAGCTCCCTCCACAATACTGCAATTGAGAATCCATTATGTTCTTTCATTCTCTTAAATGCTCAATCTTTAGTTTTTCATGCAGTCACTTTTCTAAAATAGCTATAACTGTCAGCAAATCGTCACAGGCGTGAAGTAAGCTTCGGGCATCGCAATGACAGTAATTTCCAATGGCAAGTTTAATTATACGTTATGTGGGAATTTCGTTTTGGAAGATCAAGACTGTATTACTGAGAATGGAATTTAGCGCTGCGACCAAAAAAACTGCACGTTAGAGACTTTATCTTCAATCCATTTTACTTTTAGAGATTTTATTTTTCAATCGGAACTCCTTGATATTTGTTCAAAGAACCTCGTTCTCGTTCCATGTAAATGTAATGAACAGTAGTGTATTAAAAGATAGAGGCGTCGGACATAATAGGCAGGCCGCCATATTGTTGTTTTTGTTCACGGGCTACTCTCTATCATGGCTGACCCGTTTGAAAAAAGTTATTCTATAATAGTTTTTTTTGAATGAAGGGAAATAAGCACGTTAACATATAATTTAGTAAAAAATAGTCATACATTGTGATTGCCTAGAAACTAACTTTTGACAATAGAACTGCTGGAAAGTTTGCCTGTTATTTAAAGTTTTTTTTTTCATTGCTTAATGAGTTCTTATGATAATTATTCCACATTCATTATTGTTTTCAGAACAAAATGTTCACATAGTTTAAATTCTGTGAAGATGAAGTTGAGTATGCTGAACATGGCGAATTCGACCCCTCGATATATATATATATAATAAAAATGAAAAGTGTTAATTTCTCAAGTTTACTATGAGAATAGTGTGGAACACAATGGAGTTTAAATGTTGATAATTATGATATTGATTTTGGTCATGAAGTTTGATGTATTGAAACCATCTTTCGAAATAAATCCTTTAAATTCAAATTTATTCTTTCTAAATGGAATCGTAATACCGCACATCATTTACATCTGATTCTCATCTGTTTAGATTTGCCAGAAAGCGATCTGTTCTCGACAGAATAAGCTCAGTGAATTTTACAATCCTCTAAATAGCGATAAAAACTTGAAAATGGAAATTAAAAGGATTTCATCTACGGTAACATAATGCAAACAAGTAATCTCCTCCACTTTTCATTTGCACAAATGTCTGCTATCATCCAGATTGCTTTCTTCTTTGATGTTGATAATGTTTTCAGTTTGAAACCCTTTCCAATAAAATGGAACTTGTAATAGCTTGGCTTATAGAGCAGTGTGTCAATCATATATTGTATTTCCTTTCACATTAAAGTAAGTACTGGAGAGGGAAAGACTTTTAATGAAGTCTAACCAGAGTTCATTGAGTTGGGCCTATACGTTTGTTGATTTATTATGTATTTGTATTTAATTTAGGTTTTGCACTTTTAATTATCTATATACTAAGGAGTGAAATAGCATACGTTACATAATCTCATTGTGAAATATCATGTTGTTCTAGAAATATTGAAAGAAACTAGCTGAGTTGCTTACGGAGGATGGAAGTCTAGTACTGGTTCTTCCCAGGAACGAACGATGCTTATGTGAACTGTCCGCCTCATATGACTCTGACTGTTGAAAATGGGCGTAACACTCGATATAAATAAACAAAACAAAAGAATTATTGAAAGCAATATCAGCCTTAATGGTTCAATTAAGAAGAATTGAAAAACTACATTTGTACTTTGTGGGCATATGCATTCAGGTCATTTTATACGTACACTGTAGTTTAAGGATTGCGTGTTTTTAACAAATGCAAGAGAATATATTGAATATTTACAGAAGGATTATCATATCTAGATGCCGTAAGTATACATAACACACATTCTTAAAATCAATTATTATTTTCCTACATGGTCCAACTACCACATGGGAATTAAATTATTTGATGTTTTCAATGGCGCATGAAGCGACATCTAATTTACAGTCGTTTTCAATGACATCAACAGGGTATTAAAAATAAACACAATTGTCTTTAGCAATTCGAGGGTTTATCTCCGTATCAAGACAGATGGTCCAAGTGGTTTAGTGTAGACGTCTCCATTTAATGAGGCCATCAAAACAAACCCCATAACAAAAAATGTCATTTATAATATAACGCCAAAATATCTACGCATAATGTATTGTATGATTTTTATTTTTATTAATATAATATAATGCTTTTTGAAGTCCTTAATTTAATTTGTGCTTCGTTTTAACCTCCTTAACTGGTTAATGTGTTGCAATGATCATACTATTTGTAATACAAACATGAGTGTATAAAGGAAATGATTTTGTTACTAATACTTTTGCTGTCTGAAATTACCAAGGTTACTTGATTGTCAAGCCCAGAAACTGCTGTGTCTTGCTTTTCGTACACCAAAAATGCGTTTGTCATTTGTAAAACCGAATTCGGCAGGTTTGGTAAATCATGAAATGTGTATTTTGAGTAAACTAGCGGGATATTTCGTAAATATTTTACAGGGCTTTCAGTAATTGATTTAGGCATTAAAATGATACCAGTTTGATTGCTATTCGAGACACTTCAGTTCCAGGGCAGGTCCCTTTAAATACAGTTTCTTTGAATACGTTCGTTGTGGTGTCTATGTTGGTCTTCTAGAAGTGTCTGCGAGAAGAATCTTCAACACTAATAATACTAGACTGTAATGAAAAACATGTAGAATGGATGTCCGGAATGGTTTCGAACGGTCTGGAAATTGGATTGTTACGTTGATGACTCCATGCTGCTATTAAAGAATCGAAATAATAAACTAGCCTTTAATCGAAATCGCACATGTTCCATTACTGTGTATGAATCATATATCAGTTGTCAAATTATCTATATAGGAAACCTGTGTTGAACCATTTGTTTGGTATCATTAAATATCGAATTACCAAATATGGCATAACTATAATCTAGTCTATGATGTATTAGACATATTCTGATTTGCTTTGTATATATTCGACCATGTTCATTATACTGTGACTATTTTCTCTGACGTCAAGCCAAGAGTGAGAATTGGTCTAGTGTAACTCAAACCACGGCGCTTTGAAAGTGGCGATATTTCTTCTCCGCTAGGTTGATGACCGATCTCACTTGACGGTGAATCATTGTTGAGTTGTATTGTGCGAAAGAATCCATGACATTTATACTGTCTGTTCTTGGGGTTTGTTAGATGTCATCCGTCCGCAACAATAATAATACCTATAGCCTTTGTTATTATTTAATATTACTTAATTCCCAACGTTTGGGCATTTTAGATATATTGTCGCTGACTGCAGTTCGGTAGTTTAGATAATTTTAAATGTTAGGGCTCACTTAGTAGGTTTGTGTGTTTCTGGAATGATTTTAGTGTAGCATTCTATTAACTAGCATTAATTTATTTAAGTGTCATGTACATGCCACATGTATACACAGAATAAAAAAACTTTTAATAATGTCGCAATCATTTAACTTTTATATTTTGTTGACATTTCTTAATATGTAAAGCTACATTGATTTATTGAATTTCGGTAGTTGCAATTACTAGTTTAGTAACAACATTGATTTATTAACATGATGGAGATAGTTGAATTATTTAACCATGTGTTTTTCGTTCCTGCATTAAATTAAGACGAAGAAAGTTCTTATTAAGCGCATGTAACATGTCTCCTTGTAAGTATCATTACACTGATATACTGTAGTTTCATTTATTTTCGTTGGGCACAATTTTCGTGTTTTTTACTAAAATGGCTATTTCGTGGGGACATAAATTCGTGGATTTTGTTTTTTGAAAAACAATTCCCATTGTCTGCATTTTAATTCGTTGGGTTGGATTTCGTGGATAAGCCGACCCGCGAAATTTACGAAATTAAATCCCCAACGAAAATTAATGATTCCACAGTAACAAAAAGATACCATCAAAACGGCACAAGTAGAAAGAGTGGTTTAACTATATTCGCTCGAAATTGCATGTATCAAACTGAAAGTTACGCCACGAATTATTAATATGCAATATTTATAAATACAACTACAGAAAAGTTATACAGTCAAATTGTAAGCCGACTTCATGAACAGTTATATATAATTTCCTTATTATACGAATCCCCAAAATTCGTGAATTTATCTATTGGTTAAAAATAACCTCTAGACATGCATCATACACGTCCAAGTTCCCGTACAGTTATAATTGGAATCCCTACCATTCGATAGATGTATCAAGGGTCAAATCAAACGTACAGAATCATTAGTAATGAAACTGTATCTCATAAAGATGACATCCCCTTTTATTAGATTGTCATCTGAAGTCCAGAAGAAACGTTAGGAAGACGTGCATAAATCATTAGTCATATCCAATTACTTTCAATTACATGGGAATTGATGGGGACTCCTGCTTTCAGAAGGTCGTGGAATTGCAAGATAATAGTTGTAGCGGTATTATACGAAACGGTGACTTTTAACTCCAGGACAATACGCATTCTTAATCAATACTTGACAGTGGAGCTAGTGCCCCAAAGTCAGACATGGTGTTAATAATAAGAGTAATTGCACTTGTGAGATTACATGCTGCGCAGTTTTTTTCCATAAAAATCTCATTTATAAACGTTTTCATTAAATATTTGATTTAGTATCTGTTAACGTTTGGTCTTTAATGCAAGCCACGCAATACGTGTCTATACCACCATTTATAAAACCGGGATTTTGCGTACGTGTGTATATGCTTATACCTGTGTATGAATGTATACTTATCAAAAACTACTGATTTGATTTGTATAATTGGATACTCATAAAAAACATACACTCGCGACTTCAGTCGACTGTTTACAAACATTAGGATTGCTTTGCTACAATGGTTCACTGAATGCAACTGTCGCGGATGAATCAAACAAAGTCATGTATCACACATGGTAAATCATATCACACAATTGCGTGTGTGACACGTGATGTTTCACAGCATCGGATAAAATTTGATAGAATTACTTACAATAGACAAGTGGTTAAAGTTCGTTTTTTTTTAAATACGATTTACAGATACAATGTATATTAGAATGTGTATATTAGAACATTAGTTAAAGTCAACGTAAGTACAATACATTCTACACCTTTCAGTATCTTGCATTATCTGCACATAATAAGGTTTGATTTGTTGCTGGAAACCACAAATTCAGCAACATTGTCCATAATCAAATGTTATTAACGTACTGTATTTAGACAAATGTTCGGCTTTCGGCGTCTTAAGGAGAATACAGATACATACAGCGGCATCACACTAGATAAAGAAAACAACACGATTTTGGAAAGGACAAATCGTCTAGTTAATACTTTTGCTGCACGAATTGGTTATGTGAATCTATGCTTGTAAATCTGACACGATCGCGAATTATCTTGATAAATGCACATAATAGAAACAAGCACGTATTGGTGTCTAGAAGCAAATTACAAACATGACCCGCGCTTATTTCGTTTTCTATGGATATCTGAAACATGGCAATATATAGCATCAAGTATGTGCATTTAGTACTGAAGACTTTGAGAATTGTTGTAGTACCAGTTGCTTTGGAAATGATAAATCCCTTACGGGAGCATTTTATATATTAATGGTGATCATGCTTCAAGAATTGGAAATGGTAATAGCTTTTACCAGACACGACTGATATTCCTCCTGTAAACAATATTAACCGAGGATACAATAACAATATATTACATTGACTTTTATGTATAATATTTACACATTTTGCTAAGTTCGTATATAACATTCATAAATACATGCCGGTTGTTGTTTTTAATACCTTAAAAGAAAAAGAAAACAAGGTTTTGAACCAACAATTTATTTTCTGGGATACAATCAGACTCAAATTAAATGTGTTACGTCTCATTTTCTGCGTTGAAAAGAGAATGTACTACAGTCGAAACTCGTCATGTCTAGGTTCGGGGAACTCCGTCAAATTGTTCGATATAAATGAACTTGAATACATATATTACCAGAGAAGTTCGATAATTGTGTATTTGTTTCCAAGAGGCTTCTAATGGCCGCCACACTGAACCAACAACACTTACAGGTGTGAATTAGGTAACTCTAACGCCATTTGGGAAGTTCAAAGATTTACCAATATATTTTGCAAATATGATTAAACTAGACAATTTAATTAATGTCACGACCTAAACTACATTTAAAGTTCAAAGCCCATTTAACGAATACTGGAATACACCTGTGTCGACATCTCTCTTCTTAATACTAGAAGCGACTTTTTATTTACATAAGCCCTCTGTTAAATGGTAATTTATTAAAACGTAACTGGCCGCCATTTGCTTTGATATTGTTATACCAAGAGCAAGATTGTAAAACTAGACATCTTACACAATAACAGATTTTGCGTTTGGAATAACATAAAAACCAAAGTCAACCATCTATATATATCAAGAAGTTAAGTCTTTTTCGCCGAATTAGAGCTTTTTCAAGGTTTTCCAGAAAAAGAAACACAAAATACAAAAAATCCGACCTTCCTCAAAATACTAATTTCCAAAATACCCCGAACCCAAAATCCGCCCAACACATAGGACAATACAAAAAGACGAAACACAGAACCCAAAATCCTCCCAATTAACACATAGGACAATACAAAAAGACGAAACACAGAACCCAAAATCCTCCCAACACATTGGACAATACAAAATGACGAAACACAGTCCTCCGGATCGTACCTCCTTGTAACAGTCTGTAAACGAAGCTACATGGGTGTATGAGCGAAAGTTTGTATTTTTTTTTTGGAATGCTTCTTGAAAACGAGCACCTGGTGTTGAAAAAGTAGTGACCGGAAAGCACATAACCATAATTTGTAACGCTTCACTTATGTACGAGGCGTATTTCTCAGTTACGGTAATGCCCGAATAGTTACGATTGTTACCTCCGGGAAGCAAGATCTAGATTAAACATTAGACATATAGTACGAAGCACATTGTCTCTTTAAAATCTCCTGGAAAATTAATAAAGTTTGCAATGAAACAAGTAAGCTGCATCTTAATACTTCTATTAAGTTTGTGAAATAATATTTCCGTAGAATACTGGTTAAGAAATTCATTGATTTACAGATATCTTAGAAGGCAATTATATATATATGTTTACTTTTACATCAAATTAAGTTTCACTCTCATAGAATTTACATAATTGTTTACATACGTTATGGTATAGACAATTTTGCTAAAGTATTTGTTTTTTTAATAAGAATTAGATTTCGTTCGTTACCTTCTTCTTCCTGACTATAAATTCTAACAAGTCTAATACGCTGGGAAGCTCTTTTATCATATATTCTAGAGAATTTGTATTAATAATGCTCATTTCTAGATCTAAAACAGATGTATGTTGGTCTGAGTCATTAGCTTTATTTCGTTTCAGTTCCTTTGGGTAAATATCTTTGGATATTTTATCTATATAGGAACCACTGCTATTAAGTAAATCACCAATGTATTGCAAAATCCTATTAAATGCATCAATTTATCGTTTGCTGACTTTTCCTTATGATAAGTTTTGCAAGAATTAATTTTCCTATTTGAATACCAAAATGTCATTTACAAAACGTATGTGCAGTGCAACCTATCCAAATCAACAGCCTTTGGGGGTAAGAAAATTCTGTTGTTATTGAGAGCTTGTTGCTCTAGAGGGGTAAAATATTTATAGTTAAATCGTGCAGTGAAAACATTCGAATTGTTATAGAAGGGAGTTTCTTGCTCAAGAGAGGGCCGCTGGCTGTGGAGAGGTTGTACTTAATAACCACATCTCTCAAAAATGTTATCTATGCAATAAGTGCAACACAAGTAAACAAGGTATATATGTAAAAACATGGATGGGTGTCGGGTTTGGGAATTTGGAAGAAGGCGGGTTTTGGGGAAAGTCGAGATGTATTGTTGTTGTTTTTTCTTGGAATTATTTTGTTATATATATGTGTATACATATTGTTCATGATAAAACGAGAAAACACGTTAGATTCTGAGCAAACAATAAAGTTATAACCTTATCATTTAGATAATTAAGAATAATAATTCCAAGTTTCTGTTTGATAAGGTCTTGCAGTATCAAGTCATATAGAAATACCAGATGCTTTGAACACTGTCATTAACACAATCCTTCAGCTGAAGACAGGTTTAAATCAAAGACTTTAGATAGTACATGTATAGTATAAGAACGAATACTGAAATGTAACTTAGGAATCCAGTGGATAGTATTCATGAATTGTAAGCATCAGGTTATATTATTTTGTAGTTACTGTAAAGAAACGTGTTCTTCCGCGATCTCATTGTCTAAAACAATTAGTTAAACTAAAAGCGTCTGTTGTGCTGAGCTCTTTCTAAAGTGTTTTTAATATGTACTATGATTTTCAATACTCTTACAAACTGCATAATCGGTGCCGACTAACACTTAATATTCATGTATTGGTTTGGGTTTTTTTCAAATACGAACAACATACTTTTTTACTGTATTTAGGTTAACGAGACAATAAGGACGGATTACTACGTAATAGTTAATACGTTTTTTTTTTCAATAATTGAGAAAACGCTATATACTGCCATGATGCAAGACTAGATTATCAGAATAGGAGAAACATCGGTTAGCATTAATGCTATCATCGCTAATACAGAAGCGAAACCGTCTTGAATTGGAAATCAGGAATTCCATCTGAATAATTAAAATGACAATATGGAAAAAGCTTCATGTTTATGGTTAGTCACTATGTAGTACGTGCGAATGCTTTTCTCGTAGTTTTTTTAGAGTCTCTTATATTTCTATATATCTGCATCGCATATGCTCAAATACAATATACCTCTGCTATGGGAATATTTTCATTGAAATTGTTTTGATATTTACAGGCAGCGAGGGCATCTCTAACATGCTGGCGTCCCAAAAATGTTGGGGAAGAGGAATTCTTTATTGCACCTGAACCGAATTTCTGTTAGACCCATTGTATATGGATATATAGGGTGTTTGTTTACTAAATGAACAGAAAATTCCAATTATATCATGTCAGTATTGATGTTCTTGATTGGTAACAATTTCAAAGACAAAGATTCAAATGCTAATGTCCGCAGTTGTCTGACTCTAAAAATGACATTGTAGACTTTTCTAATAATGTTTCTTTATTAAAATTGAAACCTACGTTGGCAAGGTTTAGAGCATGATACCATATTTTCTTTAATCTAGAGTAATTGTCTTCTTACAATTTGATAAGAAGAAAGAAATATATTGTTTCAGTCTATATAATTTACTTAAGTACTTGTCAACATATTCCAATAACACGTTATTCTTAAAACTTGTAGCAAACACAACAGAGACAAATTTTGTTAAAACTACATTTGTATTTTGAGAAAACATCGCAAGGTTATAAAGACAATGCTATTTTACACCTTTTGACATTTTTGTAGCATTTCTTGTAACAAATTTCGCTTTATCTGTAGTACCATGAAGTTTAACATTATCTTCGCATGAAATATGATTACTTCTCATATCGAATGTTACATTTTCTAAGTTAGCTTTAGTGCCGAAAGCAATGGTCTGATATTTGTCTGGATTTGCTTCTATTTGATTGTCTGCAGATCATTTAACATGGAAACAGCTTCCTCTTTCTGGGCGCTAAAATGATATAATCTAGCTTGTAGTCATAGAAATACGAAGGAATGTCATCCGCTTGGCGATTGACTAGATCATGAGTGATTGGCCTGAGCTTAATAATTATACTTGAAACTGTATTCTGTTCTCTTAATAATATTTTTCAAGAATTCAGGAAAAATCACCTGCACCGTCACGTTATTATCACTGTGATCCAATAAACAATGTCAACTTAGTCTCAGGAAACAATTTGAGCATCACAATATTACTCAAAACCGAGCCCGTTCCCGTGTCTTATAAATTGTTTATCCTGACTATATCCTGTGTTAACATTGATTGACATTTTGTCCTCACCTAAATAATACCGGTTTTTAATTACTCAAAATTCAAACTATTTTTCATAATTATTACTCATAGTCGTATTGAAGAAGCTGTTTGGTTTGGATGACGGTGTCCATTTAATAGGTTCCTGAAACGAAGATTATTATTGTAAATGTCTTTCAAATTCATGAATTACACATTATGCAAATTAAAGAAATTGGTAAATTATTCCACAGGAGTTTTCTTATTCGATTTGAGTTTCCAAATAAATTCTAAATTTAAATTTAGCATCCATATCGAATCAACTAATGTGCAGTTTAACTGAGAATTTAAATGGGCACAATTAATTGATTTCCTCTTCGCTTGCATTAATTACATTACATTGAAATAAGCCCATTTTACGTGCTGTGTAAACAAATGTTGCGAACCCCGAACGCATAACGAATAAAACCAGGATTTGAAGCTTTTTGTTTTGTGTTCTGACGTTTTTAAGTGTTGAGTCAAATGAGATTGGCTTAAGCTAAATTAAAATATAACAAGCATCTACACATTTTCAACTCGATGTCGCCATGGCATAAATTTTTGCTTTACTGTTTGCTGCTAGCATTAATTCGCTTCTTTTTTGTAATCCTCCAATTTTTGATGCGCTAGGAATCCAAATTCTTAAACAATCGTCAGAATGATCTTGCTTTAGAATGTTAATACAAAATGTGTTCACTTTGAAATCCAAATATCGTTCAATCGCTACTGTTAACTTTTCTTGTCATGAATAACAGAGTCATAAAATGTTTGCATCGACAAAGCAAATTCGATATAGCTTTATTAGCACGTGTAGAACATGCAGTTGAGTCGATGGATAACCATATAACAATAATCAGGGGGTACAAAGTGAAATTAGAATAAAAAAGGGTTTGTATGCATTATTTACGACTGGATTTGCTACATATATACACTAGTATTGTAAGAGGCTCGGACGTCCACATGTTTTCATAAATTTTGTGGGGTGTGAACCGGTGTTAGATCCATTTTGTAAAAAGATAACCCAATATATCTTCTGTATATTATGGGTTCACTTTATTTGATCGATAATATGAATGGTCATTTGATGTGTGATGTCTTGGGCGTGTAAATGATGTAAAAGATCATTCTTCATTTCATACATGTGGTAAAATTAAATGACGAAAACAACGTCATTTTGAGTGATTTTTATCTTTGTTTTACGTAGACTGTCAGGTTTTTGAAATGACACATATCAAAATTCATCATATTCCCGCGTAAATGGTTTTAAAAACATATATATATATATAATTTTAACATAAGAATGCTGAATATACATTGGTTTTCATTGCTGTCAGACGTAAGTAAACAAGAAACAATCAGTTCTTACTTCGTAAAGAGCGCTAGCTGATATCTCATACCAACTTCTATGTTTTGAAATTTTATAATGCGTTGTCTCTTGTTTTGCCATTTTGCATAATATTATTTGAATTATTCCTTTATAAGGAATAGTCGATATTAATTTTAGATTCTCGATTGTTTTCCATCATCTAAATACGGTGATTCATTCATTTTTTGAAATTATTACACCATAATCGATATGGTACGGCAAAATGCTAAAGAATTCAGGATACTTTTATTTTCTGCGTTTTTGTCCTATGAATTTTAAATGCCTATTATAATTTAATGAGCTCCACATATTCAGAGACTACAATTAGATGCATTTTAAATACGAGACAAATTGTTTTGAATTAGTGAATGAATTCCTTAAACTTATCAATCCATCGAAAAATATCTAACGTTTTGTTTTGCATTTTCCTGATACTGTATCAAATAAACTATACTAAGTAAAAGGGCCCACATATAAACTAACCCCCCCCCCCCCACCAAAAAAATAGATGCCACCTTACACATAAAACCATGCAAAGATGGAAGACAAAACAGTTTCCCGGGTGATATTGTCTTGGAATGTACAACTCTACGCATTCTGTTTGTATTAAGCAAGCTTATGCTTTTGAAAAGGTATTGCAATCATTCAAAATGCAATGTTTATTATTAAAAACTATATGTTGACTTGTTACAACCAATAACACATGTTGTTTCTATGACATTTCTTACACAACGTGTGAGCAAGCAATTCAAAGTCCTGATTATAGCTGACATTTTCATTCTGTACCCACAACGGGTGTTTCGAATTCCTTAAAACCCATTCTCGCGCTACTTGAGACTGTGAACCGCTGGTTCCTCGACACAGAAGAACAGAAAACAATCTGAAAGTTGATTAAGGTATCTGGCTTGGTTATAATCGGTAAAATAACTTAAAATGATATTTAACGTTATTTACAAAGATTAAATATCATTCTTTAATACCAAGCAACAAATAATTCTAACCGAACGCTCAAAATAGTATTTTATTGCGATAAATACTGCACCCCTTTTATCAACTTTTCTTTATCAGCGTTAAACATTTCTAATGCATTGTATTGATACGATATAATACTATTAATTCATTAATGACAAAAAATTGTTATAAAATCTCTTACTAGACATCAAACATGGGCGTGGTTTCAATTATTGAACCGTAAACATAAGCGATTTCGATTGCCTATCAAAACTGAATGGCGTGCGTCAAATTCGTTGATTTTATGAGACGATAATGATCCGACACTTTAATTGTTAATTGATCAGCTTAAAAATAACACAGTAGGTGTCATTTTCAAATTAACATTGCCGTCTTATTTGATGACGGATTTCAAAGCGGTTTTCGGTATTTTGTAGCGGAAATGGTAATCTAGGCAACCGTGCCTCAGACTTTTTATACTTGTTTTCATTTTTGTTGTTCGGTACGAACAATAAAGTTATTACCGTATTTAAAAATTGCTCAGTTTTCACTTTTTCTGCATACCGAACAGCTTCCATTAACCTAGCTTCCGCCTAAGAATATAGTTCCGATATTTCAATTAAATTGCTAAATACAAATTCAAATATTACGTGCATTTAGGTCAAAATTATATGGCTATGCAATATCGTAAACGAGCAATACAAATCAGTCGTAAAAAACTGAACAATCCTCTCGCTCAGATAACTACAATACTTACTATCAGTACACACATTTCAAGGAAGGGTGACGTCATAATTCTCGTGCTGTATATGCTAATTTAGTCTGGTTCCTAGCTTCTTTTGTAAACGTATAGAAGTCATCATTGAATTCATGGACGATGCGATGATAACTGTGAGTCAACCAGATATTTAAAAAAGTGATTCATCGGGAAGTTTCAATCGATTAATTTAATGCTTATAACGTTTAACTTTTTCTTCGAGTTTGTCTTCATGTATGATATATACCAATCAAATGTAATTTTAGTTTCAAATTACTTGCAATGCACTTTATACAGTGGGTTTATTTTAGTATATAATTATTGGTTTTCAAATTTATAAATTGGTGAAACTTAATATGACCTGACATCCAAGCCAGATACTTTAAATGGCTGAAACCCATCACAGGAACCTTATAAAATATGTTTAATGTTTCTTTTTTCTAAATGTTCTTCCAAATGATATGAAATAGCGTGCAGAACATTTAAAAAACGTTCTACACAATAGCTTCGATACAGAATGAAAGATGCTACAATCAATGTCCTGCATTCCAACAATACATCTCTTGCTCTTGTCGGATCAAAACGACAACAACAATTAACGTATTAACAAAACTTGTACATTCGTCATGTATATTGCTTGCCTTTCTGATGACGAACATTCGAGGTTATTCCATTGACAAAACTTTTCATATTTTAAGAGTCATCTCATGTTTATCTCAAGGAACGCATTTTTGTATAATGGACTATAGCGAATATGTCTTTGTCGGGTCCTGTGGCAGATAATAACCGATCTTTGTCACTGATCGTGTGTAATTTGAAGAGAACGACGTATAATTGTAATGTATGGAACGCCCTGACTCTCATAATTATGGACGTAATGAGGCTACAAATGGACTTGTATCGCGTGCAGTTAACGAGCGCATGAATACAGTTAGTTGTAATAAACATGGGTGATATATTGGAATATTTTTCATAATTATAACACCATTATGGTACTTTGACTTGGCGAGAAACTGCGCTCGACTCTACGAAAAGTATAGCAGCACATCGTTTAGTTTACCAACGGTTTGTACTATATGACATAAGGGCATAAGTGTGGTCAGTTATGCTTTTCTGCTGACCAAGTTCATTTAGGGATACGAGGTTCAACACTTAACCCTATCAATTCACTTCAGATCGACCTATGAAATACATAGAAAGAACAAAAGATAACGATGATTAAATCAAACCTAAAGACTAAAGTATGTTGCTTCATTCGTTTCTATATATGAGATTTAATGTCAATCAAGTGTTACAGATATATAACAACATTACCTGATAGCTGAATATAACATTTGACTGTAAATCAATATTTCTCATGTTTTAACTATCTAGTATAATATTGATGTGATGTTACAAATAAAGAAGTGACCGGTGGTCGAATGGTAACGCAATGAACTATTAAACGAAAAATCGTGGGTTCGGTTCTCGGCACAGCCTTTCGAATTTCACAGTGAGGCTTTTTAGTGTCCCCGCTCCAACAACTGAGTCAAGTACTGTGTCTAGAAAATCACAGGATATGGAAAAGGTGAGGCATGTATCGGTGTTTTACACCGAGTCCGATAACGAACCGGGGAAAACTATTCGAAAGAGTAGGGATATAAATATTCGGTTATTCTGTATCTAACGCCCCGCCCCCCTCACACTCTGGGGGCGGCTCTGAAATGGCCATAGCTGTCAAATGAGCCGTTAATTAACAGATAAATAAATTAATCGAATGAAACAAAATCTTGCCGACTATACATGCAAAAGATCTTTGCATTGCCCAGTGAAAGACTACATTAATTATTAGCCATACATAAATTATTTCCATTGTGGTTTTCGAACACTGCTTTTTGCCCGAACAACATTTCATGAATAGTAATGTAACGTAGAAATGTAAATCAAATACTTGCAGAGACAAATACTGGCATTTAGTTGACATTTCTCAGGGCGGACGGGAACATTCGTCTCAGAAATGTGCTTACATTCAGATTTCATAATTGTACAGCACGTTGAATTGTGAAATCAATGCAGACATTTAGATGTTTGACTAGCTTATTGGTTATAAATGTTTTATTCAGTTATTAGAGATGTTGTGCAATATACTGATTGCTATGCAAGTTTATGCGATCTTTCCATCACTATGAAGAAATTGCTGCATAAGGTTTTTTACATTCAAGTTGACATTCTGTCGACGATTATTTTCCAGAACAATCTAGATCAGGGTCCGTATTCACAAAGCGTCTTAAGATTTTCTTTAACTTAAGTTAAGTTAATTTTTTTCATGGTAAAAGTTTGTAAACCAGTCATCAAAAGTGTGAAAATGAATTATCATTTTCATAATTGGCATCTTTGGAACAAAGATAAAATCATATTATTGTGATTTCCTTCTTTATATTAGTACAAAAGAGTTAAGGAAAAAGTCGAATTTAAGGAAAATTAAGTTAAAAAATTACTTAAGATGCTTTGTGAATACGGACCCAGTAGTTATTACATTTATATGAAACAAAATGTACAAAATAAGTTTTCTTCTTGATTATGAGCAAGTGTCCGAATTAGGTCGGTGCTCTAGTGGTAACGCGCTGGACTACAGAGCAAAAGGTTGTCGGTTTGAATCTTGGCTTCGCCTTTCGAATTTTTTCAGGGACGTTTTTCCAGTATTATAATAAGACTACGGGTACAAAAGCCCGTTGTTCCTGTATCCTCTCTCTCTCTCCTAACTCTCTTGGGTGGCCCTGAAATGATCATAGCTATCGAATTGGGTCGTTAAACAACAGATAAACAGTCCAAATTTTTAATCATCATTCATTCATTCATTCATGTGTCCATCCTTTGTTCCATTCATTCAGTTAGAACTTCATCTATTTATTTTATATATTGATAGTTCATCTGTAAGACTTTGTTATTCTTATATTATTATGTCCATAGTATTATGATACTGTTTTAATTAAATTTCACATCTACTATATATATGTGTGTGTATAAATGATGTTTTGTTTACAACAGACTTAAAACTCACTGGTTAAAACATTGGATTGTTTTTGTCTTCGTCTTGAACAAAGTTTAAAGCGTTTAAGACTAAATAAGAAATAGTGTTTCAGTGACATTTGATTGAATTCCCGTATTTATACCCAACAACTCGGTCTATTTATTATGCGACCGTTAATAAAAGATACACACGTCCAATAAAGTTCACCCGGAGGTTAATCGACCCTATGACTCCTCGTTTTCTCCAGACTTCTACTGTCACAACATTGTTTATTTTGCCCTTGTCAGGTTTCATATAAAGAGTTCTTGCAATTTGAGAACTGATGCTATAGCTTGGTCTCTATTTTTAGTATTTTGCTAGTTTCTTTTAAAAACTGTATCCACCAGTTTTGTACATGTACAATAAAACAACAGAGTATTCACCTTGATATAAAAAGATCGCCAAATTATATCAAAGCACTGAAAGTACTCATGGAATCTGAACCTATATAGACTTGCACTGCAACATAAAATGGAACCAGTTTAACAATTCCATGGCGGATGTAGAATAACGTAGTAATTTGGTCCGCATCAAAATCCATGCGCGCCGAGAGAGTGACGGCTATGGAAAGCTGTACTATCGTTATTTACGGCCTTGTTCCATAGTTCTTCTTTATCTTATCCAGATGATGAAACCATCTAAAACCGCATGCATTTCGTTGGTCCCAAAAGGAGATTATCATATCAAGGTTCTTAATTATAATGTTGTTATATTACTACGACACGTCGATGTTACTATAAACGAGTTTTTACATAATACGAATTATGCAAATCATGCACGTTATACCCATTATTATATGCAGTACATAGTATGTATATTATAGATGTTTTCGTGACGTTATATTAATGAAGTATGTAGAAAATTAGAGAATATGTTCCTCCTATAAATGCAAAAATGACAAATGTAACGTTACAATATATTTGGAATGTGCACAAAATATGTCACTGCTTGATAGAAAACTTGCAATTACTCCCTTGTGACTTACAGCGCATGCGTTGTATCATACTTGGTTCAAGTGGCGTCAGTGATTACAAATAAATACTGGATGATACAGGTGTGAAGCTTATGAATAAATCCGAATGAATAGCATACGATGTTCTCCTATTAACGTGTTAGAAGGTTAAGTGTAACCTCTCCAAAGGAGCACCCTTTGGGAATAGCAAAATCATGCTGTTGTTGAGAGGCTGTTGCTATAGAGGGGTTAAATTAGCAGTTAAATCATACTGTGGTGAAAAATCATGCTGTTGTTGAAGGGAGGTTGCCACGTAACTACGTTACTTTCTTATTAATCTTTCCTTTTGACACCTTTCATTATTGTTTTACTTGAGCCCCCTTTTGTTCTAAATTTTCTTATCAACAACCTTTATGATGAAAGTTTCCGCCCCTATACTCTTTTCGCTTTTACACACTTTTTCTTTATTTGGAGTGACGTCACTGGCAAAAGGAAAAAATTCAAAAGAATTATTGACGAGATGCGGTTATCATCGCCTCAGCCATGTTTTAATTTATTCTTTTATGCTTCCTCACAGTGTAAGTAACTTTAATCAATGATAGTTTCCGTATGACCTTTTGTAATCTGCTTAAGTTATATTATCGTAAAATTCGGTGTGTTTTTATTGTAATTTCTCAGTTGAATTTCGTATCTAAATAGGCTAATACGTTTCGTAAACAAGTTCCACTTTATAAATTATTTCCTGCAATTTAGTCTGTATTTGATTGTTGATAAAATAGTTCTAAAAGTTAGTATTTATTTGTCAACTTTCGGAATTCATTCTTTACCGAATACTTGTGCTAGAATAAATATAGGTTAAACTGGCTGTCTGTGTCTTGTTTAGATGCCGTGACAGCACATATGCTGTTGCGCAAGAGAGGGCCGCTCTTCAGAGAGTGTATTGTATATACTGTCTGTTAAACGCTATAGGGTCCACCGATAACTCAGATGTAACAGGAGTAGTATATGGCGGTACCCTGGGTACCAAATCAATGTAATTGGTACCCAGAAGTTTTCAAAATTGTGACAAATTGGGACAAATTGGAAATCAATGTTGTACCCCAAAATAGTATGAAATGGATTTTAGGAATGTTCTGGGTACTGTGTGTGTTTTGTTATTTGTACTGTATAGACTAAGACAATGAGAGAATTTTCTTTCGAAAAGACATGGTGGCCCTGAAAAGGGCCGTTGGTGGTCCTGAAAAGGACCGTTGTGTCTTCTCAAGGTGATTTCTTCATAGCTGTTAGTCGGATCTTCATTTCTTTATTTCTTTACCATACTTGCCCCGAGGTTGTTTCTCAAGATCATGTTTTCGTTTCTTCGTTTCTGTCATCTCCGGTTTCTTTTTGTCATGCTCCGGTTTCTTTTTCTCATGCTCATGCTTTCGTTTCTTTGAAGCATACATAAACTGTACAGGTACAATCATTTCTTGTGGTTTAAACCGTACTTCTTGATTCTTCATGAGTCTGACCATCTCTTGCATGACTTGATTCATCTGTACCATTTCTTCCCTGATACCTTGTAGAACAGACAATCCCGTTGTAGGCTTTGTAATTGTATTAGACTGTTTATCCGTCATAAGCTGTGTATTCGCCATAGAGGGCTGTGTATTCGTCATAGTGGGTTGTACATCTACCATAGGCTGTGTATTCGTCATAGGTTGTATAGGCTGTGTATTCGTCATAGTGGGTTGTACATCTACCATGGGTTGTGTATTCGTCATAGGGGGTTGTACATCTACCATGGGTTGTATCGGCTGTACATCTACCATAGGCTGTACATCTACCATGGACTGTTGACTGTATTGGTTGTACAGTGGTTGACTGTATTGGCTGTACTGTGGCTGCCTATACTGTAGTTGACCGTACTTTGGCTGGTTGTACTTCGGCTGGTTGTAATGCATACCCGCATTCGGGTCTATCAACTCAGATGATTCTAGTGCTTCTCTCAATATATCGTATGGCATGTTGAAGGACTCCATGCTAGATAATGAAAAAATAGTGTCTGCGCCGGGGGTATTTATACTTTTTGCCTGCACGCGCCAGTGTTCTATTAGGTCAAGGTCAATTGTGAGAAGTTTTTTTGAATACGTGTGACACTTCAAGTTTTTACAAGTGTGACACTTCAAGTTTTTTTAACAAGTGTTTGACACGTCAAGGTCAAGGTTATATTGTAGATATGCTTTGTACACATTATACAATCACAGCAATTTGAATACTGTACACATTATACTATCACAGCAATTTGAACACTGTACACATTATACTATCACAGCACTTTGCAGACTGTACACATTATACTATCACAGCACTTTGAATACTGTACACATTATACTATCACAGCACTTTGCAGACTGTACACTTAATACTATCACAGCAATTTGCAGACATTTGTTGAAAATGATTGTACATCACATACTAACACTTATATTTGTGGGGGAAATACTTTGTACATCACAGCACTTATATTTTGTTGAAAATGATTGTACACATCATACTATCACTTATATTTGTAGGAAATGTTTAACTTACCTCACACCGTCTATTTGTATTTGGTGTTATCAGATAGGACTGTAAATATTGACAATATGAGAGTGATTCTTTCTGAATTGTATGGGGGCCCTGAAAAGGGCCGTTGGTGGTCCTGAAAAGGACCGTTGGTGCTTGTATGGGGATTAATGGCGTTGACCGCATCTCCCCATACAAGCGGGACACCACTTGTCCCATTTCTGGACATCCTTGGGGTCCGGTGTAGGTTGGTAGAGGTTCGAAGGAACCTCTACCAGTTCATCTTCCCAGTTCTCTGGGGTTGATTCTTGAGGGGTATCCCCCCAGTCCTCTTCCCCAGAGCTGACCACAACCTCCTCTGCGAACTTCTTCCCCTCTCTCAGGGTCTTCACCTCCAACCGCAGCTCTTCTAGTTGCATTTCCAGCTGCTCTATATACTGCCCTAAGGCGGCATATTTTCTTTTGATAATGTTGACTGTTCTCTGTGACATCTTGATACAGAATGAAATTAGATCAAGGCAAGGTCACTCTCATATGATACAAGGACTCTGATTGGTCCATTTTAACGGTATTTCATTGGTCTATTTTAATGGCATTTCATTGGTCTATTTTACTGGCATTTCATTGGTCTGTTCTAGGTCAGTGTTTTTCTCATGTTCCATAGCTCATTTATGTTTCATGATTCAACATGGGCAACTGCTTGAAAAGTTCTTCTGATGAACCTGAACAAGAAGATGTTTGGGTGGCCAAGATGGGTAATTTGTACCCAGACTTGTCTGAATTCCAAGATGCATGTGTAGAAGTGAAGATGGATATCAAGATGGGTAATTTATACCCTGACCTTGCCATCTTTTATGATGAGGATTTGAGAGCCAACTATTGGCGATACCTATTTCTTGCAGAAATGCAATGAATTACCCAACGGCCCTTATTAGGGCCACCATATGTGTTAGATTCGTTTTATATCTCAAGCAAAGACAAAAGCATATTACATTGTCTATCATTTTATTTTTGAAAACATTTATAAAGTACAACAAAGTACAACACAATACAACTCACTTAGTCTCCAATTTATACACAATTGTCCAACACATTGTCCAACACATTGTCTGGATTACACAAAGTCACTCACAGTTTTTGTTGGATTCTTTTTGTATTTACGTTTTTTCTTACTCTGTTCTGCGTCCTGTAGATCGACCTGTTCACCTTGTTTCTTAGGACAGTCTGCGATGAAATGTCCTTGTTCATGACAATAAAAACATTCATTGTTGAAGGGTTCCGTACAGCTTGTAGAATAATGTCCTTTCTTTCCACAACGATAACACTTGATATGATCCCATGTTACATTTTTCTGTCCACAGAGCTGATCCGCTAAGTTGTTAAGCTCTTTAATTTTCTTCTTTAATGAATACATCAAAGTTTGATCTCGGTTCTCTTCAACTTGGTTCATTTTAGGATCGCTCATGTTGAAATGATAAAAAACGGACGGAGCGTACGTCTTTTATAGAGTGTCACGCGTTGTGACCTTGAACCCGAACTATAAAAAACGGCGGAGAAGTTCTAAGATCATAATCATGTCAGATACCGACAGTACTAGTGGTGAGGATGAACCTCCAACTAAACGAAGTAAGTTTGAGCCTGTGCGCGACTATTATGACATACAGTCACGCATGGAAAGAAAGTCAAGAAAATTCAAGACTCAATCTAGAGTATATGATGTGACATTTCAGCCGTATAATCAATCGTTTGAATTTACAAACAGGGTGTTTAATGATATGATGGATCAGCTCTACAAGAGATGTGAAGTGAAGTCGAATGATCGAGTTCGAGTATCTATTCTACATCCTGATTTGGACTTTGGAATACATGTTCCGTTTAATAGGGCATCTCGTATTAGTGGAGATACATTGTTGGATGAAATTGAACGTGTGGCACAAAGTAACCGTCAATTTAAAATTCATGATGGGGCGGCACAGATGGAAATTACGCATATTGCTATGCCACAGGGAACCGGAAAGAAAACGTTTAAAGCACCAAACTTATTCAGTATGCGGAAGTCAAAGACAAGTGTTGTGTGTATTGACAATAGTAAAGACTCTATGTGTTTAGCTAGATCGATTGTGGTAGGACGGTGTAAAGTACATGAAAATCAAACCCCGGAATGGAAAAAACGATGGGGTTATATACGTCGCTCTAAGAAAAATCTTCAAAAATACGAAGCTGAAGCATTGTTGAAGCAAGTGGGTATTTCATCGGATCAGTCGTGTGGTATAGAAGAATACCAAAAACTACAGGACTATCTCTATCCAGGCTATGTGATTAAAATCCATCCACAACATTATGGAAGTGAATTGTTATTCAAACCACCTGCTATGACTGAAAAAAGTCGTGTGATTCATATCTTTCACCATGATAATCATTATGACTGTATCGTATCCATTACCGGATTTCTCGGAAGGAGTTATTATTGTGAATGGTGCGATATCAGTTATGATCACCGTGAAGGACACCAGTGTAGCCATATTTGTCAGTGTTATGCTCACACCCTGTGCCCAGCAGGACAATCTATAAGATGTCCAGATTGTCGTCGCCTATTCCAGAGTCAGGCATGTTTTGACAATCATAAAACAAAAACGGGAAAACAACGTAAAACCATTTGTGAATCCGTATGGAATTGTAAGAAATGTGGGCAAAAGGTGATTGAAACGAAACGGAGTCACGTTTGCCCAGGGACAAAGAAATGCAGGTGTTGTAAAGCCATAGTAGGACCAGATCATGACTGTTACATTCCAACGTATGAACCACCCGATAGAAAACAACCAGAAGTACCATTCATCTTTTTTGATTTTGAATGTCGTTTTGATTCTGGAGAACATATCCCTAATTTTTGTGTGGCTCAACGTGCTTGTGGTGACTGTATGTGTAAGTCAGTGAAAGCTCCATGTGAGTATTGTGAAGAGGTGAATGAAGCCAGACAAATGACATTCCGTGGTGAAAATACGTTACAACAATTCTGTACTTGGCTATTCCTCCCTACCCATCGAGGATCGACAGTGATAGCCCACAATGCTCAAGGCTATGACGCTCAGTTTATTCTTAGATATGTGCTCACTCAGGGGACGGCGAAACCCCAGTTGATTATGAATGGTAGTAAAATCATTCAATTGAGAGTGCATGGAATACGCATGATTGACTCCCTCAGTTTCCTGAGTATGCCTCTCTCCGGTTTTCCCAATACATTTGGACTGACCGAGTTAGCCAAAGGATGGTTTCCATTCTATGCAAACACCCTGGCGTATCAAGATTATGTGGGACCTTATTTGCCGCTACACTTTTACAAACCGGATAGTATGAAACCAGAGCGACGTGAAGAGTTTTTAACCTGGTACAATGAAAGAAAAGGTGACGTATTTGATTTTCAAAAGGAAATGGAGAAATACTGTCAATCGGATGTGGACATTTTAAGACGCGGGTGTGGAGAATTTCGTCAACAATTATTGGAAAGTGATCAAATAGATCCATTTACTGAAGCTACCACATTAGCTCAAGTGTGTAACAAAGCCTGGCGCAAAAATTCCATGCCGCCTCATAGTTTAGCCGTGATTTCGGATGCCGGGTATCCCAATAAAACCCGGTATTCCATGAAAGGCATACGTTGGCTACAAATGATGGCTGTCACCGAAGAGATACATATTCGGCATGCCTTGAATAACAAAGGCGAAGTCAAAATTGGACCTTATTACGTGGATGGCTATTGTCAAGAGACCAACACCGTGTATGAATTCATGGGATGTTGGTACCATGGGTGCCCCACCTGTTTTCCTAACCGAAGTACCATTAATCCGTATACTTTGAGAAGCATGCAACAGGCCTATCACGATACGTATAAACGACTGGAGTCTTTGAAAGAACAGGGGTACCCTGTTGTGGTCATGTGGGAATGTGAATTTGATCAGCGTTGTCAAAAGGATCCTGCCTATAAGACAAGAGTGGAACGATTCTATCATGGTCAAGAACCGATACAACCCAGGGAAGCTTTGTTCGGAGGTCGTACGAATGCCGTTCGACTGTATCATGAAGTAGACAACGACCAAGAAATCAAATATGTGGATATTTGTTCTCTCTATCCGTATGTGAACAAGTACAGGACTTATCCGATAGGCCATCCAGTGATCATGAGTCAAGAACAAATTGATCAACAGCATATTGAGAAATACAAAGGACTGATTAAATGCCGTGTTCTACCCCCGCAAGATTTATGGATGCCTGTCTTACCCATACACTGTAATAGCAAAATGGTGTTTACGCTATGCCGTACCTGTGCTGAGAAGGAGATGGATTATTGTACACATTCACCGTATGAACGGTTCTTGTATGGCACATGGACTCATGTTGAATTGGCTAAAGCTATTGCTTTAGGCTATCAAGTATCAAAAGTGTATCATGTATGGCACTGGGATGAATGGAGTACGGACGTCTATCGGCAATACATTGACAAATACTTGAAAATGAAACAAGAGGCTAGTGGATATCCTCCAGGGGTGGATACGGAAGAGGCTCAAGATAAATTTAAACAGGATTATTTTGAAGCTGAAGGAATTCGTTTGCAACAGGTGGAGAAAAATCCAGGAAAACGAGCTTTTGCCAAAACCATGCTGAATTGTCTCTGGGGCAAAAATGCTCAAACCAACCTCTTGCCTAAAACAGAGTATGTTCATCGATTGGACCAGTTCTACGGAATACTGAACGATCCTAAAAAGTCTGTGAAATATGTAGAGTGTTTTGATCATGATGAATTCATGTTAATGAATTATACTGATGAATCGGACAAAGCAGACCCTCATTCATCAGCCAATCCTGTGGTGGCTTCATTTGTGACGGCTTATGCTCGATTAGAACTGTACAAAGTGCTTGAACCTCTAGGAAAGAGAGTATTGTATTTTGACACAGACAGTTGTATGTACATTCATGACCCTGATGGCTATAATGTTCCTATTATCTCCAGTCGATTGGGAAAATGGACAGATGAGGTACCAAAGGGTCGTATTGTGAGATATGTCGCTTTAGGTCCAAAGAACTATGGCTATGAATACATTGAAAACGGTGAACTCCATCAAAATTGCAAAGTGAAAGGCATTACGTTAGACTACAATGCCACTCAACAAGTGAATTTCAATACGATGGTGGATTGTGTGAAAGACAGACATCATTATTCGACCGTAGTTGAATATGCTTCTCGGATTAAACGTCATAAGGACAGAACCGTGACCAGTGAGAAACAAGTCAAAACATTTCGTTCGGTGTATACCAAACGTATTGTGGTCGAGAATCATATGACTGTGCCTTATGGTTATCTACATGACTGACCTTGACCTTTTAGGTAATGACTAGAACAAGTCATCTAAAAGTCATTATTCATAAAGACATGGATTGGATACCCTTACTACCGATAGAGCTGAGACTTAAAATTTATCGTTATGTCATATGGGCTAACGCTAAAACATGGAAGATGGAGTTAGTGCACACATGGGCTACTCATAATGCTATACATAGCTTACAACATACAAATCATCGACGGATAGAGAGACTGTTGAAGGATGTAGGTGATCGCCAGGACTTGTCATTCAACCAAAAATTACCGATTCTACGAAAACTGAATGTGGTACAACAAAGCTTAGATCGTATGTTATCTACGACATGGGATTTTTTAATCCACGATGCTAATTTGAGCGACGTATCTGCCTTAGCTAACAATTTTCGTTCTACCCCCAATGTGATATGGTTCAGTATGGCTGAAGAGGACAATGGGAGATCTCACCCCGGATGGCGTCCGTATTCACAGTTTAAAATACGTGGTATCATGGTATTTAAGAGACAGGTACCGTTCACTCATGTTATTCATATTCTACAGTATCGTGCCGTGTTCTATAAATTAAGGCATCGCTTAAGAGAAGTCAAAGACGAGATTGAAGCCGTTCATGCGAATCGACCTAGAATAGTGATTTGTTCAGGAAATATTCAATTATGGTTAAACCATCTAGACGATTTATAAGTTTATATTACATTTTGGACTTTGAGCTGTATACGGATACGTTATACAGTATTGTACAAGATGACCTTGTCAAGGTCAAGGACATTCGCGCGTGGATTCTGAATCCTCACACGTTTGAACTATTTAGACAGATGATTCGTGATGCTATGATCAGTGCACACTTAGACTTGAAAGCTATCCATCGAGACGATTGGAATACTTATGTATGTAACGATAGAGTGATTCACACGATTCAAGAATGGAACAGTTTGATATTATGAACCATACCCTGTTGAGAAAAGCATTGGTATTTGCTTATCGTATGAAGATACCTGAAGGTCATCATTCTCTGGAATGGATTCGACAACAGTTGAGTACACCAGACATGTTTGAAGAAATGAAACATGGACTTCATGTGATGAATTCATTTTATAAACAATCAGTACCCATGGACTTGAGTGAAACGGATTGGTTCAAACAGGTGGTGAACAATGACTCTGTGTTAACATTTCTGAGTCAATTTGGACATTCAGAATGTGTGTTTGAATTTTCTGACAAACTGTTGTTACCCTTACATGACATGTGTTGTTCTTGTTGTGATTATTCTTGTACTCATACATAAACTTGTTACACAAATAAATAAAATGTTTTTCTTCCAATAGTGTTAGTTGTGATTTTCACGTCATGGAGTCCAGTTTACTTTTTAAGCATCCTTGCAATATGTTTATCGCAGGCCCTAGTGGCTCTGGTAAAACACAATTCGTAAAAAAGGTGTTGGAATACAAATCAGATTTGTTTCAAGTAGTACCTGAGCGTATTGTATGGTGTTACAAAGAATGGCAAGTAGCCTATGCACAATTACAAGAACAAGAACCTAGTATTCGGTTCATACAGGGGATACCTGACGAGGATGAAGAGATAGTAGAGGATACATCCATTCCTCATTTAATTATATTTGATGACATGCTTGGTGATAAAGATGAAGAGAAAATCAAATTATGGTTTACACGAAAAGGTCACCATCGTAATGCTAGTGTGATCTACATTACACAAAACATGTTTCAACAATCGAAAGCCAGTCGTACCCTGAGTTTAAATGCACATTACATGATCTTATTTCAAAACACAAGAGATAAAGGACAAATCAAAGTGTTGGCGAATCAAATTCAATTGCCACACTTGTTACCCGCTTATCAAGATGCTATCTCTACACCTCATGGGTATTTAGTGATTGACTTTCACCCTCAAACACCAGACAGTTATCGGTTAAGAACAGATATTTTTCATCACTGGATCACTGGAGAAAAACGTGGGCCAGTTGTGTATATATAAACATCGTTTACTCATATAAGATCATTCAGTCATCATGTCAGCCACAGCCATAGCTCAATCGTTAGAACATTTGGGTCAGGAACGAGACCCTACTGTACGGGAGCAAATGCTACGGTCACGATTAAAAGAAATGCTCAAGTGGTTCACCTTAGCAGCAAAGGTGATTTTAAAAAAGAAAATTGTGCTACCTAAACAAACACAAAACTTTATGCAAAAACATCAGCATGAATTAGAGCAGCTGGGAGATGATCAAGTGGACATGGATACTAAACGTCAACTCATATTGAAACCAGGAGGAGGTGGATTTCTTGGTGGAGTCATGATACGAAGTTTACTCCGATGGAATGGTCAAAAGACGATTCGTAAATTTGTAAAATCTCCAGCTAAAAGAAAAGCGCCTGCTAGAAAACCTAGAAAATCTCCAGCTAAAAGAAAATCGCCTGCTAGAAAACCTAGAAAAGCACCAGCTAAAAAAGCTAGAAAATCGCCTGCCAAGATCAATGAACGTTTTATTACTCTCCGTCGTCGAAAGCAAACCACTTCAACACCCTCTATGGCTGTAACTCCAATCAGTAAGTTACAATGGTCTCCTATCAGTCCTGTGAGTAGTTTGAACTTTAGCTCATCTAGAAGCTTAAGAAATTCTTCTAGAAGTGGATCAAACAGTTTATCTAAAAGTTTAAGAAGTTTATCAAGAAGTGGACCAAGCAGTTTATCAAGAAGTGGACCAAGCAGTTTATCTAGAAGTTCAAGCAGTTCATCTAGAAGTTCAAGAAGTTTATCTAGAAGTGGACCAAGCAGTTATTCAAGCAGTTATTCAAGCAGTGGGCCAAGCAGTTCATCTAGAAGTGGACCAAGCAGCTTCAGTTCGCCAAGTAGTTATTCAACCAGTGGGCCAAGCAGTTATTCAACCAGTGGGTCAAGTAGTTTTAGCACACCTAGGAGTTCATCCAGCAGATCATCTAGTAGATCATCTCCCAGTTCAAGAAGTTCACCAGACACTCCATTGTGCCGTTTTTCACCCCTATCCTTATCTACCTTATCAAGACAGGCTGTCTTGAAACCCCTTTTGAGACATCGTATTCACCTGATGAGACAGGGCCCTATGAATCCAGCTTCAAGACAAGCCTTTGATGCTTTAGTATAAAAGCTGTGAAGAAGTAAAAACAGGTATTATTTGACATAATGGCACCAAAGAGACCACTCCTGCATAAATACGGACATCTGGTTTTGGGTTTAACTCAAGCCCCAGATGGGTTAAGAAGAAAGATGATACATGGAGCATCTAAAGAAATGATTCAATGTGTGTCAGAATGCTGTCAGAATGTTTTAAAAGGCAATGTTGCCTTATCCCCCTCTCAAAAGCAAAGGTTGAAGTCCAAGCGTCAACATCTCCGCACTTTAGCAGATAAAAGAGTATCCATTCAAAAAAAGAAACGTGTGTTGAATCAAAAAGGAGGATTATTTCCATTACTGGCTCTTGCTCCAATCATTGCTAAAGCTGTTGCTGCAGGAGCACTCAGTGGAGGTGTTGCCACACTGGTGAAAAAGCTATGAAGAAAATGGCTATCGTCCCGTTCAAAATGCTAGAAGAGATGAATCGATGGAAAACAGAACAACGACCACGTTTACCTCCTCCCCCGCAAGTCAGTCAAACATCCGATTTACAGAAACAAATGGGAGACGTATTACAAAATGAATCGTTGTCTGAATCAGAAAAAGCACAACACTATGGGCAAGTCTTGCAAAAGTTTCAACTGTCTCATCAAAAAGCACGTGAACCGGCTACTCTGGCTGCACCAGTTGCACCGGCTGCACCGGTTGTTCCAGCTGCTCAAGGTGCACAAGGGGCACAAGCGGCTCCTGCTACATTGACGGATCGGATTCTTGAAAGTGTTCCTACTACTATGCGTCGAAAAACTCAGCTTTTATTACACTTTCTACAAAATCATCCCCACATGTCATGGAATGATCAAGGGATGTTGGAATACCATGGAAAACCAATACAAGGATCCAACATTATTGATTTGGTCAATGATGTCATACGTCATAGAAAAGGGTCGGAGCCTAGAGGATGGGAACAGTTTTCTAGTGGACTAAGAGATGTCAATGTACCACAAGAAGCGATAGGAAATAAACGGAGATGGTCATGGATGCAAAAAGCAGACGATTCGGAGGAAGATGATGAATTCTTTGATAGTTTTGTTGAGCCTCGTTCACCTATAAGTAAACCTGCCAAACAGATGAAAGCAGAACCTATAAGTAAACCTGTCAAACAGATGAAAGCAGAACCTAAGTGGGAAGCCTACTAGACAACATGAACAAAAAGGTAGACAGTCTGTTACATCAGATTTATTATGATCCCCATCATCCGGCTGGTTTTGGTGGGGTAGAACGTCTTACTACAGCAGCTCGAACTCAACTGAAATCCATTACGCCAAGTCAAGTGCGATCCTGGTTGAAGGGACAAAAGACCTATACCCTGCACAAACCTATCCGTAGGGTATTCTCGAGACGGAAAACGATTGTGGGTGGTATTGATCATCAATGGCAAGCTGATTTGGCAGACATGCAATCCTTGGCTCAGTACAACACCCCTTATCGATATTTGTTGTGTGTCATTGACGTGTTTTCAAAATATGCTTGGGTCGTTCCCCTCAAGGATAAAACGGGGCTCACATTGGTGGAAGCGTTTCGCTCTATTCTTAAAACGAGACAACCTAAAGCATTGCAAACCGATAAAGGAACAGAATTCAAGAATCAAAGGTTTCAACAGTTTTTAGACAAAGTAGGGATTCATTATTTTACGACTGAAAACCCAGAAACTAAGGCTAGTATAGTGGAACGTTTTCAACGGACCTTAAAATCACGCATGTGGAAATACTTTACGCATCATAAAACACGAAGGTATATTCAGGTATTGTCTGATCTCGTGCATGCCTATAATCATCGTGTTCATCGTAGTATACAAATGGCACCCGTATCCGTAAATGAGAATAACGAATCTCAAGTGGCCTTGACCTTGTATGGAAAATCAAGAAAGAAAGCGTCGACGACCCTTCATGTGGGAGATATTGTTCGTATCAATAAAACAAAACGTACATTTGATAAAGGTTATCTACCTAACTGGACCACTGAACTGTTTAAAGTGATCCAAGTCAAAAAGACCTCTCCTGCTACTGTGAAATTGACTGATTTAGACGGAGAACCCATTTTGGGTTCGTTTTATTTCTCTGAAGTACAGGTTATAAAAGATGATGCTATCTATGAAATTGAATCAGTGCTCGCCCATCGCCAGAGTAAGGTAGACGGAAGACGAGAAATTAAAGTACATTGGAAAGGTTATCCTTCGAAATTTGACAGTTGGATTCCCGAATCCCATCTCGTTTAGTTAATAAATACATCATGTCTCAAACCGATACGGCCAGTGTGGTAGTGACTGCCTCAGAGCAAACCAAATTGTGTGAACCCAAAAATAAGGTCACTTTTTTGTCACAAATTGTAGTGGTATTTATTATTATTACCGTATCGCTATTTAATTTGTGTTTTCAACGACCCGATCGAGAATTGTGGCTTCTGCTTTTAAGTAGTTCTCTAGGTTATATTCTACCGAATCCCTCCTTGAAATTCAATAAACCTAAATCAACATGAGTTCGTTTTACATCACACTCATGAGTGATAGCTCTATGGATTTATTCCAAGACAATACGCAATGTTGTTTTCGTACCAAACTGGCAAAACCCATCCATCTCAATAAACAAGACTGGGAAATTGCCTTAGTGGAAATGATTGTTCCTAGTCAGGTCATTAATGTCACTGAAGAAGAGCGACATTTCTACATTGTCACACATGATCCTGTCCTGGGTAAGGCCTTAGAAAACTTTGAGACCTATTGTACTCTCCCCAATAAAGAAGAAAAAGGTGTACGACTTTGTATTCCTGTAGGAACTTATGTCACACCCCAACATTTGATCGAGACGATTGACTTTACCGTGAAAGATCAATTAGGTAAAATATTTAAACAGAAAGGCCTTCGATTTACCATGGGTTTTTCAGGACAAAGTAAACGCGCAAAACTGGACAGTTCGGATCAACTAGGCATTCAGTTTCATCCTCACATGTTTATTAAACTGGGTGGAGCCCCTGATAGTTCTTCGACCATCTTTTTTAAAGACACTCCAGATCCGTTTCCTCATGGCGTAGATATTAACATGGGTCATAATCATTTGTTTGTTTATTCTGACCTTGCGTCTTATACCTATTTGGGAAACATAGAAGCCCCCATCTTACGTGTAGCTCCATTTGATCCGAGAACGAAAGCAGGAACTAACCCTCATATTCATTTCGAGTTCTTGAATTTACACTATGTACCACTGGCTAAAGCCGACTTTGACACCATCACTATCCATATAAGGGGTGACACTGGCCAGGCTATTCAGTTTATTCATGGGAAGTCTATGGTGAAACTACACCTACGTCAAAGACAATGATACCTACTTACCAAGGTCAACCTCGACAATATGGACACGGACTTGGATCCATGTTTAAGAAAGCCATGAAAAGAATTATACCTTTACTGAATCCATTTGTGAAATCTGGAGTTCGCACCTTGAAAAAAGAAGGACTCCAGCAAGGAAAAGCCGCTATCAAAGATATCTTGACAGGATCAAACGCTAAACAAGTAATACGAAAACGTGGAGCCTCTGTATTAAAAGATGTGGGTGAATCCTTGCTACATGCCGTGGCCAGCCCTAAAAGACGTATAAAGAGCAAACCAGTCAAGAAAAGACCTCATTCGAAACTTCATCATCGCCGAGTTAAGCAGGCCAGACCTCTTGATATTTTCGATTAATCATGATGCAACACGGTTCCTGTGAATGTAGTAAGACAGAGTTGGATGTGTCTGTTGTGCCACCTACCATGACAGCCATGCAAGAAGGTCAATGGACTGAGCATTATCCCATTTCTGCTCTGGACAATAATGCTCCGATTGAATTTGTGATTCCTGCACAGACAGAAAAATGGACAGATCTGAATCAATCTTACCTGTACCTAAAACTAAAAATTATACAGGCAGATGGTACAGACCTAGCGGCCGACAGTGAAATTGCTACCGTCAACAATTTCTTTCACAGTATGTTCTCAAGCATTGATGTGTACCTGAATAATAAACTGATCACCAGCAATGCGGACACGTATGCCTATCGGGCATACATAGAAAATTTACTCTCCTTCACCTCAAGCTGTAAAGACACTCAACTTCAGGCGCTAGAGTTATGGGGTGAAGACACCCCTGGTCATATGAACACCCACGCACATGACGGGGGTAACCTGGGCTATATTGAGAGACGTGATCGTGTCCTTCAAAGTCGTGTGGTGGAACTATGTGGACGACTTCATTTGGATCTGATGATGCAAGATAAATATTTACCCAATGGTATGGAAATACGCTTAAGACTAAACAAAGCGTCACCTCAATTCTGTCTCATGGGTGCCGCACCGGCTAAAATCAAGTTTCTAGAAGCAGGATTTAATGTAAGAACAGTAGATTTACTGCCAGTGGTAGCCAATCAACTCAATCAACAGATTGCTCAACATAACATGAAAATCCCCATCCGACGAACTGAAGTAAAAACATTTACGATTCCTAACGGTCAACGATCCAAGATTGAAGATCATTTATTTCAAGGTCAATTGCCAAAACGTCTTATCATCGGTATGGTAAGAAATGGAGACATGAATGGAGACATGGCTACCAACCCCTTTGATTTCCGTCATTTTACACTGAATCATCTAGAAGTCAGCATTGACGGAAAAAGTATTCATAACAAAGCGTTTCAACCCAATTTTGAAACGGGAGAAGTTCTAAGATCCTACATGTCACTCTATCAAGCGACAGGAGCTCTTGGTCTCAATCGTTCATTTGGATTGAGCATGAATGATTATCGGAACGGATACACACTCTGGGGGTTGGACTTGACAGCAGATCAAGGTTGCGAGGAAGGTCAACTCCATCCTATAAAAACGGGCAATCTGAGATTGGAATTTCACTTTGGAACAGCACTTGCACAAGCCATCAACGTGATTGTATTTGCGGAATACGACAATCAAATTGAAATCAATCAATTCAGAGAAGTGCTTCTAGATTATTAAGATGGAAGACATGGATATTGAACACCTGGAAAAAGGACAAGATTACGAAATGAAGTTATTGGCGTATCCTTGTTGCACAAGTTCAAGGACGGACTTTTTACAAGAGTGCTTGAATCATCACGTCACAGAAGCACTCCAATCTTTAATTTATAATCAAGTGCATAAAGACTGTTATGGTTGTCGAGTGAATCATCCTAGTCAAGTACAACATGTACTCTGCTTATACACGAATACGGAAGAGTGGACAGAACTTTACATTCAAAAAGCGATTCAACGTTTGGACGTGTTCAAGGTCATGGAAAAGTGGTATCCTGAATTAGTGACCTTGACCGATAGTGAAAAAGGAGACGCGTGTCGATTATGGATTCAATTTAAAGAAGAACTCACTCAGAATCAGTTCATAGATCAATGGATCAGTGTTTGGGCTGAACGTGTCAACAGAAATTGGCATTATGGAGACGAATGAACTACAATACCTATTAGATCATTCACCGTTATTAAAACCACTACATGCTCGTGTTTGTGCCAAAGATCAATTACCTTCAGAGAAACCGCATGACGTGAAAGCCTATATTGTGAATACCCATAACGGGAATCAACGTGGAGAACACTGGGTGGCTCTTTATTTAAAAGACAATAAAGCAGTGTACTTTGATTCCTACGGATTACCTCCTTTCGAAGAGATTCTAACCTTTGTGAAAAAACATGCCAACAAAACTTATCTGTGGAATGCCATGAGAATACAAGGCGATATGTTACCGGTGTGTGGTGTGTATTGTCTATTCGCTTTGGATTTTATCTCACGTGAATGTGACTTGAACCAGATACTGTTAACCCGATTCAAACCGGACATGTATGGAAAAAATGACACTTATGTGACGCATTGGTTTCAACAATATTATGGTACTTATTACATGCATGCTCAATATGTGAACAAGTGTGGACAAAAGTGTTGTGCTCAACGTAACTCTAGACCAGAAGGTCACAACCGTTTGTATCATAGTATCACACATAGAAATACAACTCTTTATGGTGATCATTAAACAATGTTACTGTTTCATGTTGTTACTGTTTTCTTGTTACAAAAATAAAAGTTTAGAAAAACTGAAACTAGGTGTCTGTTATCTTTTTTCTAAGTTCATAAAAATCAAGCACATGTCTGTGCGGTACATTGGCGCGTGACGCCATCCAACCCTAGGGTGACGTCATCCAAGCGATATGACGTCATCCAACCACGAGAGTGGGCGGCGCTTCAACAGAAAAATACTCCGTCTTACAATACAATGCCTCATTTCATTCTGAGAACTCAAACACTCAAGATGGAGGCTTTATTCAATGAACTCAAAACAGCAAAACAACTGACTGAAAAACAGAGCAGGGTATGGCGTTCAATCAGTCGCTTAGCGGCTAGCATTGTTAGAAAAAGGGAACGTGATCTTCAATTCATTGGTGAGACTTTGAATACCATTGAAACCAATCGATTTCATCATAGAGAAGAATTATCTCAATTTCGAGATCAAGTCAGAGAAAGGCAGCGAGATGCTCGGGAACGAACGGTGAATAGACAACGGGAACAACAACAAGAAGAAGAGCATTGGCGTATCATCACTACCGCTCAAGTTGAGTACACGGAACAACCACCAGTACCAGAACAGGAATGGTCCTGTGGGGATTCAACATGCAGGCTCTGCTATCCCCCACCAGACTGCCAATGCGAACTATGTACCCAACCAGATCAGTCAGCAAACACGGTTTAAAAAACCACCAACGGTCCTTTTCAGGACCACCAACGGCCCTTTTCAGGGCCACCATGTCTTTTCGAAAGAAAATTCTCTCATTGTCTTAGTCTATACAGTACAAATAACAAAACACACACAGTACCCAGAACATTCCTAAAATCCATTTCATACTATTTTGGGGTACAACATTGATTTCCAATTTGTCCCAATTTGTCACAATTTTGAAAACTTCTGGGTACCAATTACATTGATTTGGTACCCAGGGTACCGCCATATACTACTAACAGGTTAAAGTATGAAATCACATGTTCCGTACAAACAGTAATAGTATTTATTAAGCAGTGTAAATAAACTTCAAATGAACCCAATCTATCAATTGTTAAACACGTACCGAATTAAGCTACCCTCCTCCCCCGATCACTCAAAACCCGAAATTCGTCACGGACTTTATTCAACTTTTATGACTGTAAGAAGATGCGGATGACATAAACATCTGTCACATTATTTTAAACCATGATTAAGCATTTTAGCATATTTTAACAATTTCCATTTCTCGAAGAACACTCACAAAACGACGATGAAATCAGATGTAGGACGTTTGGGAATCCTGATAATTAGTTAACAGTCATTCATTTCCCCAATGGTGAGAATTTTATTGCCTGAATTTTTATTCAATTAAACCAAGATCCCATTATTTGAAATCTTAATCAAATCACAACGTCTCCGTAATAGATTATCAGCTTTAATGCTCGTCAAACTGTAATATGATAAAAAGAAAGACAAAGTTTAGACGAACAGTTCAATCATTCTGCTATCAGTTAGTGTTATGACTGTCCTGTAGCTCGTGACACTAGAGTTGTCAATGAGTCTTAAAGATTGACTCAACACGTTAGACTCGCCTTCAAGGGAAAAACGACTCACAATGACCGATCCCATTTTCGATCTAAAAAAATAAATTCGGTCTCTGTGAGCCTGAATTTAACACCAAACGCGTATTGCTAAGCATTTACATTTTGCATACATTTTACTGTTTTAAAGGGGCATACCCTACAACTTGGTGCATCTAGAATCAAGGCAAAATGGTGATAAATAAGAAGCTTGTAAAGAAAAAAGCCGACAAAGAAAGTTTCAGCCAAAAATTCACCCAATTAAAAATAAAATCACAAAAAATATTAGTTTCCATAAAAGATCGGAAACTCTTTAGAATTTGTTGTACAATTTTTGGGTGGAAGTGATTTATTATTCATAGCTATGACTTTGCGGCTAGTACCTAAACTAGTCATTTTATTACCCAAGTTCTTCTTGCAATTATCAATTATATACTGTTTTACATATACATCTAACACATTTTACACTTTCACAGAATGTTTGTCAGTTGTAGGGTATGTCCCTTTAAATAACGGTAACTGTTTAATTGATGAAGGTAACTGACGCCGACCCCAGGTTGGGACACACACATGTATATTTATGAATTTAGTGTAGCTTTGCCGCACCCTATAGCAATCCTTTCGAATATAGCTCCTCGGGGTACCTCAATTATGTGAATGACACTCATTAGAATGGGGAGCTGTATATGGAAAAAAGCATGTGTAAAGTCGAATACAGCTAGCAGCCTAGCATACACTTAGATAAAAGGGATGTTTACGAAAATCAACCAAATGGTTCAGCAGGAGTTATCTATTCGTATAGGCCAATGATTCTATATAGGTTTGAAAGTACATACTTTTTATATAGCAATTTTCTTAAGATAAAGTCAGGACGGACAACAGGCATACAAATGTATTTACAAACAAACAAACAGACATTAAGAGAGAGGGAAAAAATAGAGTTGGTTTGGGAGAAGGAAGCGATAGAGTTGGCGGGGAGAGGAAAACGATTGAGAGGCAAGGGGCGGGAGATAAATGCAAAGGGGTGAGAAAGAAAAACTCGATCCATTAAAATCGAAAGGAAACCCGAACGCGTGAAGAATTTTAATTATGAAGATTTCAAATACTTGAAGACTTAATTTTATCCAATGTAATCAACTTTTCTCTGTGACTAGATTAATGTTAACTCTAAAGATTACATTATCTCCTGTAACTGTCTCCGCTCTTCAGACTGTTCTAGTTTACTGTCTTTGTCCAATAGCATTTAACTACTACGTAGTACGTTATATGTGGGGATCTTAGAGTCTGAACTCTATGGGAATGCTTCATTTGTGATAGACATTTAACTGAAAATTATGTGTCACTTACGTAAAACTTAGCGCTTAACACCACAGCGTATCAACGGCAACTCGCGAAAATACATTAAATATTTAGAACAACCTGCATGATATTTCCTGATAAGGGCAGGTTGGGGGCAACAGAATGAACGACAACTATAGAATGAATCACTGCTTTTGGTATCAATTATCGGTAAATTCAACAGGGAACAAGTCAAACTGTATCATTTCAAAGGTTTTCTCAATCGTAACTTCATGTATCAAATGTATTGTTAGATGTTACGATGTGTACCTAACATCGGCGCTATACTTGATTCAGACACTTTTAATTGTTTGTTTTATTCTCTAAAATACAAAATGTAAATGAGTGTCAAACTTTGATATCTGTATATACAGCAGTCATTAATGCAAACATAAAATGTTAAAACTTGTATTTTGATTCTAATCAAAACTAAAGTTATTGCTTGCGCATACGCCAGTACTCGGGGGAATCAACGCGACGCCAGAATAAATATATAAATTCAAAAGTACAGAGTTTTAATTAATATTTATACAGCATGGTTCCAACCTATTGTCTCGTAAAAGGTGATAATCTAGATGTGCATGGCTGTGCAACAAGGATAAATTTAGTACGGTTGATGTAAACATAATCTTCTCATTGAGGTATGTGCCTGTATGTCTCCATGGAGATTTCAACATGCATTTTCGGCATCCTCAATTAAACAAATGTAGTCTACATACTGCTCTCAGACACGAATTCCTAACTGAAAGCCTTGTTACATTACAACATAATTGTTCACTCTCAATTATCTACAAATGAAATACAACACATTTATAGAAATAATGTCATAATTATACAATGTACAGTACAACCTCTCCAGAGCGGCCCTCCGTGTAGAGCAACAACCTCTCTATAACAACACCTTCAAAATTTCCCTAAGCTGATATTTTCCATAAACTTAACCTCTGTAGAGAAACAACCTCTAAAGAACGGCAAATATTTGCAGCTCCCACAGGGTGTTGCTCTATAGAGGTTGTGCTGTAAATAGCTATATATTTTTTGTTATAGTGATAGTGGCGAAAGGTGAAGACCATATTTCTAAGTTTTAATTTGATATTCAACTGGACAAGATGATTCATTTGACATTATGTATTACTCTTGTCGCCTAGTGGTACGTTACAGAGCAATATTGAAGCAAATAGAGATTACATAGACGTTGTTCAGCAGAACATGTACTTGTTTTTATAAACTTAAGCTGTGACACATAATAGTGATCAAAGAACCAGTCTACAGGTTTTAACATCGGTTTTATATCTAACAGTAATGTTGATATTACAGAAACTGAACTTAACTTATATGTTATAGCAAGTCATAACAACATGCCTGATAATACAGTTCGAAAATTGTTGACATAATATAAAAATGTCGTCCAATACGTGTATAAAAACTCGACTGTGTTTTGAGCCGAGACGGAACATTTAATTAATACACTAAATCAACTGGGGGTGTGGATAGTCGGAACATAATTATGTCATTGAATAAAAGACATGTACGGATAATAGATAAGAATAATTTAGCACAACTGTATTTATAAGTGTCGCTGGTGCGTAGAACATAATCTCATAAACCAACAGGCATAAGTTCCTTCCAAATATTCATATCCCCTATATGACTTAGAGAATCATTTTGAATAATTTCGTCACGGCTCAAAACACTTTGTCAAGCCTGCAGATATATTGGTATATTAGCCGACTTCAATAAATTGTTTGTCCCATTATTATCAAATAAAGGGATTCTCTTGAAATTCCTATAATGAAGTAATTGTTAAGGAGGTCACGTGCTAGAATGTCTAAGCAACTATTAAGCAAATTAAAGACGTCGTAAAAAATCGTCAACAGTGGAACTATTACGGCTATTAATAAATCATTCACTGAAGGCAAAAACACATTACTAATGTTTGCAATTTGGTCATTACTACCAATTAAGGATCAAAGGTTGAGAATCGCCGGTAAATCAGCCACAGTCTGGCTAACATTCTGCGGATTGTATCCAATCTTTATATGCAAATGAGTTAAGGTTATTGGAAGATGGGGTTCTATTTTTATGTGGCTTGTTTTGTTTTTCGAAATATGGAAAGTTTTATCTTTTCGTAGAAAAATTTGATGATAACACAATCAATGATTTATATACTGTTTATTTAACAAAATTGTTTGAGCATTCATACAACTGAACCATATAAATATTTGAAAAAGGGACAAAAGCATAAGAAAACCAAAATTTGTTAATGACTCTACAACCGTAAAGTGGCGTTCATTTAAATGTTCATAATTTTCTGAAGTCAATCTTCAGTTGAGATCTTTTTAACTGCATCAGACCGACTAATTTATTGCACTCATTCTAACATGATACTGTTACTTTTACTGGAATGTATCGTTGTCTAGCCTGTCCATTACATGCGAGGAGAGTGTGTAATTGAAACTAGACTCCTCAATTGTCCCTAGCCACAGGGGGCTGGGCGGACGGCAGCTGGTCAGATTGGCGAAAGATAAAAGTTATAATGCTCAAAGGCCGAAGTAATTATTTAGACACTCGCTCGGGAATAAAACCATTGAAATAACACATGTCTTCAAATACCGGACATAAAGTAACATTGATTTTACAATTCACAACATAGTCGCCAACATTAAAGTCTTATTCATACGATAACAGGGACGGCCTATAATTGTGCTTGGGTGAAATATGTTAATGTTTGTGACCAGCATAGGATAGTTTTAAAACGTCACTAAGTCTTGTTTGTCTGTATCAATAAACTGAAACTATTTGGACTGAAACATGGCAAGCCCATGCGTTCAAGTTTCAACAACAAAGGGCACTTAAGAGGCGCATTTACAAAATCTGACTGCCTTGGGTCTTCCTGGTAAGACGCCAACTGATCCTGACTGAATGATGGTGACCGAGATGTTAAAACAGAGCGAAAAGATCTTATATGGTATCTTTGTCGAATTTAAATTCGTTTACATCATTTCTTCAATACACACCTAAAGCTGTACACGTGTAAAATACATCATAATTAACAGAATTTCCAATTATCCAAAATGTTAAATTTAAGTAAATTTTATTAAATCAAAACTAATAATCGACAGTCGATATGTACACGATAAAACATGTAACATTTTATAAAGTGCTAAATAAAAATATTTTTAAAATAAATCACAATTTATTTACATGATAAACTTAAATACTAGTAGTTTCACTCCTATTTCAATATTAACAAGATGACTAAATCGATCAAATATCTTTACACAACAATACGTTTTTCCTTTATAATATAACTAATAATTATCTAACCATTCGTAATCAAAGGGAGAGTACTATGTAGTGTATATATAAACAAGGAAATGAGGAGTTCACACGGGAGTATTTCAAACATTCAGCTGAATAAAAAACACAACACAATGTAAATGTTCATACATTTGTAATCTGATATGTAGCTATGTGTTTTAATATACCAAAGCAATGGTATTGACACAGCATTAGTAACGGACATAAACATGATGGTAAAATTGTTATAAACTCTGATTAAAACACCATATAGATAAACCATGTTTATCTTAAATGAAAAACAAAATGTTACAAAATGATTTATATCAGATGAGCTGGATCGAAATCTGTGACATCATTTTTTTATTCAATGTAATTTTGGGTAAAATTCTACTACTTTATATAAAGAGAATTTATTACAATTTCACCATCAAAAGTATGTTACCTACTGCCTGTGTGTGCAACATGGACGCAACTGAGGTAACACAACGTATAAATTGAGTAAAGGGTGCTTAAACTTACCTCATATCATTTTCTTCAACCTTAAAAACAACATTTTAATCTACATGTTAAATAAGTCGAAACTACGTAACTAAAATGCTGAAAACGGTTTATATAATGTATTATAACAGACCCGCTACTCATTGTACGTGTTCTTTTTAAAACAGAGGAAGAAATAGAACTGGAGGACGTAGGCACGTCATTTTATATTCCTTTGAAGAACTGTAATTACTCAACAGAAAACATTAATCAAATATTGGAGAGAAACATTTTTTTCTTGGCCTCGAAATCCCAGTTTAATTACAGTAAGTGATAACGTAACCGTTTTGCATGCTAAAATTCTATTCCATTGGCAACATTTAATGGGTTACCGAAGCAATAAAAACTCTTAAAGCTGTTAAAACCGTTAATTTTACTATCAGTAATAAGACATTTATTACATGTCATGTGATGCATGGAGGCCTCATATTGTTTTTCAAACAAAAGAAAGGGAAGCATGCATGTCTATGATTAAAACACGTTACAACCCTTTTAGTACAAAGAGTGATAAACTTCCTTTTAATTGCAATGCTGGGACTCGGGTTTAATCACTACTGTTAGGACGTTTATAAGTGTTTTGTAGCAATTCCATGGGTCGTAATAAGTGCGTTAGCTTTAGTTCTGATTAATCTAATTTGCTTCATTTAATTAATGTTGTATCACTGTGTATTTAGTACGTGAAAAAAGCGCTTTCTCAGAACCTTAACTAATGTCTTGGCGATTTAAAACTAAGCAATGTTTATAACGAAACACAAACGAGATGCCTAAAAATGAAATACATAATCAAATCTATGGTGTACCTCATCTTGCATTCAACTACATTGATACGAACATTACTTCAAAGGGACAGCTCCCGAGATTCCGTATTCCTGCGTAACTTATCATGGGCTGTGAAACTGAAATACAGTACGTAAAAAGTGTGTCTAATAAATGTAACCACTGAACTTCAAAGACAATAAAAATGAAGTTTATTAAGATATATTGTAGAAGTTTAAAAACTAAGGAGTATGTTTGTTGTGCCGAATAGAACTCATGTCGGATTGCGCTTAATTTATACGGGGATGAGGCACGCTCTCAACGAATAGCGCTTATTATTTATTGCAAGACGGTCATTCTACGAACAGCGCTAAATAATGTTCAATGCTTTTTGTTATTTACATCACATTGATATACAATTAAGATATAGATCTGTATTGGTTTTATTGGACTTGATTTTTATCAAAATCAAGTCCTTTGTAATCGTTGACTTATATTTGTCGCTGGACTCCATAACAGCTTGGTTAAAAGAATGCCACATAAAGGAAATAGTGCGCAACTAAATGGTATGTTTATATAGAAGTATCTGGAATCTTTCCCCAATTAAGTGTGTCAGATCTAAATACATTTCAAATCATTCTATTGTAACTACATGAAAAGAGTCATGTATCTAAATAAGTGCTTGTCGGTAGATACATGAGATTTTCAAATGCGTAGAATTAAAACCGCGTATTCACTGTCCAATAAAATATCTTGCCGTAAAAGTAGTTCTACTTTCGGTCTTCGTTCGATAGTTCAGAAAAATCTGCACGGACGTATTCATGCATTTGCAACAATCTACCATCGATGTGTGTGTTTTGTGCCTTTCTAACATTTCTTAATATTACAAAGCGAATTCTCATTTAATCGTATTCACCAACTAGTGTTAATTTGATGACGGAATCGCTATTTATAGACTCACTCCCCGCAGTGGCTAGTAGCAAAGCGTAACCGATGTGGGGAGTTTGATTTATCGAAGGTTGAATGTTAAAACTGCGGCTTAAGAATAATAATTCGAGTCGCTAAATACGAACGTAAATTACTGGATACGTGCTTTTAAAATTTACTGTTTAAGAGTTCCTTTTACGCCAGATTATTTAGAATTACATAATCACGTCTGAATTTCATGCAACATCGGGTTAACTATAGGTCATATAGGTCTTACTCTACTGTGTCAGGACCTTTTTGATTTGAGTGACCCTGAATGTGTTCAATGCGACGATGTTCTGTTGTGTTAAAACCAGAAGAATCAATGTTTGTATTTACTGTTACTGAAGTGTTGTTTACTAGTTTTGTACAATAAAGAGTTTTTAATGCAATTAAATTGTCCTCAATTAATGTGCTAATCATTAAACTTTCCAATATCAGGCTTTTTCATTTTAAAATTTTAGCAAAGGGACTATAGTAAAGCCTTAGCTTATGTCATTTACCTATATGCATATGACCTGCATTACAATATGAATGAAAAATCGGTCCGTAATTTTAAATGTTAAAATATTTGTATGGGCTCGAACGATGTGGGTACACATTTCTCTCTTTTGTCTCGTATGGTAAAAATCAAGTCCGACAGTACTTTCAGTACTTTGATTTAGATAGTGTATGCATACTCGCATATATTAATAATTTGAAGCACACCGGTGTAACGTTTTCAAGCTCCCCCCTTTTCAGGTTATCCCCCGGTAACTTAAAAACGTTTTCAAAGTACCGGCCCCGGTAACATTAAAACGTTTTCAAACTCCCTCCCCCGTTTTAATAACCCCCCCCCCCCCCTCCCTATGTTGATTATTTGTGGCGAAAACGTTTATATTTCAGGTTACAATTCATACTAAATTATTCACAGTCAGCATGGTCTATTGACATATAATTCCTGTATTTCTAAACTGAATATACGCAATAATTATATGAAGCTATGGAAACCTATTAGGGTAATGGAGAGTACGCGCCTTTATTCAAATATATATTAACGAAAAGTACAAGACATGACCTGTGCAATCCCACACTTACTTGTGTTCAGAAAACCAACAATAGTTAATTGTTTTTATCTATTTTTTTGTCAAAATGATTCAAGATTGCATTGGTATTTGCGCAATAACGCTCATAGGATTCCATAATGAAAACATGGACTTGTCAGTATATGACATCATTTGATTTCGTCGCATGATTTCATCATTAGGACCACCTGTTTAGTCTCATATAACTGTAATACATGTATGCACTTATGTGTTTGAAATTGTCACAGTAATCTCCTTATTCGTGTGGAAGCTCTCTTTTATTACCCAGGTGTAATCTGAAAACGTTTTCAAAGCGCCCCAGGGGTAATCTGAAAACGTTTTCAAAGCGCCCCCGGGGTAACCTGAAAACATTTTCAGATTACCGGGTAGGGCATTTGAAAACGGAGGGGGTAATCTCAAAACGTTTTAATTGTACCCCTCCCGGTAACTTAAAAACGTTTTTTAATTCCCGGGGGTAATTTGAAAACGTTTTTAAGTTACCGGGGGGTAACCTGAAAAAGGGGGAGCTTGAAAACGTTACACCGGTATTGCTAACGTGCTATTCCGGTCATGATATGATGTTATGACAACTGATAAAATACGTATTTACCCATGACATTTTGACTAATTTGGAACATTTTATTTAATGTGTGTTTTTTTAAAAAGGTTTGTTGTTCTAAACGTTGTTGTTTTGCAAAACTATAAGAATAAATTGTAATCGTGACTTTACTGACTTTTTCTTGTTGTATAGAAATAGTAAGACAGTATTAATGTATCCTTACTATTTATTAAAACAAATAAATAATGGTATGGGATACATGTGTAAGTTTATGCATTTATCATAACAACAATAAAGATATTCCCTAACGTTAATGACAAAAATTGTAAAAAAGTCTCATCAGCATGACTCGATTAATGCCATCATGCGTGTTCCAGTCAAAGATAGCATTTATAACAAAAATCGCGTCTTGAGCAGGTGCGTGATTCGTTGAAACTTTGACACAGATTAACAATAAACCTTACCTTTACTACCTTCCATAATCAAAAAGATACACTTGTAAAACACTGCTGTAGGTTAATGATAGCAAATACTCGCAACTGACTGAAATTTTTAAATCGTTTAAAATACAGTACAACCTCTCATGAGCGGCCCTCTCTTGAGCAACAACCTCCTTCCAACAACAACATGTTTCCCCACTGTACGATTTAGCTATTAATTTACGCCTCGGTCAATATGACATTCTGCCGGTGAATATCGCATCATATTTAATGGCTCACTAGTCAATAACTGTATAATAACATGCAGCAATCAAGATAATCCACATTACAGTATCAGCGAATTTTATACGAACAAATCATCCATTTTTCATGTTTTCCAGTGAGGGAAAATCACCATACCTCAATTATTAGTTAATCAATACTATTTATAGGCTTTTTACCTTTAGTCTATCAGTCAGACGGGTTTATCCACATGAAGGCTGGTTGCTACTTCGTATTAAATATTCTTAAAAAATAACAACAACCTCCTTCCAACAACAACATGTTTTTTTGTTTTTTTTTAATATTTTACAGGTAAATAATTTATTACATTATTATATGAAATTTACATTTTATTAATTAAATAGATACTTTAACCTATTGTAATTTGAAACCCTATACTTATTATTCATATCTGTTCTTTGTAATAATTACTCTTAAACTTAAGCTAATTTATAGTCCATTGTCTTAACTATATCAACAGCATTTTGTAATTAACATGTTTTTTATTATTATATGCATTGCGTCAGATGGTTTTTGGCCACCTGAAAGCTGGTTGCTACTTCGTATTAAAATATACTGAATATATATTTATCATGCCGTCTTACCATACACCTACTGACAAAACTGTAATAACATTGAACCGTTTTTTTCTTGCAGGGTCTTATGAACAAACAAAAGAATATACCTTTTAACTACACAATAGTTTGTTTAAAAACTTTACAAGGATTGATAAAATATCATGTTTCCAAGGACGATTTTGCTTCACAGGAGGAATATCTACGTTTGTGTCTGGTAAAACCAATTACCATTTCCATTTCTTGAAGCATGATCACCATTAAACATATAGAATTGCCCCCATAAGAGATTTATCTATTACTTAGCAACTAGCACTTCCACAATTCCATTTGTCTTAGTACTAACTGCCCACATTTATTTCTACATCTTGCTGTGTTTCAGACATTCAAAGAAAATCAAATAAGCACGAGTCCTGTTTGTAATTTGTTTCTAGACACCAATACGTGCTTTGTACCATTAAGTGCAATTTATCAAGATACATAATACAGTTTGCGGTTGTGTCGAACTTTGTACCGACACATAGAACCAAAACATTTCAACATAATATATATTATAATACCTACATAGCCTGCTCCTTCCAGAATCATGTTGCTTTCTTTAATGTTTTTACCCTTGTCTTGAGATGTATGTATCCCTCTTGCGAAAGCCATATAATTTGTCTTAATGTGGAAATTTAATAAAGGTTTACATCATTCGGTTGTGGACAAGTTCTGGTCTATTTCAGCTCCTGGCAGCGAATCAAAACTCTTAAGTACAGACGATGTGCAAAAGACACTGAAAGGTGTGGAATGTGTTATACTTAAATTGATTGTAATTAATTTACTTATTCTGGGGATAAAGTGTGCAAACTATTGCCGTATTTCTGTAAAACGCACTTGAAAACTTTTGCTAAAACATGACTTTATAGTGTGATCACAGATCGTTTTGACGGATATCGAGTACTAGTAGTGTACAATGCCCATATTTCTACTTTGCTGTAGGAATGAAATACATGAATACGTAATTAAATTATTTGACTATGTCTGTCATCTTGAATTATAATTTTAATTTTATTACGAAACGTATTATAAATGTCATTGAAGTCTGGAAACAAGGAGTGCAACATTATAAAATTGTTGACTTGATGCTTCGCTAGCATCATTCCACAAGCACATGAACCTGCAAATTTAAAATATATTAACTAGTCTGTATAAAGACAATACTAAACTAAGTCTACGGGATCTGAATTATTATTAAACCAAAACGAACGCATTATGTATCATTATTGTTGCGGACGAATAATACTTGGCGAAATCATAAGAACAGACGATAATTTCACAAGTTTTAATGATACAACCCAACAATGATTCACCGTAAAGTCAGATAGGTCATCGACTAGTTGAAGAAGGAATACCGTCACGTGGATCGAGTTACACTAGACCAATATCTATTTATTCTTAGTTTGATGTTAGGGAGAAAATTCACAGTATAATGAACATGGTCTATAATTCACACATACCAGATTAGAATCTGTCCAATACATCATTGACTCAATTATAGATATGACAGAATGGTAATTTGTAAATTAGTGATTATATACAAATTGTTCATATTTTCCTTGATAAATTCTTTTCTTTTTTGTCAATTAACTTATGATTCATTTTCGGTATTGAGCCCGGACAATTGCGACTATAATTGTCTAAATTTTCGACTCTTTTTATAGCAATAAGCAACCACCTACTAACGTTATCTATCCAGTTGAAAGGTCGCTCGAAAGTGTCTTGAAATTACTATTTATGTGTGTCAAATATTCTTTGGTTAGAATGACAGAGACAACACAGTGAATACGTTGCGTACGTTACATTCCCAGCCAGCATCACTATGTCGGCCCGACATCAAGCCGATATTGCCATCAATGTTGGCCCTACATCGGCATCTTGATCGTTCCGACATCGACCCGCCTCGAATTTGCAACGCGGCTCGTGTCGGCCCGACAGGATTTCCCCGACATTTATCCGATGTTCTGCCGATATTCCAGGAATCGCTTTAATGACCCCTAAAATACTGATATAGACCTACTGCGAACAGAAGCTAGTAAGATAAATATTTTATAAACTCATACTTGTTCATACATGGATCATAGTCTGCTGTCATGTGAGGAAACAATCAAACTAGCCCGAGTGAGAGAGTTTGGTTACAAAGCTACTACAAGTTATTTCATATATTTGTTAATTTCTAACAGGTCATCTTTCATTAAGATAACAAAATAAATAGAGTATTTTCTATATTTATTTAATCAACATCATGGTGATCACGTACATCTTATGATCTTAATTATGGGACTGGGCTCCAGATTAGTATTCCAAATCCAGACACTCCTTCCATGAAATAGAAATAATTTCAAAGTAAAATTTAAGGTTTAATACTAAGGATAGATTAATATTGCTCTCCTTCTTTAAAAAAAACAACAAGTGCTTAATTGTTAAATTATGGGGCAAAATATAACAGTAGAAAAATGATATACATGAGTCTTAATGACGTTAATGTAACTCTTGAAAGTTCATAGGGTATGAACTGGAATAGAGTCCTAGACCCATTATGATAAAAAATATATTCAAATTCTAGCTATGTTTCCACTATCTAATGCATTTCATGTTATGACAATTAAGCTAAAATGAAACCCAAATACATGAAGAATGAAAAATACAATAAGAAATCAATATATAACTTAGATTTTCATTACTCTGGAAATCCTATGTTTAAAATATGAATGTGGTCAGTGATATTGTACTATTTGGCACTTCTAAATTTAATTATTCACACAATTAATCATACTCATACATAAACAAATGCAAAATTACTAATGCTAAGTAACAAATTAAAAATACACTGTATATATCTTCCAAAAGTCTTAACCAAAAATTTAAAAACACTATAAAAGTTCATTTTGGTCATTCATGTAATTGTTTATAGTAGATTAATATTATTTTTTGCTTCTTTTTCCACTATCCCTCGTCACTGTTGGTACATACTACATAGGCACTGTCTCAACACCACCTTAACATCAGCTTCCTAAACACTTTGAATTGTCCTTTGTACAGCTTCAGCTACAATATAATTAATCAATAAATTGATAACACAGTATTTAAAAACATACAATAAGCACAATTCATTTCCTTTTAACTAATGCAATTAGCCAAATAGTTTCCTATTTCATGTAGATAATTAGGTTCAAATTAAATCATACTGCTGTAATAGGAGGAAAATAATGTACCCAATGCGAGGACTCAAACCCGCCACCTTCTGCTTGCAAGTCAGATACTCTACCGACTGAGCTAATCGGGCTGGTGAATATCCCATCCAATTCATAAATACAATGTATTACTATTATGTATCACACCGCCACATTGCTCCTTCCTTTTTATTAAAGGCTAGTCTCATACTAACGGCATCAAATGAAATAGGGAGAGGAAAATAATGTACCCGATGCATGGCTCGAACCCGCGATCTCTTGCTTGCAAGTCAGATGCTCTACCAACTAAGCTGATCGGGCTGGTGAATATCCCAGCCAATTTACAAATTACAATATATCACACAGCAACTAAGAGTAATCAAGCTTAAAATCTTGAATATCTAATTGTGGTATACAAGATATATTTATATATATGATATATATGTGATAATAATTACATTTGTAACTTACAATGAATGTCACTAGTATATTGCCAACTTGCAACATAACCATTGTATAGTCCGACACACTCTGGCGACTAACTACTAAATACATGTGTATGCCATGCTGTGTCTTTGCTATCCTTCCCTGATAGTTGACCTGTAAAATATAAAATCAAATTCAAAAACAACATATTCATTGTATTTCAAACATGTACCTTATAACAATCTATGGTATCTAGTCATACTAAAAAATTAACAACATTAACAGAACAATGACATGATTTATACTTGTATACTCCTATATAAATTATAATAGAGTCTATAGGTAGATCTTATTTCCATCAATATATATTATTTCAAAATATTATTTATAATTAGATCTTTTTAGAATAATTATTTATGCATTCATTATTTATACAGAATAAATTAATATGAGCAGTTGAAAGTTCAATGTCTAATTGATATAAATTTACCATACAAGCCCCACATACCTGTCATTTAATAAAAGTTGTAATTCCTTGAATCCTCTAAGTGCATAATTGTACAAATCTGCTGGTCTGGAGCTAAAACAAGAGACAAATGGAAATAAGAGTAATTTTACACAAAGATTTAGAAATAATTTTGAATTTAATTATTAGACTCAGTACATACTCATGATACTGGTCATTGGTCTTTGGTGTAAATAAACCATTATGATAAAACAATGAAATCAAATTAATAACATTAAATTCCTTGAATGTAGATATTCTGCATAAACATGAAATTAGTAACATGAGCAATTTTCTTTTGTTATAGACAGTCGCGAAAACATATGACAATAAAGCAACAAGCTAAAATAAGTTCCCAAGATAATTACTTTACTGTCAATATCCACCCGCTGTTGTTGATGTATGCCTTTTAAAGTAATTTTCCAAACTCACTGACATGTTTCTTGCAACGAAAACTTGTTATTTTCATGAAATCTATCCGACCTGCTGCTGACACTAGTTCAAGAAATTCAAATATGGCGGTCAACACTAAATGACTAATGCAGGCGGTTGACCTAGATACTTAAATCTTGTTACAAGTTATCTAAGATTTCAAAATGTAAATGAATACTTACATTATAATGCAAAATTAACGTTTTGCTTCTTCACTTCTTTCATTCGCCTCATTGATTATGTAAAAACAGTTAACTCATTAATGACAAAATACATTCGTCTACATCGGCCCTACATCAATCCGACATCAACTAGACATTGAGATTTGAACGAATGTAAAGAGTCAGATTCATCGTGTTTATCATTTATATTTTACATATTCATGTCTACAGAATAGGTTAGAACTTAAATAAGTTAACACCAAGTGTAATACACACTTTTTATAAAATCCACCTACGTCGGCCCTATGTCGGATTGACGTTGACAAATATTGTCGATATTCCGCTCTTTAGCCGCCGTCGGGCCGACATAGTGATGCTGGCTGGGTTTGTATATTTTAGACATTGTGGTACAAGCCTTGGTCATTTCAGGAGACATGACTAGATGTTAATTGTTTGAGCATGATTTTGTTCACCACAATACTAATGTTAGAATTAATATGGCTGCAAATACAAGGATAATTAACCTGCTTGACCAGTGAACGAGTTTACAATGCATTACAAATTAGACCAGGGACTTTATAATGTGTTCTATAGATTCCATGAAACGAGTTATGTAAACTTATCACTGAGCTCGAAAATAATACCATTCTATTCGTCTAGTTATTGGAGATATACTCCCGAATATTCATCATCGTCCCATTGGTGCGACTGAGGACGGCATAATTAACACGTGTTTAATTTTAGACGCACATTCAGAAAGTTGATTTACCAAGAACGAGTAGATGTTCCAACAAATTTATCTAAAACTCTTCCCTAATCAAATCAGTAACTTAAGGCGGAAACTGGTTTCAATAAAGCTCTAATGCGCGGTACAGTTTCGGGAGACTGTATTTATAGTATATCATTGTTTGGTTTTATGTGTTGTGCTCGTTTTGTTTTGAAGGATTTAGGGAAGGTTGGATGTTTTAATGTGTTTTTATTCTGGGAATCCCTCCTGGTATGTATTCAAGAAAACAACCTGGACATACCACTACACTTCCATCAGCTAGGGTCAGTCCAGACCATTTCGACGAATGCATCGTAAACGCCCGTATAGATGATAAAACGTAGAGTCACAAATTTCCAAAAGCTCAGTTCAGTACAATTATTTTCTAAAATCAATAAACGATTAAACAATTCCTATAAGACATCATCGGGAGTATTTAATGACATGAGTATTTATCGCTTCCACACATTTTAATGTGAACTGAAATACACAAATATACGATTGATACACTGCTCTATAAGCCAAGCTTTTACAAGTTCCATTTTATTGGAAAATGTTTCAAACTGAAAACATTATCAACATCAAAGAAAAAATAAATCTGGATGAGGGCATATATTTGTGCAAATGAAAAGTGGAGGAGATTACTTGTTTGCATTATGTTACTGTAGATGAAATCCTTTTAATTTCCATTTTCAAGCTTTTATCGCTATTTAGAGGATTGTAAAATTCACTGAGCTTATTCTGTCGAGAACAGATCGCTTTCTGGAAAATCTAAACAGATGAGAATCAGATGTAAATGATGTGTGGTATTACGATTCCATTTAGAAAGAAGGAATTTGAATTTAAAGGATCGGTTTCGAAAGGTTTCAATACATCAAAATATTCATGACCAAAACTATCAAAATCATAACGAACCTCTCAGTTTATTTTGTATCCTATTTCTGTCTTAGTAAACATTAGCATTGTCAATATATTGATAAGCAACAATTTATTCTCCTATTGCAGTACGATCTCTCCAGAGCAACATCCTCTCTTCAATAACAACATGATTTTTCGCACTTTACGATTTAACTATTGATTAACCTCTCGAGAGAAACAACCTCTCAACAACAACATATTTTTGCTTCTCCCAAAGGGTGTCGCTTTGGAGAGGTTGCACTCTATAATTATGTATCGAGGGTTTGGCGATATATTCACAGTCCTTGAACAATGCGATCAGGAAGCCATAGAGGACACTTATAGAATTATGAACTCTTAAAGCAATTGATGAGAAAAAAAATTGATGAAGCCATCATTTCAACAGTTCTTATGTCAAAATTAACTTCTTTCTTAACAACAACATAACTATCAAAGTCGTGAGAGAAATATTTAAAGTTTATGTCGAATACGTATTTTTATGTTTGTGAATTCCTGTTTTTGATATAACACTTGCAATGAGATACAAAGAATTATAATAAGCGTAGGATTAGAGACTGGTCGAAGTCACGTGACGTTTTGTTTCTTGGGTCGAAGCGCTAAACGAACTATCATAATTCAGTGAAACTGTCTTGGTCTTCGAAAACGAAATTCTCACATAACGTGCAATTACTGACAATATGATGCACGTGGATTATTTGACGCCCATGGTAATTAAAATTAGAAAGTTACGGTTATTTCAAAACCACAAATGCAAGAAAAACTTGTCTGATGAATGATCTAGAAAATCAGAAATCGATCAGAATAATTAAAAAAGTCAAGATTAATATTGTACAGTAAAACCTTCAAAACCAGATCCATTCCGGAGTGGGAAAAAATCCGGTTTTCTGAGAATTCCGGTTTTCACAGAGCTTTTGGTAAAAATCAAAAAAAATGGGACTTCGAAAATTGTGCGATTTTCAGGGAATTCCGGTTTTCAGGGTTTTACTGTATTTTTATAACATAAATAATAAAACAAAATAAATATTTATATAAAAAATATCAAGTTTATTATTATACATTATAGATAAAGACACTAAAACCACCAAGTGTTAAGTATACATGAATATGTGTTGTACTGCAGTAAGTTATGTAACAAAGATATAATGTCTGAAATTAAAGCATCATTGACAAAATTAATCTTTCTGTATTTGATGTATGTATAGTCAAGATTTGTATAGTTCTAATTTTGTTACTTCCGGTTCCGATTTACCTTGTGATCTAATGCAGAGCCACGATAGTGGTCCAGTGGTTAATGTACTAGACTTGTAGTCCGGCCGATCGCGGCAGATCATAGCATTTCTATGAATAATAACTAATTGTTAGCTTATTTAATGAGTTGTCAATGTATTTTTTGTGTGTAAATGTTCATGATATCATGTGTTTTGTAGGTTGATATATAATAATCTCTGATAATTAATATTTTACATGTATTCATACTTTTCTGTATTTATAGTTACTTTATGTATCGCCATCTGTTATTGTAAAGCGACAAAGATGTATTCATCTTTATACCATTAAACTTTCTTGAACTTATGAAAATTTGACAAAATGTCGATTATTCTCCATAAATGGAAAAGTGGTCGGAAGGGTAAGTTAGTTAGTACTTGTTAGAATGAAGTCAAGGAAAACTTGTTTTGTGAATCGATCGCCGTATATAACTGAAATATCGTTCAAAACCCGCGTTTAACCCACTAAAACGAATAATATGATCTAGAGCTCAGTTTAAGTGGCCCAAGTTAGGGTCTTGGACAGAGGTCAATGCTGTGACAAGCAATAGTCCCTTAAACATAAAGATCTGACTGCTCCAATATGTGTGTTTTGTTTGTTGAAACAATATTATGCAAAATCCCAATATATGAACCAGAGTGAACTTCACCGCGCTTTTTTTTGTTCGTGGCAGAAAATATTTTTTCAGAGAAATTTGAGTGTTGAGTTAATCAACATTGACATAAGCAATTACAATAAAACAAGCAACTACACGATTGCAATGCAAGGTCACCGTAATACTGGTGTTTTTCTATCTTGTTTTGCTAGCATTTCACTTTTTTATAATCCTACGAGATGGTTCCGATAACATTGAACAACAGGAATCCATTTCCCCAAACAATAGCCAACAAACTGATCTTGCCTTATAAACGTGATTACAAAATCTCTTTGCTCATTTTCAATTCCAAATATCGTTCAATCTCTGCCGTTAGGTTGGCTCATAATGAAGTACAGAGTTAAAACTGTTTGTATCGACATTGCAAATTCGATGTAGTTTGTTTTGTTTGCACGTGTGACAAGTGTAGAACCGGGAGATAACTAGAACGCTCACCGTGTTCAAACCGACATCAAGAGGTTACGTAGTGAAACTGGAAGAAATAAACAACCATTGGAATAACGCATGTCTCCAAACACAGGACATAAAGTAACGTTGAGTTCAACAGGCAACAACATAATCGCTTACATTTAAGTCTTGGTCGTTGTGTATAATTATACATGCCTTTTGGTGAAATGTATTCAAGTTTGTGACCAGCATATCTATAGACATTTTAACACGTGTCCACCACATTGTCGTCTGATTATAACCTGTAGTTGCTGACTCCACTCCGCTACATAATTCACGATGTATATAGCGTAGTAGGTATTAACCGTGGGTATCCGACGATGTCGCCAAATGTTTGTCCACATCATTACATTTATAACATGACAGACTCATGCGTTCAATTTTCAACCACAAATTTACATCGATATTTACCAGACAAATTTAAAGAATGTGTACAGTGACACATGTGTGTTCATTTTACAAAACTTCTCACATTTGGAAACATGGGAAACCCTTGAAAGGAATAAATGTGGCTTTTATAGACAGATGACCTCATTGAGAGGTCAGTTTGTTCTAAATAATCAGCTGTTCATTAAGTTGACAACTGAAATATATTCTTACTGGCATTTCAAGTATTGTAAAACATGACCATTCTATAATCAAAGGGAGAGTACTGTTGTGTATATCATTATTATTCATATTTAATATTTAAATGTTACCCTTGGAAATGTATGTATATATAACTTTTTGGATGATGAATATCGTTCAAATCCAAAAATAAATCTCATGTTCTGTTCTGTATAAACCAGGAGACGCGTTTTCACGGGTGTAATCAAACGTTGCTCAAGATCAACATGCATTCCCTTTTTTTCATTTTGTAAGTACATTGTAGTTTCGACGGAATTATTTGCGACAAACCATAAAAACAAATTACATGGTTCAAACATTACATGTATTTAAAGGATATCATTTGTTTCTGTTCTTGCAATGTCATAATTCTATGACTGACCAAATTTTAATCAAACCTAACAACAGTATAGTTTTGAAATTATGAATTTGTACAAGTAATATCGCAAGTGGTCCTTATACAATTTTGAGAGGGATGAAAACACCCAGATACATATTAATCTAAAAATAATCAACGTATAATATTCTATGCAACACGTAAAACTAATTCGGGAGGTTGGTAATCTTCAAGAATATTTTAGATTTACGTCTAGAAACAGTTTAGTGAAGTTTAGTCAGCTTCCAACAACACGGCGACAAAACGTGTCTGGTTATCTAAGTAAGTTGAAGTTGTGGAGAAATCTTTCAGGTAGATCTCATCCCCCGCTGTAGCATGCACAACAGCCGTGTCTGATCCAGACATGTGATCTTGCTGACCAGCCCCCGTGTATGGACGAGCTATGGCATTGCCATTTTTGTATACATTGATAGCAATATGATGGCCAACATCACCGATAACAGTTCCAGAAAATAAATATAGTCCGCTGACAGGGCAATGAAATATTCCAGTACTACTGCTGTATGCATTACCAATATTCGTTGTTATTTGTTGAAACTTGACGATTTTTGTTGAATCACTTGATGGAATATTTACACCCACTGTACCGAAGAACGCAATTTGACGCCTGTCTTTCGTTACCTGGACTGTAATGTAAATATTCTTTAATCATCGTGTAGACATTTTTGTTCAATTAGAATGCACGCCGTAGTATTTGGGATTTAAACCCCATGATATGTTATGTAGATTATCAGACTTGCATCAAAATATTTAGTAAGGTAAAGACATAATTTCAGTCATTTACCAAAAGAGGGCAAGAAATAGTTACAGTACTTTACCAAAATAAGGCAAGACATAGTTTCAGTATTTGACCAAATTAAGGCAAGACATAGTTTCAGTATTTGACCAAAATAAGACAAGACATAGTTTCAGTATTTGACTAAAATAAGACAAGACATAGTTTCAGTATTTGACCAAAATAAGGCAAGACATAGTTTCAGTATTTCACCAAAATAAGGCAAGACATAGTTAACGTATTTGACCAAATTAAGACAAGACATAGTTTCAGTATTTGACCAAATTAAGGTAAGACATAGTTTCAGTATTTGACCAAAATAAGACAAGACATATTTTCAGTATTTGACTAAAATAAGACAGGACATAGTTTCAGTATTTGACTAAAATAAGACAAGACATAGTTACAGTATTTGACCAAAATAAGGCAAGACAAAGTTTCAGTATTTGACTTAAATAAGGCAAGACATAGTTTCAGTATTTAACTAAAATAAGGCAAGACATAGTTTACGTATTTGACCAAAATAGGGCAAGACATAGTTTCAGTATTTGACTAAAATAAGACAAGACATAGTTACAGTATTTGACCAAATTAAGGCAAGACATAGTTTCAGTATTTAACTAAAATAAGACAAGACATAGTTTCAATATTTGACCTAAATAAGGCAAGACATAGTTTCAGTATTTAACTAAAATAAGACAAGACATAGTTACAGTATTTGACCAAAATGAGACAAGACATAGTTTCAGTATTTGACCAAATTAAGGCAAGTTATAGTTTCAGTATTTGACCAAAATAAGACAAGACATAGTTTCAGTATTTGACAAAATTAAGGCAAGACATAGTTTCAGTATTTAACTAAAATAAGACAAGACATAGTTTCAGTATTTGACCAAAATAAGGCAAGACATAGTTTCAGTATTTGACCAAATTAAGGCAAGACATAGTTTCAGTATTTAACTAAAATAAGGCAAGACATAATTTGAGTATTTGACCAAAATAAGGCAAGACATAGTTTACGTATTTGACCAAATTAAGGCAAGACATAGTTTCAGTATTTGACAAAAATAAGACAAGACATAGTTTCAACATTTGACCAAAATAAGGCAAGACATAGTTTCAGTATTTAACTAAAATAAGACAAGACATAGTTACTGTATATGACCAAAATGAGACAAGACATAGTTTCAGTATTTCACCAAAATAAGGCAAGACATAGTTTCAGTTTTTGACCAAAATAAGACAAGACATAGTTTCAGTATTTGACAAAATTAAGGCAAGACATAGTTTCAGTATTTAACTAAAATAAGACAAGACATAGTTTCAGTATTTGACCAAAATAAGGCAAGACATTGTTTCAGTCTTTTATCAAAATAAGGTAAGACATAGTTTCAGTCTTTTATCAAAATAAGGTAAGACATAGTTTCTGTATTTTATCAAAATAAGGTAAAACATAGTTTCTGTCTTTTATCAAAATAAGGTAAGACATAGTTTCAGTATTTGACAAAATTAAGGCAAGACATAGTTTCAGTATTTAACTAAAATAAGACAAGACATAGTTTCAGTATTTGACCAAAATAAGGCAAGACATTGTTTCAGTCTTTTATCAAAATAAGGTAAGACATAGTTTCAGTCTTTTATCAAAATAAGGTAAGACATAGTTTCTGTATTTTATCAAAATAAGGTAAAACATAGTTTCTGTCTTTTATCAAAATAAGGTAAGACATAGTTTACGTATTTGACCAAATTAAGGCAAGACATAGTTTCAGTATTTGACAAAAATAAGACAAGACATAGTTTCAACATTTGACCAAAATAGGGCGAGGCATAGTTTCAGTATTTAACTAAAATAAGGTAAGCAAATTTTAGTATTTGACTAAAATGAGACAAGACATAGTTTCAGTATTTGACTAATACAAGTTAGGACTTATAGTGTCAGTATTATACCCAAAAAAATAATAAGAAAATACTTTATTTCAGTGTTTTACCCAAAATATGGTAAGTTGTCACTTCAGTTTACACAATGGGATTTCAGTTTCAATGGAACCTTTCTTAAAACACGCTTTTACATGCATTACAGTGTACCTGAACGTAAAAAAACATATTTCTAGTAACTGACTGTTCGGCTTTGAATGTCAGTATATGCGTTCCGAATTAATCACTCGACCACTCATTTATTGAATAAATCGTCTTACCTGTCAAATTGTTTATTTGTGATATCAAACTGTTGATCTTGTTTTGTTGATCATTAAGCCTAGACTCAAGTTGAAGCCTCAGTGATTGTTCTTGTGTAATCAACTGTACTAAAACGGCATGGTCTGGATTATTATCGCTGGTAGCTGGATCCAACAGGGCTTCCGAAAAAGAAGCCAGCACAATGCATAAGAAACAAAACAACATTTTTGTTGTAAATACTCGAATATATCCGATATAAGGGTAAAGCTTCAGGTTTATGTCTGTTTAAGCTCTCTAAATGAAATGTTCAGCTTTTAATGTGTTCGTTGTTTACTGACATGTGTTACTTAATGATATATGAAAGATGCGTCATATCTTACACAAACATTAAGTAGATGCTTTATTCACCATTAATAGACAAGATAAGTTTCTATCTACTCAGTATTTCAGTCCAGTATATCATTTAATGTCACGGGTAAAAACTAGAACAAAAATGTACTAATACTGCCATATTATTATGACAGAAAGTGTTGTAACAGGACACAGCCTTTTAATATAAATGAAATACATGTAGATATAATAGCTCCTAAATGTATGTTTTGTTTGTTGAAAAAATATTATGCAAAATCCCAATATATGAACCAGAGTGAACTTTACCGCGCTTTTTTTGTTCGTGACAGAAAATATTTTTTCAGAGAAATTTGAGTGTTGAGTTAATCAACATTGACTTAAGCAATTACAATAAAACAAGCAACTACACGATTGCAATGCAAGGTCACCGTAATACTGGTGTTTGTTATCTTGTTTTGCTAGCATTTCACTTTTTTATAATCCTACGAGATGGTTCCGATAACATTGAACAACAGGAATCCATTTCCCCAAACAATCGCCTTATCTTGCCTTATAAACGTGATTACAAAATCTCTTTGCTCATTTTCAATTCCAAATATCGTTCAATCTCTGCCGTTAGGTTGGCTCATAATGAAGTACAGAGTTATAACTGTTTGTATCGACATTGCAAATTCGATGTAGTTTGTTTTGTTTGCACGTGTGACAAGTGTAGAACCGGGAGATAACTAGAACGCTCACCGTGAACCGACATCAAGAGGTTGCGTAGTGAAACTGGAAGAAAAACATGTAAACAACCATTGGAATAACGCATGTCTCCAAACACAGGACATCAAGTATTAAACGTTGAGTTCAACAGGCAACACCATAATCGCTTACATTTAAGTCTTGTTCATAGTTCAATGCGTTCAATTTTCAACCACAAATTTAAAGAATGTGTACAGTGACACATGTGTGTTCATTTTACAAAACTTCTCACAATGATAGCCTCGGTTTGAAAACATGGGAAACCCTTGAAAGGACCAAATGTGATTTTATAGACAGATGACCTCATTGAGAGGCCAGTTTGTTCTAAATAATCAGCTGTTTATTAAGTTGACAACGGAAATATATTCTTACTGGCATTTCAGGTATTGTAAAACATGACCATCCTATAATCAAAGGGAGAGTACTGTTGTGTATATTATTATTATTTAATATTTAAATGTTACCCTTGGAAACATTTAGATCAAAGTCTATCCTTTGATTCTATGGCTAGGTCAACTATCAAGAAAGGTAATACTAGGTTGAAGTTTTTGTATAGGGGGAGTAAGTTCCTTAATCCACATTCTAAAAGGTTATTAGCAACATCCCTTATACAGTGTCATTTTGACTATGGTTGTTCAGTTTGGTATAACAGCTTGACTCAGGAACTAAGGAACAGTCTACAACAGGTCACCCAAAACAAAAATATCAGATTTGTGTTAGATCTACAAGCAAGAGCTCATATTGATCAAAGTCATTTGGTCAAGCTGAACTGGTTACCTGTCTCAAAAAATGTTGATCAAATCATGCTGTGTCATGTGTTCAAATTCTACAGTGGTAAAGCACCAGGTTACCTAAATAAGCATTTCATTCCACTTAGTTCAGTTCATGACTACTCAACTAGGTTCAGAGTGTCAGTTGATGCTTCCAGTGATTCATGTACAGACACTGGAAGATTCTGTCTATCCAAGGTTACGGGTTTTGGTAAACAATCATTTGCTTATCAAGGTTGCTCACTCAGGAATGAAATGCCACAGCATATAAGAGAAATTAAGAACCTCTCTCAGTTTAAGTCCACCGTCAAAGCCCATCTGCTTGCTAGTGTTTGAAATTGTTTTTATACACATGTTAAATATCAATAATTCTTAGATAATGATGTAAATTATGTGATAGTAATTTTATTCTGTGATAATAATTATCTCTAAGATAAATATGTCTTCCATTTTCTTTTTTCTCATATTAATATAATTTGTTGTTGTTTCCATGGTTATTTACATTAATTTTATAAAGAACCATAATGGAAATAAGGATTTACTTCTTTTTTGTGTTATCCTTGCATTTTAACGTTTTTGACATGGTTTCAATTTTTAGTGATATTATTTTCAATTTGTATATTCAGCAATATTTTTTGTTTGAACACTTTAACTTTATATGCACATTTTGTGTAATATATTTCCTATGTACCATGTTTTAGAAATAGTTAAAATATGAATAATAATAAATAAATAAATGTATGTAAATGTATATATAACTTATTGGATGATGAACATCGTTCAAAAAATCTTATGTTCTGTTCTGTATAAACCAGGAGACACGTTTTCACAGGTGTAATCAAACGTAGCTCAAGGTCAACAAGCATTCACTTTTTTCATTTTGTAAGTAGTTTCGACAATATTATTGGCGACAAACCATAAAAACAGACTACATGGTTCAAGCATAATATGTATTTAAAGGATATCATTTGTTTCAGTTCTTGCAATGTCATAATTATATAACTGGCCAAATTTTAATCAAACCTAACAACAGTAGTATTAAAATTATGAATTTGTACAAGTGGTCCTTATACAATTTTAAAAGGGATGAAAACGTCAAGATATATATTCATCTTCAAAATAATCAACGCATAATATTCTATGCAACACGTAAAACAGGACTACATGTTCAACGTTCAGTGAAGTTTAGTCAGCTTCCAACAACACGGCGGCAAATCGTGTCTGGTCATCTAAATAAGTTGAAGTTGTGGAGAAATAGTTCATATAAATTTCATCCCCCGCTGTAGCATGCACAACAGCCGTGTCTGATCCAGACATGTGACCCTGGCCAACCCCCGTGTATGGACGAGCTATGACTTTGCTATTTTGATACACATTGATGCTCATTCCATGGCCAACATCACCGAGAACAGTTCCAGAAATTAAATATAGTCCATTGACAGGACAATGAAATATTCCAGTACTACCACTGTACGCATTGCCAATATTTGTTGTTATTTGTCGAAACTTCACGATTTTTGTAGACTCGCTTGCTGGAATATATACACCTACTGTACCAAAGAACGCAATCTGACTCCTGTCTTTTGTTATCTGGCCTGAAAGGTAAATGTATATTTGTCTAAAATCCAACCTATCATGCAGCCAATTTCTTTTCTACTAGAATGCATGTCGATGTATTTGGAATTAAAACCCCAAATAATTATGTTTGTTCAATTATCCGACTTGCACCAAAATGAAGTAAGAAATAGTCTTTAGTTTTACCAAAGTAAGGCAAGGCATTGTTTCAGTCTTTTATCAAAATAAGGTAAGACATAGTTTCAGTCTTTTATCAAAATAAGGTAAGACATAGTTTCTGTATTTTATCAAAATAAGGTAAAACATAGTTTCTGTCTTTTATCAAAATAAGGTAAGACATAGTTTCAGTATTTTATCAAAATAAGGTAAAACATAGTTTCTGTATTTAATCAAAATAAGGTAAAACATAGTTTCAGTATTTTATCAAAATAAGGTAAGACATAGTTTCAGTATTTTATCAAAATAAGGTAAAACATAGCTTCAGTCTTTTATCAAAATAAGGTAAAACATAGTTTCTGTCTTTTATCAAAATAAGGTAAGACATAGTTTCTGTCTTTTATCAAAAAAGGTAAAACATAGTTTCAGTCTTTTATCAAAATAAGGTAAGACATAGTTTCTGTATTTTATCAAAATAAGGTAAAACACAGTTTCAGTCTTTTATCAAAATAAGGTAAGACATAGTTTCTGTCTTTTATCAAAAAAGGTAAAACATAGTTTCTGTATTTTATCAAAATAAGGTAAGACATAGTTTCTGTATTTTATCAAAATAAGGTAAAACATAGTTTCAGTCTTTTATAAAAATAAGGTAAAACATAGTTTCAGTCTTTTATCAAAAAAGGTAAAACATAGTTTCTGTATTTTATCAAAATAAGGTAAAACATAGTTTCAGTCTTTTATCAAGATAAGGTAAAACATAAATCTGTATTTTATCAAAATAAGGTAAGACATAGTTTCTGTATTTTATCAAAATAAGGTAAGACATAGTTCCTGTATTTTATCAAAATAAGGTAAGACATAGTTTCTGTATTTTATCAAAATAAGGTAAGACATAGTTTCTGTATTTTATCAAAATAAGGTAAGACATAGTTTCTGTATTTTATCAAAATAAGGTAAGACATAGTTTCTGTCTTTTATCAAAATAAGGTAAGACATAGTTTCTGTATTTTATCAAAATAAGGTAAGACATAGTTTCTGTATTTTATCAAGATAAGGTTAAACATAGTTTCTGTATTTTATCAAGATAAGGTAAGACATAGTTTCTGTCTTTTATCAAAATAAGGTAAGACATACAATCTGACTAAAGTATTCGATCTTCCTTACGGCAAGATCTGATGACGGCCTATACCAGTTTCTATTTTCAAAAGTCGGAATTTCCATTATCACTATTTATATCTATTTATAATTCAGCCAATCGTATAACTCGTTTCATCGGTACTTTGGCCGACCTGACGATGTTATTTAAACGTCAGTAAACATTAAATTACGTATAACATATTTGTCTGCAACCACTTTTTGATTTTTTTAGTAATCCTGATCGATTTGGCCATAGTAGAACAGAAAATTTAATAAACACGCATGTCACATGGGCGCTACCATTACATTTAGTTGCGTAAGAATAGGTGTTCGTGATAACTACAAGTCAAATATTGTTTTTTACTGCGGTTAAAAATAGAATCAGATCACTTTCAGAATTATGAAAGTAAGGCGCTGATTGGCTAGTGGAAAAGGTCACCTGAGGTGACCTTCTATAGGTCGTCTTCAGATCCTCATAGCGTAGCGGGTTTGAGGATATGATTTTAATCAGATTGGTAAGACATAGTTTCAGTCTTTTATCAAGATAAGGTAAAACATAGTTTCTGTATTTTATCAAAATAAGGTAAGACATAGTTCCTGTATTTTATCAAGATAAGGTAAGACATAGTTTCTGTATTTTATCAAAATAAGGTAAAACATAAATCTGTATTTTATCAAAATAAGGTAAAACATAGTTTCTGTATTTTATCAAGATAAGGTAAGACATAGTTTCTGTATTTTATCAAAATAAGGTAAAACATAGTTTCTGTATTTTATCAAAATAAGGTAAAACATAGTTTCTGTATTTTATCAAAATAAGGTAAAACATGGTTTCAGTCTTTTATCAAAATAAGGTAAAACATAGTTTCAGTCTTTTATCAAAAAAGGTAAAACACAGTTACTGTATTTTATCAAAATAAGGTAAGACATAGTTTCAGTATTTTGTCAAAATAAGGTAAAACAAAGTTTCAGTCTTTTATCAAAAAAGGTAAGACATAGTTTCAGTCTTTTATCAAAATAAGGTAAAACATAGTTTCAGTCTTTTATCAAGATAAGGTAAGACATAGTTTCTGTATTTTATCAAGATAAGGTAAAACATAGTTTCTGTATTTTATAAAGATAAGGTAAAACATAGTTTCTGTATTTTATCAAAATAAGGTAAGACATAGTTTCTGTATTTTATCAAGATAAGGTAAAACATAGTTTCTGTATTTTATCAAAATAAGGTAAGACATAGTTCCTGTATTTTATCAAAATAAGGTAAAACATAAATCTGTATTTTATCAAAATAAGGTAAAACATAGTTTCTGTATTTTATCAAGATAAGGTAAGACATAGTTTCTGTATTTTATCAAAATAAGGTAAAACATAGTTTCAGTCTTTTATCAAGATAAGGTAAGACATAGTTTCTGTATTTTATCAAGATAAGGTAAAACATAGTTTCTGTATTTTATCAAGATAAGGTAAAACATAGTTTCTGTATTTTATCAAGATAAGGTAAAACATAGTTTCTGTATTTTATCAAGATAAGGTAAAACATAGTTTCTGTATTTTATCAAGATAAGGTAAAACATAGTTTCCGTATTTTATCAAGATAAGGTAAAACATAGTTTCTGTATTTTATCAAGATAAGGTAAAACATAGTTTCTGTATTTTATCAAGATAAGGTAAGACATAGTTTCAGTCTTTTATCAAGATAAGGTAAGACATAATTTCTGTATTTTATCAAAATAAGGTAAAACATAGTTTCTGTATTTTATCAAAATAAGGTAAAACATAGTTTCTGTATTTTATCAAAATAAGGTAAAACATAGTTTCAGTCTTTTATCAAAATAAGGTAAAACATAGTTTCAGTCTTTTATCAAAAAAGGTAAAACACAGTTACTGTATTTTATCAAAATAAGGTAAGACATAGTTTCAGTATTTTGTCAAAATAAGGTAAAACAAAGTTTCAGTCTTTTATCAAAAAAGGTAAGACATAGTTTCAGTCTTTTATCAAAATAAGGTAAAACATAGTTTCAGTCTTTTATCAAGATAAGGTAAGACATAGTTTCTGTATTTTATCAAAATAAGGTAAAACATAGTTTCAGACTTTTATCAAGATAAGGTAAAACATAGTTTCAGTATTTTATCAAAATAAGGTAAAACATAGTTTCTGTATTTAATCAAAATAAGGTAAAACATAGTTTCAGTATTTTATCAAAATAAGGTAAGACATAGTTTCAGTATTTTATCAAAATAAGGTAAAACATAGCTTCAGTCTTTTATCAAAATAAGGTAAAACATAGTTTCTGTCTTTTATCAAAATAAGGTAAGACATAGTTTCTGTCTTTTATCAAAAAAGGTAAAACATAGTTTCAGTCTTTTATCAAAATAAGGTAAGACATAGTTTCTGTATTTTATCAAAATAAGGTAAAACACAGTTTCAGTCTTTTATCAAAATAAGGTAAGACATAGTTTCTGTCTTTTATCAAAAAAGGTAAAACATAGTTTCTGTATTTTATCAAAATAAGGTAAGACATAGTTTCTGTATTTTATCAAAATAAGGTAAAACATAGTTTCAGTCTTTTATAAAAATAAGGTAAAACATAGTTTCAGTCTTTTATCAAAAAAGGTAAAACATAGTTTCTGTATTTTATCAAAATAAGGTAAAACATAGTTTCAGTCTTTTATCAAGATAAGGTAAAACATAGTTCCTGTATTTTATCAAAATAAGGTAAAACATAAATCTGTATTTTATCAAAATAAGGTAAGACATAGTTTCTGTATTTTATCAAAATAAGGTAAGACATAGTTCCTGTATTTTATCAAAATAAGGTAAGACATAGTTTCAGTCTTTTATCAAGATAAGGTAAGACATAGTTTCTGTATTTTATCAAGATAAGGTTAAACATAGTTTCTGTATTTTATCACAATAAGGTAAGACATAGTTTCAGTCTTTTATCAAGATAAGGTAAAACATAGTTTCAGTCTTTTATCAAAATAAGGTAAGACATAGTTTCAGTCTTTTATCAAGATAAGGTAAAACATAGTTTCAGTCTTTAATCAAAATAAGGTAAAACATAGTTCCTGTATTTTATCAAAATAAGGTAAGACATAGTTTCAGTCTTTTATCAAGATAAGGTAAAACATAGTTTCTGTATTTTATCAAAATAAGGTAAGACATAGTTTCAGTCTTTTATCAAGATAAGGTAAAACATAGTTTCTGTATTTTATCAAAATAAGGTAAGACATAGTTCCTGTATTTTATCAAGATAAGGTAAGACATAGTTTCTGTATTTTATCAAAATAAGGTAAAACATAAATCTGTATTTTATCAAAATAAGGTAAAACATAGTTTCTGTATTTTATCAAGATAAGGTAAGACATAGTTTCTGTATTTTATCAAAATAAGGTAAAACATAGTTTCTGTATTTTATCAAAATAAGGTAAAACATAGTTTCTGTATTTTATCAAAATAAGGTAAAACATGGTTTCAGTCTTTTATCAAAATAAGGTAAAACATAGTTTCAGTCTTTTATCAAAAAAGGTAAAACACAGTTACTGTATTTTATCAAAATAAGGTAAGACATAGTTTCAGTATTTTGTCAAAATAAGGTAAAACAAAGTTTCAGTCTTTTATCAAAAAAGGTAAGACATAGTTTCAGTCTTTTATCAAAATAAGGTAAAACATAGTTTCAGTCTTTTATCAAGATAAGGTAAGACATAGTTTCTGTATTTTATCAAGATAAGGTAAAACATAGTTTCTGTATTTTATAAAGATAAGGTAAAACATAGTTTCTGTATTTTATCAAAATAAGGTAAGACATAGTTTCTGTATTTTATCAAGATAAGGTAAAACATAGTTTCTGTATTTTATCAAAATAAGGTAAGACATAGTTCCTGTATTTTATCAAAATAAGGTAAAACATAAATCTGTATTTTATCAAAATAAGGTAAAACATAGTTTCTGTATTTTATCAAGATAAGGTAAGACATAGTTTCTGTATTTTATCAAAATAAGGTAAAACATAGTTTCAGTCTTTTATCAAGATAAGGTAAGACATAGTTTCTGTATTTTATCAAGATAAGGTAAAACATAGTTTCTGTATTTTATCAAGATAAGGTAAAACATAGTTTCTGTATTTTATCAAGATAAGGTAAAACATAGTTTCTGTATTTTATCAAGATAAGGTAAAACATAGTTTCTGTATTTTATCAAGATAAGGTAAAACATAGTTTCCGTATTTTATCAAGATAAGGTAAAACATAGTTTCTGTATTTTATCAAGATAAGGTAAAACATAGTTTCTGTATTTTATCAAGATAAGGTAAGACATAGTTTCAGTCTTTTATCAAGATAAGGTAAGACATAATTTCTGTATTTTATCAAAATAAGGTAAAACATAGTTTCTGTATTTTATCAAAATAAGGTAAAACATAGTTTCTGTATTTTATCAAAATAAGGTAAAACATAGTTTCAGTCTTTTATCAAAATAAGGTAAAACATAGTTTCAGTCTTTTATCAAAAAAGGTAAAACACAGTTACTGTATTTTATCAAAATAAGGTAAGACATAGTTTCAGTATTTTGTCAAAATAAGGTAAAACAAAGTTTCAGTCTTTTATCAAAAAAGGTAAGACATAGTTTCAGTCTTTTATCAAAATAAGGTAAAACATAGTTTCAGTCTTTTATCAAGATAAGGTAAAACATAGTTTCAGTCTTTTATCAAAATAAGGTAAGACATAGTTTCAGTCTTTTATCAAGATAAGGTAAAACATAGTTTCAGTCTTTTATCAAAATAAGGTAAAACATAGTTTCAGTCTTTTATCAAAATAAGGTAAGACATAGTTTCAGTCTTTTATCAAAGTAAGATAAAACAAAATGCCAATCTTTTACCAAAATTATAAAGGTAATTTGCCATTTCATCCCACACCATTAGCTTTCATTTCCGATGTAATCTTTCTTAAAACACGCATAGCCATAGTGTATAAAAACAACTACACTTCTGAATTAACTATTCAGTCTTTTGGTAATTGAATAAACTTTCTTACCTGTCAAATTGTTATTTGTGATATCAAACTGTTGATCTTGTTTTCTTGATCATTAAGCCAAGACTCAAGTTGAAGCCTCAAGGATTGTTCTTGTGTAATCAACTGTACTAAGACTGCATGGTCTGGATTATAAGCGCTGGTGGCTGGATCCAACAGGGCTTCAGAAAAAGAAGCCAGCACAATACATAAGAAACAAAACAACATTTTTGTTGTAAATAATATCATATGCGACGTAAGGACAAAGCTTCAGGTTTATGTCTGTTTGTCTCATCGAAATGTTCAGCTTTAAATGTGTTTTTTTTTATTGGCATGTGTTACTTAATAGGCTACGCAGTAATTCATATCTACTTCAACATACGATATTGTTATTCAGCAAATATATAAGTAGCTCGGTCTCCAAGCTAAACAGCATGTGCCAAGAATGTATTACATCATATCTTCTATAAACATTAAGGTATCGGGAGTGGTTGTCTGGTCATATCAAGTTTCACCAATTAATAGATTTAAAAACTAAACCATAAGGATTATAATACTGAAATGAACCCACTGTATAAAGGCCATAGCAAGTGTTTTAGAACAAATATTATTTTGGTTGGTCTTCTACAAACCAATATTGCACGTAACTTACACATTTTTGAACAACGATAACTACTCTGTATATTGGATTATTATATGATCTATAAATAAACACATTCTGATTGGCTTAAAGCCTGATCCATCATCTAACATAAATGTCATACTTGATCAGTGTGGACAACCCACGTGACTTTTGCCGTTCATAATTGATATTGCGGGCAGCATTTTTGCCGATAAGAAGAACTAGAACTATCACTAAAGTTGATGAATACCCCCAGATGCGGCCTTGACACAGTTATTGTAACATTTTACAGAGGGAAATATAATGAACTTTCATTTTTTTAATACCTGCAAATTGTTGCTTAGATATATCCTGACTAGTTTCTAAATATACATTATATAAAACATAACAAAGGGCCATAACTCATTAAAATTTACTTGGACAAAACCTATTGTGGACATGCACAACTTGGCAAACTACTTATCACTTCTAAGAAGTTTCAATGAATTCCTGCATGTAGTTGCTGAGAAATGGTACGGACAAAATTTACCTAATTGTATAAAACAAAGGGCCATAACTCAGTGAAAATTAATCCAAACAAAACCTGGTTATTGCATGCACAACTTGGCTTACTTTTTATAACTTCTGTGAAGTTTCATTGAATTCCTATGAGTAGTTACTGAGATATTGTATATACAATGTATAAAAAACAACAAAGGGCCATAACTCAGTATCAATTAAACCAACCAAGACAAGCTTAATGCATGCACAACTAGGCCAACTACTCATCACTTCTGAGAAGTTTTATTGAATTCCTTGCAGTAGTCAATGAGAAATAGTCAGGACAAAATTTGCCTATTGTATATATTGTAGAAAAAAACAAAGGGCTAAAACTCAGTGAAAATCAATCCAAATGAAAAATGATTTAAGCATGCACAACTAGGCTAACTACTTATTACTTCTGTGAAGTTTCGTTGAAATCCTCTGAGTAGTTGCTGAGAAATTGTCCGGACAAAATTTGCCTATTGTATATACTGTATAAAAACAACAAAGGGCTATAACTCAGTGAAAATTAATCCGAACGAATAATGCTTTAAGCATGCACAACTATGCTTACTACTGATCACTTCTGTGAAGTTTCATTGAGACCCTGTGAGTAGTTGCTGAGAAATTGTCCGGACAAAATTTGCCTATTGTATATACTGTATAAAAACAACAAAGGGCTATAACTCAGTGATAATTAATCCGAACGAAAATTGCTTTAAGCATGCACAACTAGGCTTACTACTGATTACTTCTGTGAAGTTGAAATCCTGTACGTAGTTGCTGAGAAATTCTCCGGACAAATTGTGTCTACAGACGCACCGACCGACCGACCGACCGACCGTCAAGCGTGAATCCAATATAGCCCCCATATATTTCATATCTGGGGGTATAATAAAACTAGCTGTATTTTATTACGAAGTCGATTTTCACGTTACATAGCGCATGCTAAGCGGAAAAATGTGTATGTTCCATATACGGTTTTCTGTAACATTCGCACCAATTGTCTCAAAACAATTGTTTAAACGTTAGTTATTGCGGGAAGCCAGTGCATTTTTCAATAAATTATACGTGTTTTCAGCCATTTAAAGCTAAGAACATATAAATTATTTATGAAATATCAAGCATTTTCAAGCCTTTTATCAGGCAGCAATTCTTAAAATTGTATTCATGCTATAGTGGGAACCTGATTCTGTAATGCTCTTGCGGGAAGTCATTTTTAGACTGATCTTACATAAGATCGTGTGACAGGTAAATATATCCACTGTTCAACAGAATAGTAAACAACAAACACAAATTGTCTTCTCTGGATCATCATTTATTTCTTCTTAATAACACACATACAAATATTTCAATCATTATTTCTTCCCCTTCCTATATCGGAAACCACTCGACTTTCCAGGCCTCTTTCCGCCGCCACCTGACTGATTCTTCTTAAAGTTTCCGGACTTATTACCACGATTCTGTCCAGGTCGACCTTTCTGAGAAAACTTTCCACCACCTTTCTGGAATCTGTTTCCACCTTTAATCCATCTATCTCTGTCAACTTCCCATTTCAATTGTTTAACATCTACAAAATATTAAACAGATCATTTATTAATGCTGCATGTTAAGTTTAAAGTTTTATCAAATACTACTAAATAAATGCTTAATTGTGACGTCTCACACTTCGATTGCTCTTTGTTTTGAATACACTCCATTGACGCAGATTTTTCACTCTGAATCAACTTCATATTAAGACTTGCCCAGTGATCCTCGTTTACCCAGACTCAACCAGTGTGATTTAGACTCACCCAATGTTAATACAGACTCAACTACTATCAATAAAGAAATACTACAGCTAACTAAATACTTATCACTTACCTGCTTTATCGGGGTTAGCCAGAGCATCAGCTCCTGTACCAAGGTATTTAGAAGAAGCTGTTTCATCGATTAATGTAGCAAACTGTAAATATACAAATGTTGGACTTATGCACATAAAATTCACGTTAAATCATGAAGGAGAGCTTTATAAAGACAAAATATTTTAATAGCTAGTTTTTAGAAATTCTACGAATTTTAAAATTTACATGTGGGAAACCAAAGCTGGCGGTCGAGTGACCTTCTGTGAAAAAGTAGGGCAATAAAAGGGCGAAATATTTAAAAGGAGCATGACAGCCAGAATATTGGATCAGCAGATTTGAAGGTCCTACATCATTGCAACTGAGACCCTTATCTATACTGACATCAGTATGAAAATTCTGAACATCAACATGTACAATACTTACCTCTTCAGCTGAAGCTTGCACTCCATGTCCATCTGTTTTCTTTGATTTCCTGGTGATAAAATTAACAAGGAAAAGATAAACGTTTGGCAATCATTTTATGGCAAAACAACAGAATTATTACAAAGTAAATCAAAGATGCAGAATATATAGAAAAATCATGTAGAATGGCCCGTGTAATAAACAAGTTTGAACAAAGTAATATATGATGGTAGAACTCTGTACTACTGACATTAGTTCTATGATCTACAAATTCTCTAATTAGTGGGGAGAACTGGTTAATAATGAAGCAAAAAGACTTCTGGATTAATTGAATTAAAATGCAATAACTTACTTCACAAGGGAGTAAAAAAATATGTTTAAAACATACATCAAGACATACTGGAATGATCAAGACTGATTCTTGATGATAAAGGATCTAAAATCACCATGGTTACATTTAACAAGAATGTTGAGTGACTCACCTTCCCTTTTTCATAGGTAATGACTTCCCAGGACTCTCTGCCTTTCTCTTCTTCCCCTTAGGCATCATGTCTTGGAATTCATCTGACGAAAAAAAAACATATTAAAAGAAAACTCTACTCTGTTTAATTTTATACAGGTGCTAATTTCTTTAAACAGCTTCCCATCCTATTTGATTTTACTTTTCAACAAGAAAACATGTGACTATAATGAATTCATATCAATCAAATGTAAACATATTTGATAAACAAGTACTAGTTCAAGAAGTTATATCTTCTTTTACATTTCATGTATTAATTCTTCATGAGTTTAAATTATATCCACAAACTGTTTAATAGTTCTAACTAAAACAGAAACAATGGCAAATTCAAAGTTATCCACTAACAACACATATGAGTCTGGTTTTATAACTTTAATAACAATTTGTAACCTACCACCATCAGAGAATTCAATATTCTCTTCATCAAAGTCATCATCATCACCACCAAAATCTCCATCATTCTTATCATCACCTAAATCATCATCATAGTCATCAGCATCAGCAAAATCTGCATTATCACTATCATCTTCGTCATCAAAGTTCATTCCACCGTCATCATCAGAACCTCCTTCCATTTCAGCTGAAATCAAACATATTCAGAATAAAAGATTCATTTCTATGATGTAAGATTTTTCATTCAGGCTTTTTAGCCAGATGAAAGAAAATTCATGGCTGTTGCAATGTTAAAGAAATGACATGATTAGGTATGTTTACCTGAGCAGGTACACTAAAACATTCAGTTAGTTAGAACATATTTAATTCCTTTCAATTTTTCAATAACATAGTATTCATTTAATAACAACAATACATTGAAATAAATTTGAGCCAAAATTTCTAAAACTAAGTTACTGCACTCCCTGTTGGCATCCAATTAATCAAAATTACATTAACAAATATGTCAGTGAATAATTACAATAAGTGTAGTATGCAATAAATGTTTCAAGTTTTTTAAAACCTTTAAACTATGAGATACATTCACAGTCTAAAGGGCAGCCATACACTGATTATCATTTATCATTCAATTAAACAAATACCTTTAAAGGCTCTTGCTAATTCATCATCTTCACCTAAGTCAATTTCTTCATCAGACAAATCTTCATCAAAATCATCCTCATCATCTGAGTCACTATCAGTGCCTTTTCCTCGTTTCTTGCCAAATTCACTACACAAAAGAAAAAATATGTACATGGATGTATGTGGTTTAAGTTTCTATAGTTCAAATACTTCATTAGTTGGTTCTTCAATTCCTTCCATGATGTTATTCATGTATGGAGGTGTTTACATCTAGCAGAGCTTCATGGCCGACAACCAATATGGAGAATAGATGCATGTAAGAAATATATAAATGATCTAGACTGTATTATCACCAGTAAATTTGTCATTGTATAGTGTCACACACCTCACTCCAGACTTGTACCTGCAACTTCCTTATCTACAGTCCACTGAGCTGTTTGAAAACATTTATAACTGAATAAAGATTTTCTTCAATAAATTGCCACATTATATGAAATAATAGCTCAGCAGTAAAGATGGTTTCTGTGAAGAATTTTGAATTAAGCAATAAGAAGAAAGCAAAGTCCAAAATGAAGAAAATGTTAGTGAAAAATGAGAGAAAATTAACAGAAAACAGAAGCTAGACTTTTTTTTAAGAAAGCCAACCTTGAGAAATCCACATCAAAATCACCAATGTCATCTCCAGCCATGCCACTCTCGTGCTTATCTGTAACATAGAAAAAATGACTTATTCTGTATCAATGTACATTTCTGGTACATTATCAATTTATTCTAAATATAGTCAGCAGTAAATATAACTAACATAACATAAATTACTTAAATTAGTGTCATTGGGAATACACCAAAACCAGTCAGACCATTCACTGTTACACAAACAGATTTTTACAGGTATAATTTATTTCCCTTCTCATATGTGCAGTTTTTTTCTGAATACAAAAGCTTGCTACTGTACAGAACATAAATTACTTGTTAAAACATTACATGATGTCAAACAAAGTAAAAACAAAAAGCTGAGTAAATAAATACATATGGCCCTGATGGCAGCTTGACTTCAACTCAAACAGACAGATGGACGGACAAAGCAATCACTATCTGCCCCAAAATCATTTGAATGAATTCAACTATATATTTTACCAAGAAAATTATCAAACTCAGCATCAGTGATACTCTCAACATCACTATCATCATCTTTATGTTTCTTCTCATCTTTAACAGCCTTCTGTTGGAAGTATCTGTAAGATATGAAAACATTGTAGTAAAACAAACATCTCTCATGAAAATATCTTCATCCCTGTATTTTTCAATCAATATATTAGTATGACTGTGTCAGAAAGAATTAAAATATACTTCAATTATATATTATAAACTGCAAACTGGTGTTTCTGAATTATCAATTATACATTGTAGCAAGGTGTTTGAGGATTATCTATATCATTACAAATTATCAATTGTATACTAAATTATCAATTATATACAGTAGTTGTTTATATGTTATCAATTATGTACAATAGTAAGCTGTTTATACATCATCATTTACATACAGCAGTTAGATCTTTGTATATTATCAATTATGGACTTCCACCAGGTAAGTGTCTCTCGACTATCAATTATATACTGTAGTCAGGAGAATGTCACCTATGTTACTTATTGAGCACACAGTGGCAATTGTTTAAAAAATGCCAGCCAGATATATATAATTGCATAAGATTGAGTTTGTTTGTTATCAAGTTTTACACCCCTTTTCAACAGTCAAGAGTCATGCGAGTCGGACAGTTCAACTAACCACTATTCCTGGGAAGTACCAGTACTAGACTTCTCCGTAAGCAACTGTCTACATTCTCACATAAAGAGACATGGTCGGTAGCTGGACTGGAACCCAAGACCCTCTATCAGTAAAAGGTTACAGAGATCTGAAGTCAGCAACCTTAACCACTCAACCAGGGAGGCGGGTTGCGCAAGATCTAAGCAACTAACATTTTGAAGAAAAAAAACTCTATTATACCTATACAAGAACATGTCATCAGCTGGTACCCTTTTTTCATCAAGTTTCAAAAATCTGTCACTGGTTACCGGCATTCCTTTTATACCAGTAGGAATTGAATCCTTTCGGAACATTCTCGTTTTTTCTCCCTCTAAAATAAGCATATAACACAAATATTTAATTTTCTGTTCCATCACTAAGATGAACTAAAACTGTTAACATAATAACAAGGAGATCTCAATCAGTTAAGTTGACCGACGACTGTAAGGCAGGTCATACAACTGATGATAGTTTACAACGTAAAGCGGGATGTTTCAAAACCTGTATAAAAGACAAGAGGGCCATGATGGCCCTATAAATGCTCACCAGGAGAAAAGGTCATTTGGAGATTAACATTGTTGAAGTTTTCTATATGAGTCCAAGTAAGATCAAGTGACCCATCTGGGCCGTTTTTATCCCATGGCCATTATATGAACAGATTTAAAAGAGGTCTATTAGACAAAGCTAGATACCAAATATCTTAGCTCTAGGCCTTGTGGTTTCGGAGAAGAAGATTTTTTAAAATTTTCCTGTATAAAATAAAATAAACCCCAGGGCAGGGCTAATTTTGACCCCAGGGCCATAATTTGAACAAACTTGGTAGAGGTCCACTAGACAATGCCACATACAAAATATCTTAGCTCTAGGCCTTGCAGTTTAGGAGAAGATTTTTTAATTTTTCCTATATAAGTCTATATAAATCAAGTGACCCCCAGGGCGGGGCCAATTTTGACCCTAGGGCAATAATTTGAACAAACTTGGTAGAGGTCCACTAGATAATGCTACATACCAAATATCTTAGCTCTAGGCCTTGTGGTTTCGGAGAAGAAGATTTTTTAAATTTTACTATATAAGTCTATATAAATCAAGTGACCCCCGGGGCGGGGCCAATTTTGACCCTAGGGCAATAATTTGAACAAACTTTGTAGAGGTCCACTAGACAATGCTACATACCAAATATCTTAGCTCTAGGCCTTGTGGTTTTGGAGAAGAAGATTTTTTAAATTTTCCTATATAAAATAGAATAAACCTCAGGGCAGGGCCAATTTTGACCCAAGGGCAATAATTTGAACAAACTTGGTAGAGGTCCACTAGATAATGCTACATACCAAATATCTTAGCTCTAGGCCTTGTGGTTTCGGGGAAGAAGATTTTTTAAATTTTACTATATAAGTCTATATAAATCAAGTGACCCCCGGGGCGGGGCCAATTTTGACCCTAGGGCAATAATTTGAACAAACTTGGTAAAGGTCCACTAGACAATGCTACATACCAAATATCTTAGCTCTAGGCCTTGTGGTTTTGGAGAAGAAGATTTTTTAAATTTTCCTATATAAAAAAAAAATAAACCCCAGGGCAGGCCCAATTTTGACCCTAGGGCAATAATTTGAACAAACTTGGTAGAGGTCCACTAGATAATGCTACATACCAAATATCTTAGCTCTAGGCCTTGTGGTTTTGGAGAAGAAGATTTTTTAAATTTTCCTATATAAAATAGAATAAACCTCAGGGCAGGGCCAATTTTGACCCAAGGGCAATAATTTGAACAAACTTGGTAGAGGTCCACTAGATAATGCTACATACCAAATATCTTAGCTCTAGGCCTTGTGGTTTCGGGGAAGAAGATTTTTTAAATTTTACTATATAAGTCTATATAAATCAAGTGACCCCCGGGGCGGGGCCAATTTTGACCCTAGGGCAATAATTTGAACAAACTTGGTAAAGGTCCACTAGACAATGCTACATACCAAATATCTTAGCTCTAGGCCTTGTGGTTTTGGAGAAGAAGATTTTTTAAATTTTCCTATAAAAAAAAAAAATAAACCCCAGGGCAGGCCCAATTTTGACCCTAGGGCAATAATTTGAACAAACTTGGTAGAGGTCCACTAGATAATATTACATACCAAATATCTTAGCTCTAGGCCTTGTGGTTTCGGAGAAGAAGATTTTTTAAATTTTCCTATATAAGTCTATATAAATCAAGTGACCCCCGGGGCGGGGCCAATTTTGACCCTAGGGTAATAATTTGAACAAACTTGGTAGAGGTCCACTAGACAATGCTACATACCAAATATCTTAGCTCTAGGCCTTGTGGTTTCGGAGAAGAAGATTTTTTAAATGTTCCTATATAAAATAGAATAAACCCCAGGGCAGGGCCAATTTTGACCCTAGGGCAATAATTTGAACAAACTTGGTAGAGGTCCACTAGATAATGCTACATACCAAATATCTAAGCTCTAGGCCTTGTGGTTTCGGAGAAGAAGATTTTTTAAATTTTCCTATATAAGTCTATATAAATCAAGTGACCCCCGGGGCGGGGCCAATTTTGACCCTAGGGTAATAATTTGAACAAACTTGGTAGAGGTCCACTAGACTATGCTACACATCAAATATCAAAGCCCTAGGCATTGTAGTTTTTGACAAGAAGATTTTTTAAATTTCCTATATAAGTCTATGTAAAATCAAGTTAACACCGGGGCGGAGCCAATTTTGACCCCAGGGGAATAATTTGAACAAACTTTGTAGAGTTCCATTAGACAATGCTACATACCAAATATCTCAGCTCTAGGCCCTGTGGTTTCGGACAAGAAGATTTTTTAAGTTTTTTCTATTTGTTGCCATAGCAACCAGAGTTTTTAATGAAATTTAATTTTTTGAACAACTTTGAAAGGGGACCACCCAAGGATCATTCCAGCAAAGTTTGGTTACAATAGGCATAGCGGTGTAGGAGGAGATGTTGTTTTAAGTAAACATGGACGCCACGTAACGACGCACGACGCACGATGGACGCAGGGTGATCACAAAAGCTCACCCTGAGCACATTCGTGCTCTGGTGAGCTAAAAACTAAAGACATAAATAATTCCGCATATTTCAAGCTTATTTCTGGGACTAATCTTTTGGGACACAGTTTTCTTTTTTATTGCATTTCTTAAACATTCAATAAAAATAGCAATAAGTTATGATCTGTTTTTTTTTAGATTAGATGTAAATAAGGCATTACATACAGATCAGCTACTTATGTGGGATAATTTCACTTACTTTCTTCATCCATTTTTTTAGGATTTTTGAAGACAAATCTATCCAGAAATCTAATAAGAGTAAAATCCTGCAAAGGATCGCCTTTGTATCGTACAATCTGACCCTGAAATAAATTATTTTCCATGATATTATTCAGCTGTTTTTTTTTAATTTTATAATTGTAGCCTGTGAAGGATGCCTTCCCCTCAGAAATTTTATTTTAAACCAGGCCATTTTCTTCAACCCTCTATTTCATCCCCATATTAAGGTCTAGAGCACCTTCCCCAAAACATAAGGAAAGCCTCTGGTATTATGGATTTCAAGAAGATTATGTAAGTAGTTATGCTTGATATAGTTTATGTGTGGTTTTTCTCCCATTAATAAGTGTTTCATTTAAGTTTTTTTTCACTATAGTTTGATGTCACACTAACAGCTACATTAGGTGACTTGTCCAGATTTATATAACCATTTAGGAAGACAGCAGGCATACACCTGTGTAGAACCGCCAATCTTCCTAAAGACAGCTTCCTCACATGTGAAATTTGTCGAGTCTTGGATGGGATACGACCACACAACACTGAGGGGCTCATGATTACCAGTCAGAGACCATAACCATATGACAATATAGGCCCCTGATTTATATTAGTAGTAGACACATTGTAAACAAAATAAAACAAATCAGTTAAAGTAAATTAAAACAAAATTGCCTCCGATAACGTATAAAAAAATTAAAAACGAAACCCTAAAATTAAGTCAGGGGTGTGACTGCTCCAGGAGCAAAAAGGCTGAAATACCCTACCCCATCCCAACACGCTAGCAAAAACATCATTTTTGAGTAGATCAAACTGAATTCGAACTTTTTTGTTTCAAAGATTTTAAGACAAAAATAGAGGAGATCAGCCAAATGGAGGAAGAATCATGTAAGTGTAACTGCAACATAATTTCTGTCTTGTTCTAAATATTACCAATAATCAGAAAGACTTACTTTCAGAAGTTGTTTAGCAAACAATGAAACTGAAGGATGAAAATGATTTGAAAGTTTCTCCAGCTCCCAAACACATTCTTTCTCAGCATGACAATAATGGGGGTTACGATGGAACGGGTCATAGTCTGTCTTCTCAGATTTATCTGAAATACATCAAACTTACAAACTTAAAACTTGGCTCAAAAAATTCTATTCCGTTTCAGTGGGTTTAACATGCTTTTTCAACTATTTCATTTATATACAGCTGACTGTTCACCTTACTAGTTTTCCAGAACCGCACTTTAACCAGTACTAACTTACCTTTCAAAAATGAACTAGCAACTCCCCTACACGCTGAGGAAAATCAACATTTTTCCCATATTTTCATTGGAGTGTAAGACCTGTTGCAATCTGATTCTAACCCATTTCAAGTACAAATATTTCCTTAATGGAGACTACTAGTAACAAAGTTGCAATCATTTTATGGCATATACTGTGAAATCATTAATTTTCGTTGGGATCAATTTTCGTCGTTTTTACTAAAATGGCTATTTCGTGGGGACATAAATTCGTGGATTTTGATTTTTGAAAAGAAATCCCTTACCTCCGCTTTGAATTCGTGGGGATTTGATTTCGTGGATGAGCTGACCCACGAAATCCACGAAATTAAATCCCCAACGAAAATTTATGATTCCACAGTATATCATCAGAACAAGAATATTACAATTACTTACCTAGAGTAACTTCAACATACGTTTTGATCTAAATATTTTCTTCTACAAAACCAGTTTGGAAAATCAGTTTTTCAATTGTTCAGTGATTTAGAAGTTTATCAATGTGTTCAAATAAGGAAAGTTTTCATTTAATTAAGTTTAAATAAATTTGGGTAGAAAATATAAATGTTTCCCTTACGATTTAGATTAGCTCTGTGAACCCAAGACAGACCACGAGGTTTAACAGGAACAGTAGCGTCTTTATTATCTCCATCGTCATTATCGTCATCATCCTCTGGTGGTGTAACTGTTGTTTCAGTACTAACAGACTCATCCTCAGGTTCTGCTATGTCAACAAAATGTTCTTCTTCATCAGAATCCTGAATCAAGGGAGATCACACAATTCATATACAAAGGGAAGTAACTCACAGACAGACAGGCCAAAAACAATATACCCCGGCAGTGCGTTCCGTTAAAGAAAACAGACACTAACGTTTTCAACTGAACGGACTGTTTGCGGAAACCGTTTGCAAACAAAAAATAGTTAGTGCGCGAAGAAAAAGGTATGGACGAGGTGTAAAACGCGGATCCACGGATCCAGATCCGGATCCAAAATATAAAATATTGGGGAAATAAAGGGGTGTTAGGGATCCATTCTTTATTAATTGACAGAATAAAACCAATTTGGTACAAAATTAAAGCTGAATATTGTAGTTTTGTGTGCATCCAGATCCGAACCCGCGGATCCCTGTTTTACAACTGGCCAGACTCCATCTTGAAACATAACAAATCGTTCAGTTAGACTGTTATTGTTACAAATCGTTTGCGGCAAACGTTTTCCTTAGCTGAATGCTCTGCTGATCTATTGATATGGGGAGCAAAAAAAAGATACAGTATTGATTCAAACTAGAAAGAAATATTCAATGAACTCTGAATAGTTATCATCCCAATCAGTCCAGAAAATGATCCTTATATAAATTCTAGAGTGCAGACATATATATTTACCTCTTCTGTATGGGTGAATGACAGTAGTCCTCTTTTTACTTTGATTATCTAAAAAAAAAATAGAAAATGTCATCCAACATTTCTGCAGAATATATTTTCAGGCTTTTACTCTGATAGTGAAAGAAACACATCTGCTACTTGCGTTGAACAATTTCAAAATGATTGTAAATGTTAATGAAACAATAAACATGGCTTTACTATTAATTACTAACTAAGTTCGCTTTCTGTCAACTTTCATAGCATTGCAGGTCAAGTCTGTACTTAATAATTTGTTTATTTGTTTGAGTTTTACCACCCTTTTCAACAATCAAAGTCATAATTAAGAGGCAATAGTCCTCCTTTTTACCTAAGAATCATCCCTGGGAAGAACCATTACTAGACTCCCATCCTCTGTAAGCAACTGCCAACATAGTCGGTAGCAGGGTAGCAGGGCTCAAACCCATGACCCTCTATCAGTGAGAGGTAACAGTGACTTAAAGTCAGCGACCTTAACCATATGACAACGGAGGTGGGTCTGTACTTATAAATACTTACTAATATGGAACTAATACTTCACAAAGAAAGATTTTATTTAAAAATTTAGCACTTTCAGTTCATTTCATCACAGAACACTAAGACTTGTCTTAAAGATTTTATTTTAAAAACAGATATAAAAATAATAATATACATAAAAATATACAAATTAAGTGTTTATGCTTCTGTGCATAGCCCATTAAAATAGCACTACAGTAAGTAGACAAATATTACCTCAGACAACAACACCAAGGCACCACAGGTAAACTGAGGCTGTTGATATGAACACACTTGTAGGAGTCTCTTTGTAAATGCCTGACAAAATATAAAATGTTCAAATAATTTATCATGTGCAATGACTAAACAAACACATTTCGTAACATAATAATGTACAACAAGAGGGCTAAGATAAGATGGCCCTATATCGCTTACATGACAATCACTGTTCACTCATTATAACATTGTTTTGGACCAGTGACCTAGTTTTTGACCCAAGATGACCCATGTTAGAACATGTCCTACATATAAATAAGACAAACATTCTGACAAAAGTTGGTGAAGATACAATCAAAATTTGTCATCTACAGTATCAATAGTTTTCCTAAGATGTGACCTCGTGACCTGGTTTTTCACCCTAGGTGACCCATATTTGAGCTGGTCCTTAATATTGATCAGTAAGATGAACAATCGGACAAGATCCAATTAAAACCATGACATTTAGAGCTTTTACAAGATTTTTACCTACGATTTGACCTGGTGACCCAGTTTTTGACCCCGGCTGATCCATGTTCAACCTTGACCAACATATCATTGAGGCAAACATTCTGAATTTGGTGAATATCCAATCAAAATCATGACATCTACAGTGTTAACAAAGTTTTCCTAAGACTTAACCTGGTGACCTAGTTATTGACCCCAGATGACCCATATTTGTACTTGATCTTTACATCATTAAAACAAAGATTTGACAAAGTTTGGTGAAGATCCAATTATAACTGTGAAATCTACAGTGTTAACAGGGTTTTTCATAAGATTTGACCTAGCGACCTAGTTTTTGACCCAAGATGACCCATGTTCAAACTTGTCCAAGATATTATAAAGACAAACATTCTGACAAGGTTTCATGACCATCCAATCAAGGTGACTTCTAGAGTGTTCACAAGGTTTTCCCTTATTTGGCCCTGGTGACCTACTTTTTGACCCCAAATGGCCCAATATCGAACTCGTCCGAGATTTTGTGGATATTAACTTTCAAACCCAGTTTTGTAAAAATTGAGCTAAAAATGTGGCCCCTAGTGTGTTCACAACATAAAGTTTGACGATGCACGATGCCGGACGGAGACTGATCAGAAAAGCTCACCCTGACATGTGAGCTAAAAACAATTCCAACATGTATTTATACCTAATTGAGAGTTACAAAATTCATACTTCAAGGACACATAAGACATTTCCATTGTAAACTATTACAATCGCTAACTGTGGGATAATATATTGAAAAATAAAAATAATTTTTAATGATTTTGTGAAACATAGCGCAAGAAAAGAATTCATTAGAATACTACTTTGTGGTAGCATTACTACGCACTACTACAGATCTAGACACACCTGTCTAGGGTATAAAAATATATCAAAAGACAAATGTTTTATCACTCTAATGTTACCCCATGGATGAATAGTGGCAAAATAAAAAGAAATCTGTTATTTCTAGATGGTTGTCAAATATGTTTTACCTTAACACGTCTTTCTGATTCGTCTTTCTTCATACTCTTAAACAAAAGATTCAGGAAAACACTTTGTTTAGATGATGTTTTCAATGCTGGATCTACCAGCTTTTTGTAAAGAGCATTGTAATATCTCTCCGATATATTCTGACTGAAATTAGATGAAAGGAAATAAATTAAAAGTGAATCGATCATACAAGTGAATTTCCTTTTTATATCGTAATAGCTTTGACACTAATACTGCAATAGTACACTATACGGCTAAGTTCAGGGGGACATAACTCTGCAATGAGTGAATCCCTGGGCAAGAAAATTGTGTCTTGCACATCTACACTTCATGGTGATTACATATTTCAAGTTTCATTGCAATAGCTTAAAAAATGTGGAAGTAGTTCGCTCAACAAACTTTATGCGGACTGACCGACCGACCAACCAACGACCGACCAACAGAGTGACTCCAATATACCCCCTCTCAAACTTCGTTTGCGGGGGTATGAAAATATCATATGATTTCATTGCATAAATGCCCTAATGTTTGTAGGTAATGATCTTGGGTAATGAAATGTTACTCATTCAAACTGTATCATTAATTTCTTACAGAATCTCAACTTAAATCAATACAGAATTAACATGTTTTATCAAATTATAAGAAATATGTAAACATAATAATCCAAAGATAAAGCAAGAACTCTTTTTTATGCTATATCTCCTTTTATAAATATATGTTAGCATATAACCTGAAATGTATCCAAATCAAAAAATATTTTTCTAGTGCTGAGTACCCAATAGGCCTCAGTGCTACATAGTACAGAATTAAAGACTTACTTGGTATCCATGACTTGATACAGTAATGTTAATGCCTGTACACTGGTGGTAAAGTTAACTATGTGTACTATCTTGTATAAATGTTCTAGTTGCTGACTAAGAAACTCTTCCTCCGCTAAAATAGAAAGAAGTATTTTCTTAAGGTGTATATATGAGAAAAAGAAATAAAATGTATAATTTATCGAAAATTGTAACAATATGTTGTTTGTAGCAATTTCGTATTTATTATCTATCTACTCATAATATTTAACAAAGTAGATCATTTCATGTGAAACTGTACAGGTGACTTATATATTCATTGGGCTGGATGTGTTATTTACAATTCTCCATTTGTATATTCTGTAACATGTACACATGTCACTTTGATAAAAATATCTAATTACTTACTTACAGACTTATTCAAATTACTTAAACCTACTGCATGATATACAAAGCAAGTTAATCAAGTTCATGCAACCTGAGATACAGTAAGAAAAGGTATCTTATAAATAAGTTATGTGAATACTAACTAACGTTGGATTTCATAATTTCATTAATATTCGAATATAAGAATGACCACCAATGAACATAAGTAGACTTAGGCTGCTTATTCAAAGAACTTCATCTAGAATCATCAGTTAAGATGAAATTTAATTAAATACCATTATATAAAATAAATTAAGGTTAAAGAATATTATGACAAACTTCGTGGGGTATTAACACTTACATTTAGCAAAAGGATAGGCCCTGTTTACACCTGCTAGTAATCCACTCATCATTTTACTGTCAACTTCACCTTTCTTAACAAATGCCTACAATAAACAATAACATACCTGTCAAGTGACACAAATAAAAAGTTGTGACGCTAATAACCAGTAGAAGAAAATAGTTCTTTGGTCGTATTTTTTATTGCAGTTCAGCACGATTGTTTCGCATGCCTGTTGAATTAACATCAGCTACCTTCCCTTATTATATTAGGTATAAGTATCCTATACAGCCAAAATTAGATTTTGTGTCAAGTACCAGTGTGGTAGAGTTTGTATAAATGAGTTACCTTGAAAAAGGAGACATAGATGTGAATCAACTTTGCTGCAAGATCCTTGTCACGACTCCCAAGTTGTATCTGATTCAAGAAACAAACTGAGTAATACCTGAAAATATAAGTCAACAAAATGGTGACATAACCTAAATAAAAACGCCATTACAATCATCAAAAAACTACCTAAAATGTTAAAGAAAGAAAAGTAGAAACACTAATTATGAAAGCTATAAAACTAATTAAAGAAATTAGTCTCTTCAGTAGATGCAGGAAATTCAAGAAATCTAACACAGGGATGTGATTCAGGTTGAAGATGAAGGTCTGAAATATCTTGGCAAGGAGTTTAGGGGCCATCTAGTAGATGACTTTTTTGTAGAAGTTGGAAGATGCCTTACAGAATGCCCAGATGTAATGATCTTGAAATAGTTGTTTTGATTGGAAGAGCTGGAGACATTCACCAATCAAAGGAACCGTTATATACTTATGTTTAACATGTTTTTCGCTCCTCGGGTATTACAATCCACAGAAATCCTCAGATAAATCACATCTTTGTAACTAATGTTCTTTAAAACATTAAACTTTGAATGTGACAAGTAGCCACTGTACATGTACACAGAAGACTGTTAACTGGATTCAGTAGTATATAGATGTTTATTACAGCATAGCCTGATGCAATATTTAAACAATAAACAAAAATCACAACCCTCACAATATTTAAAGAAGAAGGTTTATCACACCATTGACTTACTGAGCTCTATCAGCAATATTGGGTCTAAACAATAAGTACTCTACTTCCCTCACTACCACACCTTTCATGTTAGGATGATGATCAACTGAAACAAAGCATACATTAAACATAATGAATTAGACTGAAGTTGAAAACTCATTTCCAGAAACTGACATCTTAAACAACGTCAAGTTTTTTTTTTTTAAATCGAGTTTTACGCCCCTTTTCAACAGTCAGAATCATATAAGGCGGACAGTTCCCTTACCATCGTTCCTGGGAAGAACCAGTACTAGACTCCCATCCTCCATAAGCAATGCCTGTTTTCTTACATAAAGAGACATGGTTGGTAGCGGGGCTCGAACCCACAACCCTCTATCAGTGAGAGGTTACAGTGATTTGAAGTCAGCGGAAGTCCAATGTAGCACTGACGGCCAGGGTTATTTGCCAACTTTCTAGCTTAAACATTGAAGGACGACACCAGGCAGGAACCTGTGTAGAACTAGCGATCTTCCATAAGCAAGATGGACAGCTTCCTCATATGCAAAATTTGTTATTATTTAATACACAGTATCTGTCAGCAGCAATAAGAAATGATAGAATATTTCAGGAAAGCAATTATGGCAGACAGATGTTATAGAAAACTGCCTTACTGAGCCATCAGTAACAAGTACATACCAAGTTTCGTGAGAAGGTGTGAAACCGTAGATGCAAGTTTATGTTGTGGATCACCTACTTTGTTTACCAGCAAATTCAGCAAAGCCTGAAATAATGCAGTCAAACATGTTATACAAGAGCCTTAAAATGTAACCACTATCATATGAAAGAAGTGTAAGCAACAGGACAAAGTGACAGCCATAGGATAGAAAAAGATACTATGCATGGGTATCAAATTCCATTTCAGTCATACAATTGTTTTAAAGTCCCATCACTTCCTGTCTGCAACAAACTTGGCTCAATAGTAGAGCATACGTTCTTTGAACTTAAGGTTCATGAGTTTGAACCTTTGAAGAGGAAGAGACACTGCAATTAAAGCCTTCCATCCTACATTAATGATCTTTCATGAAAAGAAGTAAAAAGATACTAATTAACATTGTTAGTACTGGTTAGGTTTACTACCTGCTAAGATAATATTGAAACAATGTAGGTAAATAGCTCCCCCGGACAAAAGTTCCCCCCGTCAGTTTTGATAGGGCAAAAAAGCTCGCCCGTTATTTTACTACACTGGACATTCATGACGTGTGAGCTTTTGTCCAAGGCAGCTGTTGTCCTGAGGGAAAAAGAGAAATTCTATCAGCACTTATGAAAATGGATGGGGGCGCGTCTGTCCTGTAGCCATATTGAAATACTGTTAAACAGACATGAAAAATGTCCCCTTATTGACCAGAAACCTAGTCAAGGGAACAAGTACAATCATCAAATATAGAGTGATGGTATAAACATATGAAAAACTGAAAAACTTCTTCCAGTCATGTACACCAACTGAGAAGCTTGATGTACACAAATAATGCAAATAACAGCAAAGTAAAACAAAGTAACAAAAGAATACAGAAGAAATCTTACTTTCTCTTGTTCTGGTTTGTTGACTAACAAGTTAAAGACAATACCTGAAATATTGATATAACATTAACCCAGCAATCTTCAAATAAATTATGTGATGCTATCTGCACAAACATAACGCATAGGTCATTTTGGCCAATATAAAATCATATAAACACAATTTCAAATCATGAAGTTAATAACTTCCAATTTCAGAAATAGCTTTACTTATTAAGTGGAAAAAAAGAACAAAACAATGACTTGATAAATCCCCAAGAATAATGGTACATACTGACTACTTTCTGCCTTGTAGAGAGAACTGTGTCATGAGCAAGTTTCTGTAATATAAAGATGAACCAAATTTCATAACATTAAAATAAAGAATAGACTATAACACTCATATAAAAGACCGAGGTCACTTCTAACTCTGAAACAAACCTGCAGCAATTTTTCATTTGAATGATTATAACTATAAAAGATGGGATGACCTATTGCATATGACTGAAGTTACTGGTTTATAGTTAATGCTAATTCTTATAAGTCACAGAACTTGGGATAGTACAATACCAAGTGTTACAACACACAACCTTCAAACAAAAGTGTAAAAAAAACTAGATTATACCCGGTAATAGGATTTCCATTTTATCACATTAATTAATATGACTGTATAAACTGACAACACAAACATACTAATATGCAGAAAATCCTCTTTGCAATATCATGAAAGAAAAACTATCTCAACTTAGGGATGTGATTATTAGGAATAATAAATTCAATGTGCTGAGGACTTCAAGCTGTTAGGACCCCAAATGGGTACAGGAATTAACAAAGCCATGAAATCTGCAGAAATCCGAAAAGCTACAGCCCAGTCCACTATTATCATAAGAAATCCCCGTACTTGTAAAATGTTCACAAATTCAGCATATCTTTTCTTCAGTTCAGCTTCAAAATACCACAGTATTATCTTTTTATCCATCATGTCTTTGTTCCAACTGCATAAAGGTCCAAAGCCAAATATTGGTTTCTGAAATTATACAATAAAAGACATCAAATGAAAAAAGTTCTTCCAGTACAGAATTACATCACCATAAAAAACATCAAACTGAAGTTAAAACTCAGTAATTGTAAGTAGAATTAAGTTTAATTTTTGAAATATAAAGACTTGATTATATGAACAATTCAAAACTTAATTGGGCAACTAGTTGTCAAATACCAAAGTAGCCACCAGTATTTGTCTTTTTTGTGATTTCGGCCAAGTTAAGTTTATTATCTAACAAAATCATGCCAACTAAATGTATACCTTTTTCATAGAGGTGAATTTTTTTCATCAGGGCCGAATTACTCAAAGTACGTTTAAAACTATTGTGAAAACTAGACCAGGTTACAGACATGTTTAAAACTATTTATAAGCATAAAATACTAACATTCAAACAAACCTAAACCATAAACTTAATAACAACACTTGGTGTTAAAATTAGGAAAAATCAGCAGAAGTGTGAGGAAGGAATGTGTAAGATAAAGTTTTATAAAAGTCTAACTGAAACAAAATGTGCCAACAACAAACCTGTGAAAATATACACAGCTTTCTGTTGCCAGGCATGATATCTGTCAGGAATATTTCTTTGAGGGCATCTGAAAATCAAATATACTAAAATACATACAACATAAACAGCTAGCAATAAAATAGACATTCACACAAAATAAATCCTGCTAGCAATAAAATAATACATGTCTGAATCAGAATGCATAAAAAATTCAATATTTTAATCAACAATCAGTTAGTACAATAATTTTGAAATGTAAATTTGTTTAGCTAAAATGAAAACTCAACATAAACTTGACCATGTTTGCAAAACACTGACAATATCAGAATTGTATAGTAAATTATAATTTCAAAGGCTCCTTTTTCGTTGGAACATATGTCACACAAATAGCTAGTTCACTTGGCAATTTGCAAACTTGAACAGGGGAAGAACACCCCAGACATACACCAGGGTAGAACCACTGACTTTCTGTAAGTCAGCTGAACATTCTCACATGTGAATTTTGTCCTGGATGGAATTCAAACTCACAACAGTTAAAGGCCTATGATTGTTAACACTCCTCAATTATAGAATTAAAGTTCATTTGGATCAAGATACTTCTCAGGGCTTTTTTTCACAGGTAGGTAAAGGGGCCTTTTCTTTAAATGTGTGGAAAAACGTTGCATAATTTTAGCAAAAGGGGAAAAAAAACTTTATGTAAATTGAATTTTAGGGGAAAACTGCATGATTTTAAAGAATTTTCCTTAGGGGAAGAAGACTGTTAACGGCCACTGCTATAGGAGATAAAAAAAGCCCTGCTTCTAAACATTTACAATACTGCTAATTACCTGCAGCTTGGAGACTTTCTCTCTTGCCTTTTTTCTTGGCCATGTTTAGAAGATTATCAAGCTGTGAGAGGTTATGTACAGGTGATTCCTGAATCAATACGGTCAGTGCTGCAATCTTATCAGCCAGCGTACCAGACGTAAGTACAGTCCTCATCCATCTCACATCAGAACGCTTCGTCTGTTCTCTCTCTGTAATATAATTACGGTCATACAGACATGGTAGAACAAATTCAAAACTTTTTCTTTAATGCTTTAATGAAGCTTTTAGAGCTTTTATTGTGATCGGTTAATTTTAGAAATATAAATGAAACTGCAAAGTTTCACAAAAAGAAATCCTCAATAGTAGATGCCTTTCCTTATACAGGATTGTCGTTGATAATCTGACCAAACTGACAAACCATAATGCTGCTTGAAAATATTTTCCAAAGTATGGTCAATATCTTACATATCAGTAGATAGATGTATCAAATATACAATAACAATACATAAAATATTTTTCAGAAAAGAATATTTTTTTTATTACACCACAAAGAAGAACACATGACTTTCACCACAAAGAAGAACACATGACTTTCACCAAATAAAAAAAGAAGAACACATGACTTCACTAAAAAGAAGAACACATGACTTTCACCAAAAAAGAAGAGCACATGACTTTCACCAAAAAAGAAGAATACATGACTTTCACCAAAAAAGAAGAATACATGACTTTCACCAAAAAAGAAGAATACATGACTTTCACCAAAAAGAAGAACATATGACTTTCACCAAAAAAGAAGAGCACATGACTTTCACCAAAAAAGAAGAATACATGACTTTCACCAAAAAGAAGAACACTTGACTTACGTTTGTTGTACACCATAACCTCATCTTGAAGTAATTTTGAAGCAAAGTCTTCCATTTGTTTCGCCATTACATCAGTAAACTTGTCAGTTTGTCCTCCTGGGGCTTTCTATTAGAATAAGAAGAAAAAATAAAAAAAATTCAATCACTTAAAATAGATGTCACCAAAATGTATTACCCAAATAACTGAGACCAAACTAGACCATTCCTATAAGAACAAGAAGTGTTTGTTAAACACAGATACCCACTCCTGACTTTGACCTTTGACATATCGACCTCAAAATCAATAGGGTTCATCTACATGTGATGACCAACCTCCAAACTAAATCGGCCAAATCGGTCTCTAGTTATTGGTCGGACATGGTTTGGGTGCAAAGTAATATATCCCCTTTTCTATGAAAGGAGGCACAATTAATGACAAACTTAATTTCTTCAAAATGGGCAGAGTGATACTTATAGTGGTTAATGATTATCAACTGTTACATGTATGCTAAAGTTAGTTTTCAACATGTTATGATTAGGGAAAATAAAATGAAGATTATACTTGACTGAACGATGACAAATCTTGTCACTAACAGTATCGATGTTTTACATTACTGAAAACTATACTGGGCAGTGTTCCTGGATTCCGTAGATGATCAATATTTATACTTTTATTATCATACAGTAATAAGCACTTTGCCTAGGTAGCATGTACTAAATCAATAATTCTGGGTTCCAACTATTTAACTTACCAGGTAACTTTGATATTAGAAATTAATACCGTTATCTTACTGAGGTTACATGAGCGCATGGGTTCTAAGAATGTGTCTAGTCAACAAGGATAAACAATACTTACAGTCTCATCAAAGCATTCTCCTGTTTTTATCAGCATCTGTTTTCTCTTATGGTAATTTTTCATGTAATTCTTGTACTCTGCAGTAGGGTCTTTTGTAGTGCTACTGATCTCATCATGTTGTACCTAGAAGGATAAAACATGGATAATCTTGTTACTAGTATGTACATCTCTGCCAGTATGCAGTACATCTCTGTTGGTAGGCAGTACAACTCTGCCAGTAGGCAGTACATCTCTGTTGGTAGGCAGTAAAACTCTGCCAGTATGCAGTACATCTCTGTTGGTAGGCAGTAAAACTCTGCCAGTATGCAGTACATCTCTGTTGGTAGGCAGTACAACTCTGCCAGTAGGCAGTACATCTCTGTTGGTAGGCAGTAAAACTCTGCCAGTATGCAGTACATCTCTGTTGGTAGGCAGTAAAACTCTGCCAGTATGCAGTACATCTCTGTTGGTAGGCAGTAAAACTCTGCCAGTATGCAGTACATCTCTGTTGGTAGGCAGTAAAACTCTGCCAGTAGGCAGTACATCTCTGTTGGTAGGCAGTAAAACTCTGCCAGTATGCAGTACATCTCTGTTGGTAGGCAGTAAAACTCTGCCAGTATGCAGTACATCTCTGTTGGTAGGCAGTAAAACTCTGCCAGTAGGCAGTACATCTCTGTTGGTAGGCAGTAAAACTCTGCCAGTAGGCAGTAAATCTTTGTCAGTAGCAGTACATCTTATAAAACTTGAGGACAAGATTCCAAAGATAGCAGAAATCTGAGTATTGAACAAATCCAAAATATTACCACCCTAGTTTATTAGAGTAATACTCATAAATGTTGATTTTGTTAATATCTTCTTGAACATGAACAGCAGGTAAATATATAGACTTTGGAGGAATAACTACATGTATATAAAAGGCTACATTAATTTGCAAGTTATATTATCCAACTTAAAATTTAAAATCCTAATTCTATCACCAGACCATAGTAAAGAAGTGAATTGAATAAATAGAAACAACTATAATTGTTCTCTATAGACACTAAAGGACTAAGTTCACTTAGGCATGAAATCGGCCCAAAAATGCAGTAATTTACGAAATTTAAGTTTTGTAAGAAAAATGTATGTTTTTTGTAAGGACACCCTTTGCTTATTAATAAACATTATAGACATTCGAGATAGTCTGTGTTTTACGTGGGAAACATGGACCAAAAGTAAGTACTAAAATCCGGTTTTGCCATATTTTCGTCTATATTTTGACATAAAATTTAAAAATTCGGTTAGGGCACAGGCCTCGACCAAAAAATAAAACGCATTAGTCGAATCTTAATTATATCTCTCGTAAAATGGTATAATAATTATTTTGGTCGAGGCCTGTGCCCTATCTGAAAAAATAGTTTTTCTTTCCGCTGTTGACACACAAAAAACACGTCGAGTGCATAGAAAATCGGACATAATGTTGATTTAAGTACACATTTGATTAAGTACTGGTCTTTAAAAGGTAAAAATAAGAGCAATAAACATTAACCATACAAAATTGTTTGTTGTCTTGTTTTTATTTTGTGTTTATTCCGAAAATTAAACATTAAAAACCCGTTGTCATTGTTTACACTGTCCCTAGCAACGCTGGCAGAGTTAAAATCCAGATCGTACGTCACGGGAGAAGAATAATATAAAACTATTGTACGTATATTTTGTGTAAAGAATCCTTATGTAGCCTAATAGTGCTTAAAAACGACAAAATGACGACAGATGTAAAACAATGCATGCATTATAACATTTGACGCTAGAAAAATTTAACTTTCGTCTGCAAAGGAACGGGACTAAAATATTTTAGCATTTACTGGATATCGCTCGATGTTTTGTTTTGGATTCGGATTGGAATGTAACATAATACTATTTAGAAATATATTTTGACATGTGATCATTGAAATGAAAGGATGTTGCGAATATTTCGACATTTTAAATACATTTACTTGAAACATGGAACTCCGCCCACTTCAATTAACATATGTATCTAAATATAGACTGTAATAGTCAGTGATCTATTGTAATTTTAATGGCAATTGAAACGTTGGAACAATAGCATAATGGTTAGTGTTGTTGGCTCATGAGCTGAGGGTACCTGGTTCGATTTGTCATAATGCCGAACTTTTTTTTTGTGCATTGATCTTTCTTTAAAAAGTATTTCATTGTAGACTTTTATATATATATACTCTGTCAAAAAGACTTTATACAGGTCTTAGCTATAAACACTGTTGACAATTATTTTCTAGGCTACTGTAAGTGCTCAATAAAATAAAATATCATTATACAAAACTTTATTTTCATTTTTTTTTAAATAATAATTTTATGTATCATTTGCTATGCAAGAAAATAAAAAGAATGAAGGATTATCAATTCAGAAATCAATAAGAAAGCACATTATTTGCAGCTAATGTATGCACAGATATTATGTTTACAAACAGCTACATATGCACAATGAATATAACTTAGGCTAAAAATATCATCCTTTTCCATATAACATCTCATTAATATAACAATCAAATACACTATCTAACCACATCAGTTCATCAATAGAGACTTGAAAGCTGACAACTTTACAAGTAAAACCCAATCACTGTGTTTGATATTAAAACCAGGAACAAAATTAATTGTTTTGATATTCTAAGGCCAATCCAATGCAGATTCTATTGAACATAATATCCTGATATTTGTTGGCTCAAGATATACAGGACATAAACATAATTATAAATGAAGGTCTTCTCTGTTAATACATTTTTGAAAATGATCATAGGAACTGCATCAAGCAGGGTATCTGTCCTGGAGCTCAGGTATTATATTGCAAACAAAATTGGATTTTGATTTCTTGGAATATTCTGAATATGAAACAGTGCTACAGCATACACTGTTGGTTGATATCTTCTGTCTAGTTATTGACTGGTTTCATTTATCCAAACACTGACAACTGGAACATTTCTGGGTATTCTTTTTTGAAAATGCCAACAGAAGGTCTTGTCAAATAAATAACTGACTTACATAATTTCGGATACAGTAAGTTGAGCATACAAAGACAGTTGAAGCCACAATGTAAGCTCAAATTAAAGGAGTTGTGTCATTACATTATGTCACAGTCTAAATAGGTTAACAAGGGAAGATGTAATCAACAATCACACAATGAAGTCAAAGTAAATGCACAGACAATATTACATGTAGGTCTGAATAGTTCTGATGTCTACATTCAGAAAAGCAACAACCTCAGCTTAAAAAGACTCACATTCAGTTCACAAAAGTCACTCTTTGAGAAGCCTATGTTTATTATAACAACAACAGGCTATTTTTAATAGTTATTATTGGCCCTTTTTCCATTACAATGTACATGTATTTGTTTTGCATGACTGTCTTTATCTTAGAGATTCCTGAGTTATTTAGCAAGCAAATGGTTGAATTAGAATTTGGAAATACTTCATTCAGGGGCTCCAAACTAACCAAGTGCCACTCATTATTGACTTTCAAAAAGTAATACATGTATGTGGCATACCAAATAGGTAGCTAAATTCACTCTGCACTCATCATAGATGATTTACACATTTGGCATAATCTTCCAGCTCAAACACTTCTGTTTAAGATAAAAAAATCTTGAATGATATATACTTTGGAAATGTGTCAATAATGAATATGTCTTCAAATTATAGAGTTACTGTGCAGGAACACCTGGTTGGAAATTATGACAAACTTATGAGAACATTCCTATATTCACAAGGATGAACATGATCTAATCCATACAAGCAGTCATACTTGCCATGTATCTTTTTGACTTTCAGGTTATGATTTTCTGCTTAACATACTGAAGTATGGTATTGTGAAAGTCATGCTGGCAATTTTGTAGACAATATCGGCATGCGCTTTACACATTGTCTCTGTTGTATGGTATTTGAGCTATGCAAGGCATATACAATGCCACAAATAATGCATTCAAAATAAGTGTTCAAGTTTCCTGGGAAAAATATAAAAACGCTTATAAAATACTTATTTCTGAATTTTATTTCTTGAAATTTCCACAGATTATCAGATATAGTGTACAAATTACATAAAACATAGAATCAGTCTTCCATAATGCATTTTTCTGCAACTTTTGGATGTTTTTCTGCAACTTTCAGGCATTTTTCGACATTTTAGGCGTTTTTCGCTAAGTCCAGTGACCGCTGAAAATACAGACAAATGCACAAATATTAATTAACGATTTAATGATACAAGAACAGAAAATATTAAGTAGATATACAAGTACATGTATGACTGAAATAAAATATATAAATATTTAACAAAATATAAACATGTTAAGCTTTGATGCAGACAAAAAAAAACTCGAGGTCGAAACACCTGGAGTCCGAAAAGTGTATTAATTTTTTGGACTTGAATAATAAATAATGAATTATCTGCGGACTTTATATTGAATGAAATAGACAATCTAATACGAGAAAGTAAAAATGTAATGACTTACACACTGTGGCGACTGCTATGTCACGAGAATTTGAAGATTTTCAAATCATTAAACACAATCTAAAGCGGTAACAAACTTGGAGAAGACGAGTTAACGCGAAATGGACATTTATAGCGAAATGTCAAATAATTGGAAATGTACAAACGGAACTGAAAGGGGCCAACACAGCATAAAGCAATATAATGAAATTGAATATTTCGAAAGATATGTACCGTATGAGTTTCATGACTTTAGTATAACAACTTATGTTTGAATGATCGTAATATGTTAAGATATACATTGTTGAGAAAAATGTCTATTTATAAATGTGTAAGTTTTCATTTTATTTTGATAAATATGTATATGAGCTGAATTACTGACAATATTGACAATAATTAAGAGTTTAGATAACCTCACTAGATCTAGTAATAAACTCAACTAGGTTTATGTACGTGTGATTACAAACGTACGACGTACGCCTATTGTCAATATCTCAAAATGACGTCAAAATTTGCATTAGGGTGGGGTCATTAAAGAGCTAAAAAATGGACAAATATAACAAATTAATTATAAAAAAATATGTAGAACTACTCAGGACATATGTTAGTTTGATTTACCAAATTATTTTAAATATTGAAGATTGGGCCGATTTTGGCTATTTCTGAACCTACTCCTTTAACAATTTAACACTATTGATTGTTAACAATTTTATTTCAATTTATCATAGACAGCATTCCTCCAAAAGAAGATTTTTTGATACATCTAAGAAATATACTTCAGGCGTACCTTGTACTTATTTTTCTCTTTTTTCTTCTTTCCTTCTGCAGGTACAGTTTCAGACTTTGTAGGTTCATCCTTAACATGTCCAGGTGCTACAAGCAGTTTTTTCTTCTTTTCTTTCTTCTCATTCTCTTCACTGAAAGTTTAAAACACTAAATTTTATCATACACAAGTCAGTGTAGAAAATACATCAGGCTTAAATTAAAATTAAGTTTGTTTGCCCTTTACCGACCGACCCGAAAAATTCACACCGACTAAAAAGATTTTATTGCAAAATCTGGGAGAACTTTATTTTTATACTCTTATATACAATAAAGTGTGTTCAGGCACTGAGTACATGTTTATAAATGGTTGATAAAAGCACACAATAGATGGTTGTATAATGGTAGCAGAATACATAAAATAGAATGCTTCTAGATAGAAGTGTAATTTCATGCTAGGTAAAGGTCAAATTCAGAAATAAAATAAAATATTTTTCCTACCTACCGACCCTCTTCTAAAATTCAGGGTCGGTAAAGGGCAAACAAATATATTTTTAATTTAGGCCTCAGGTATAAAATTGGTATTTCTGAAACTGAGTAAACTTAAATAGAAATATAAAACAGTACTACCTAGACAGTATTAAGATTTTTTTCCATCAGTCATGATGCAATAATAATTAATATAACAAGTGAGCCTGTTTCGCTATATCCAAAATAAAAAAGGGTAAATAATACTCATAATCAACTTATATAGCATACCCTTCCGCAGTTGGTCTGTGTTCATAAATTTGAAGCTTTTTTATGAAATCTCTTATCTGTAAAGAAAATGAATGAATTTCTAATCATTCTGTTTAATAATCTCTGATGGTATCTGAAATGTGAACTTTGAAACTGTAAGTCTGTTGTCCAGAAGGAGAGACCATATTAAGAATTATAGCAATGATTTTATATTCAAGCTGTTTTCAGAATTAACAAACTCGTTTTGTTCAACTGGATGAAGCTATGCAATGTACATCACTCATAGAAATTGCCATACTATTACAATTAAATTTAAGGAACTTGCTCAACTTAAAAAGCAGAAAAAAATTTTCAATCACTTTTTGCTGAATCTGGGGCCATTATAGTTATACAGGAGAGCCAGGGGTGATTTTGTTGACAACATAATTGAACATTGGCAGAGATATTGTGCACATAAACATTTGGACCAGAATTTATGAGATTTACCTAACTCCTGCTTAAATGATGAAATGTTATAAGCTCTGAAGTACTCACCTCATCTTTCTTCACAGGTTCAACATCAAAATCCTCCTCATATTCACACTCAGAAGCACTGTCATCATCAACACCAGAAACCAACTTTAAGTCATCCTGCACAGTAGAATACAATAATATTACTTTTTTTATAAAAACAAGGACAATCATTTTGCAATGTTTTGTTGTTTAGCATGACTAGATGCCTGCGAAATGCAAAATCAGCAATGAAACTCAGGGCATGAAAAATATTTTGAGGGGCACTCGTCCTGTAGGACGAGTGACACATAAAATCCACTCGTCCTGCCCTTGATGTCATTCGTCCTACCACTACTTGCTAGAAAAAGAACAGTAGAAACAGTAAATGTATATAGTAGTTATACAAACACTTACTGAGACTTTTTGAAAATTTAAACAGCAAAATATACAACCTGTTACCTAATGTTCATTTCTGAAGCATTGGATGCCTTCATGTCATTACACCATTTTAAAACTCTTCAAGGTTGTCAATGAACAACTTTATTATTGACAGTAACAGTGTCATAGTAATGCATACTTAAAGCTTGTAAGCTGTCACAATAATTGTATCAGGTGAGGATGGAGTTCAAGACAACTAAGTAACTGAATATGTAATTGAAACAGACGACAGCAAACCGAAAATGATAAACATCCTGAGAACAGTCAGGATAAATGCCAGACCGGGCCGTTTTACAGGTGTCACGACACGGCTAACCCGAGTATAAATATTAAGTACCTCCATTCATTTCTCAAATGATAACTAGGTCCGTTTCACATCTATTTTTCGTAAAATGTACGCTATAAGTACGAAGAGTAAAATTAATTAAGTATTGTCCATTTGATAGTAGTCGTTCGCCGCTCACGGAGAGAACCGGGCAATCGGCATTTACTCCAAATCGGTGTCAAGGCTATTTTTTCCATCTGTCAAACAAGAAATTATGAACATTGACATTTCGTATCGTTATTCCGCTGCAAGAGATTATTGTTGATTGATTTTTTGTATTGGTTTTATAACGCAAAAGCAACTCGTCCCATCGGACGACCGTAGCCGATTTTCTACTCGTCCGGACCATGAATTCACTCGTCAATACGAGCGGACGAGTGGATTTTTCGTGCCCTGAAACTTTTTTGACAGAAATAGACTTGTTAGTTATGATTTTTAGAGACAGAAAAATAATGTGAGTTACCAGAAGCTTTTTTATTTGGTTAAGTATTTAACAATGAGACCAGGCAGGGCTTTTTTTCCTTCTATAGCAGGGGCCGTTAATAGGCGTCTTCCCCTCTGGAAAATTCTTTAAAATCATGCAGTTTTCCCCTAAAATTAATTTTACATCAAGTTTTTTCTTCCCCTTTTGCACAAATTATGCGTTATTTTCCCCCAAATTTAAGGAAAAGGCCCCTTCCCCAACCTGTGAAAAAAAGCCCTGCCAGGTGATTTTTCTCCCGAAATTTACACAACAAATGCAATATATTATAATACTATACGAATAAAAATAAACAGATGCAGATATTTAAAAGTTATATAAATCAGTCTAAAGAGTGTTGCAATTACGACCAGGATTAATATTGACTTGTAAGTGATCTAAAGTTCTCTCACGTGTAATATTATCCGAAATTGAATGTCCGAATAGTAAGCAAGTTTCAATCCTCTGTTCTTACAATAGAATAGGACAAGGAATCGCTGACATCATCCGCTAACAATCAAAAATATATAAAATGAAGATCTTACCTCAGTTCCACCGAGATCTTTTATAACATCTATCGATAATATCTCTTCTTCCTCACGTGTTGATTTTTTCTTGCCTTTTTCGGCCATTTTTCCTTATATAAAGTTCAACTCCATCCGTAACGTCCCGTATATAATCAAAACACTGAGAGTACTTTTAATGTGTTAGATAAAATCATTAAAGGCGTGTGTGATCATCATCATGAATGAGAAAGTCAAGTATACAATTATAGTCTTGGCATTTAACCACAATTAACAAGGTTAAAATACTTCTATTCCTAATGCTTAAAGTCATGACTACAAACAGAGACATAAATAACATCATATATGTCTCTACAAGCTAGTGATTTTTTTTCCAAAGTTCTCTCACTACCCATGCCCATCGAAAGGGCAAATTTAGCGTGACAAATTTGAAAATGGGAATATATAATAGCATTTATTTCTATAGTTCCCACATCTACAATATTTACCTCCCTTTCTTATTTCTTATGCGCTTAATAGAAAAAATCAGAAAATTGGTTATTAAACAACTCTGTTTATAAAATTTATAAAAATTTAATTATGAAGTTGTTAAGGCCATAAACTCATCAGGTTTAAGAAAATGTAGTTGTCACATATGAATATCCTATATTTAGAATTATCAAAACAAAAATGTAAATATCTCCTATCAATGCTTTTTGAATTCACCAACTAAGATGGCTGCCAACTATGTATATGTCATTATTTAGTTGTTTAAATCATAAATATAAATATTACTAGACTGTAATTGGTGACAATGGTGTGAAAACTGTTGTTCAAGGACAGATAACTCATACATAAATCTCAAATACCATGGTTTTACTTTTGGTTAATGATTTTTCATTTTATTCTTGGTCTAAAAACAAAATTTCATACAATAACATTTAATATTTATATTGTCTTTTCTCGGTTGAAGTAAAGAGACTGAAAATTCTTCAAAATTAGGCTATTTTTAAGAAAATTGGCATTGGTTTAGGTAAAGAAAGAAAAATATATTAAAAAAACTCCTTAATAATTCATGAAATATTTCACAATGACATGAAAAGAAGTCGGCTTCCAAAAATGAAAATAGATACGGCCTTGCTTTCCGGATCCATTATGTTGAATTATCTGCCCTTGGAATGACCTAAAATAAGCAAAAAATCCTAATTCAAGGGCAGATAACTCAAAAAACGAGATCAGTGACCCCCAATTTTTTTTGCTTGAAAAATGTAGCGAACGACCGAAAGTCTAAGTTTAAACCGTCTTTATTGCATATAGTCCTTGATTGCATATTAATTAATTATAATTGTGATTGTTTCGCATGACCCATTTTGTAACATTTATGACAGAAGAAACAAACTGATATGATCAATGTATAATTAACCAGTAGAATATGTAGATTCTACTAGTCTTGTATTAATAAGGTACACAAGATGTATATTTGAAGACTGATTGTTTGGCATATTACAGCAAATTAATCATAGAAATATAGTGCTGCAGTACATATGCTGTGTGTACACATTATGTAAATATGTTGTACACAAAAAATGAATGAAGAATAAATGTGCAAGCATAAACTGTTTAATAACTGTTTTGATTGTAATAAGAAACACATAACACACTATTAACAAATTAATATATTTCACCTGAATACAATAGCACAATAAAGAACATTGTAAAATTCAATGTAACAGACTTTAATAAACAAACAGTAATAAAATTATAACACATATATATACATAATGTATACCAACAAAGACTATAATATCATAATAAATATTTCAGTTATCACAGAATTAAGTATAATGTTCTAAAAATGTAAATAAAATTAAAAGTAATTTCATTGGAATGTTAAAGTCATAATTTGTAGCAAGAAAACACAGTGAGCTAAATTCTGCCACTGGAAAGATGATAAACTAAGTGTATACAGTAACTTGGAGAAAAAAGGATGCAGTCATGGACACATAGCTCAGAGCAGTACCGACACTGCAATCAAGATGGAATGACTTTCGTGCATAAAAACAGTATTGCTATTACATAACTGAATGTCACTCAAATAACTAACATGCATATCATTACATATTTAAAGATGAATACAGGATTGAAAGAAAGGTTAAAAGATAAAACTTCATAAGAGAACAATTTTATGTCAACAAGTAAATATAATACATAATATACAACATATCTATCTTGAAACAATGCTCTTGTCTTGGCTGAAACCATAGTCTATATATGACAGGCTAGATGTATACATATAACCATAATGTATAACCATGGCAATGCTTCATATTTTATCTAACAAATATGAACCATCATACATTTTATTCTTTGTTTTATTTATTGGTATTGGACGGCTTTACAGATCTCTTAGAAACTGATGCATTTTGCTTCACTGAAGATTTTACACTTTGAGTCGTTGCTGGTGCTTGGGCTTTAGATGAGCTTTTACTGTGACTTTGGAAAGAAGATTTTTGGATGGCTCCCTGTTTAGACTCTGACTTCTGTGTGTTAGACATTCCATGTGATTGACATTTAACGGCTGCAGGTGGTTGATTTTTGGGTTTACTGGAACCAGCTTCAGCTTGTTTTGTTTTTGTAGGCAAGCCAAATTGTTTGTCGAGTTGTTCATGGCCAAGCTTTACCATTTCTCTTAATTCATCCTATTCAACAAGCAGAAATACATACAGTCAATTATGTCTATAAAAATCACCTATTAAAACATACAATGACCAAATTATATTACTGACTAATGATACTGATCATCTGATTATAATAAGCACAAATATTTGGACCAGTTTTTAATGATACCTACACACTAGATCTTGATAATGACACCATCCGTATATCAAAATTGATTTTTGTGGTACCACATGTATCATAACAAGGTTTTACTGTATACAGTTAAAGGCTGTGAACAAAGGCCTAATGTGGCCTTTTGAAAGACATCCTTTATTTGGAGGTATAATATTGTTCTAAATAATCAATGAGGATTTTGTTTAAGAATGAATATTTACAAACGGTGGCCTTTATTCAGACTTGGCTGCTAACATAGGTTTCACTGTAATTATTAAAAAGCGCAGTAAAGGTCACGCTTAAGTTTATGTTTTCGTATTAAACTATTAATTTAAATCTATACTTACTCCCCATCCAATCATATCAGCCAGTTCATAACATCCTTCATCAGAGGCACCTTGTCTAAATACATCCCTGTAATATAAGAGAAATATGAACTGTGCAGACCATGTATTGATATCAGTATTCAGAAATAATGAAAAGTTATTGAAATTATTTTAAGTGGTTAATGCAATAGAACAGTAAGTAAAATGTTTGAATTCATAAATAATACCAGTGACACTATATTACATTAGGGTAGGTCCCTGATAATACCTAATAACTTCTATTGCTTGTTTGTTTGTTTCATCCGGTTCTACGCCCCTTTTCAACATTCATATGAGGCAGACAGTTTATCTAACCATCGTTCCTGGAAAGAACCAGTACTAGACTCCTAGCAACTGCTTATTTTCTCACATAAAGAGACATGGTAGGTAGCTGGGCTCGAACCCACGACCCTATATCAGTGAGAGGTTAGTGATTTGAAGCGACATCAACCACTTGACCATGGGGGCGGGTCTAATTACTTCTAACTTAGTATGATGTTCAAAAAGTCATAAGAATTCTTTAATATGTTAAACAGTTAAGTACACACAGTGTACATGACTTGATGCATTCTCATCCTGTAAATATTGTCACAGTGCGAAATTTCTGTAAAATATTATTCTGCATGAAAACTACAACCAAATAAGGACAGCACTAGTACCATCTACACTTAAGGTGCATGAAATATATATACCTGATATTTTCTTCTTTATCAAAATCAAACCCTCCACCAAACATCAAAGCTGTCAACGGATGAACACTCTAAAAAGGAGACAATAACCCCTGATAAATTAATTCCCATATAAATATCTAAAGCACACTGCATATCATTGTAGTATCCCTTAACCAATCATACACTAGAGGGCGTGGCCTTAATAGAATGAATACATGCCACATATCAGATATATGGATGCTTGATATAGTCTTGTCAGATAGAAACAATGTAGTACAACAAATAAGCAAGTATACATGTATATCAAGAGTTTTCTCATGTTTTCTCAGTATAGTATGTACTGATTGACACGTACAGTTCAACCTCTCCAAAGCGGCCCTCTCTTGACCAACAACCTCCCTGCAACAACAGCATGACTGTTTCCCACTGCACATTTTAACTATCAACTTAACCTCTCTAGAGCAACATCCTCTGAACAACAACATAATTTTGCTACTCACAAAGGGTGTTGCTTTGGAGAGGTTGTACTGTACAAACATATATTATTATTTATGGTGAATCAGGTATTTAATATCAATTGTATCATTATCAAGTATGTTCATATTTTAGCAATATTTTAACAATAAATGCCCTTAATGTAGGTCCTTTTAGATTGACCCAACATTAGCTAACATAGATGATTACATTGATTTTTTGATTTTTCAAGACTGTATTTCAATTTCATTAAGGTCAACTTTTTGTTCAATTTCAACATATTGCAAGACTTACTCCAACTGCGGTCTTCTCCATATTCATGTACAACCTAGGTACGTTATCCTTAGTCCTATAACAGAAAATGATAAATATAGATCTACAATAAATACTGCAGGATTAATCAGAAAATGTAATTATTCATGGATTCTGTTTTGAGGGTTCAACGCAACAGTGTCGTAACTCATATTGAAATAAGAACAAGTTATGACAGTGTTGCGCTGAGCCCTCGGTTTATAGTTGCATGTTTTATTTAAATTGTTTGGAAAAAGGTTTGCCAGATGTTCATCTGGATCATTAAATGACCTTATCGTTCAAAGGACTAATGATCAACACATCGTTGGCTAAAGACACAGGTGAATATTTCATTCATGAATGGTGATCAGTTGACTTTATCTAACAGTGTAACAGGACAGGCATGCATTCGGCAGGCAACTGACAATTAATCCAGAGAGTATATACTAGTACTAGAGCCAGTAAGTATACCTGTATACTGAGATGACATCATGTCTGCTTGTCAAATACATGGGTAACTCAGGGCAACGAATGATGGCATCTAAAGAAGTAATGATTAATCAATGTGCAGTTGGTAGATGTACTTGAAAGATTGTAAAGTATGGGGGACACAGTAGGTAGATGTATAAGAAAGATTGTTAAGTATGGGGGACACAGTTGGTAGATGTATAAGAAAGCTTGTAAAGTATGGGGGACACAGTTGGTAGATGTATAAGAAAGCTTGTAAAGTATGGGGGACACAGTAGGTAGATGTACTAGAAAGATTATAAATTATGGGGGACACAGTTGGTAGATGTACTAGAAAGATTGTAAAGTATGGAGTATTGTATATGGAATTTTCACAAACCTGCCACTTAACGAAGCAAAGGGTTGAACAACTAATGATGTTCCCATTATAATCAAACAATCACAATCATCAATATCCTATACAATAAATATGAAATAGATACAGATGACATGAAGGTAAATGTGACATAAATATCAACAATATGTAAAAGAAATGTGAAATAAATAATCCTGAACAATCTGTATGTTATTTTTGCGTGTTAGGTCAGACTTTTTTGGTTTGTATCACAGTAATATTTTATCATTAAATAAATCACTAAAATTTCAAAAATACTTTTTCTGTAATAATTAAGGCATTCATGTTAAAGTCATTATGAAATAATTATAAAAAAGATATATATGTATACAGTTTAAAGCCAGTGAAACAAAGCAAAGACTTACAGCTATATGTTCCTTAAATCTATCAGGTAAGGCTTCACCAAACATTACAATATCTACAATATACCAGTACCAGTATTGTAACACATATATATATTCCACAATAAAAGATTTATGAAAAATACATTGCCAAAAAAAGATTATCATCATTAACAGCAATAAAAATATATAATCTTAAAAAAAATACCAATGCCAAATGTTCGTATAAAGTTATTTTAATAAAATATGACATCAGTAATAATATACATATATTAAATAATATATTACAATAACAGTCACTTGATGGGACATTACCTGGTCTTACTACACCTTTGCACCCAGATTGTGAACACATTGGTACAGGAGATTTAGCAGACTTATCAAACACACGATCTGATATCCATGTATGGCTGTATGCATGTTTACATTCCTGACAGTGTCCTGTGTTGATGGTGCCATGCGCTTCAATTAGTTTGTCTGAACTCAGCCCTGTTTTTCTTTCTAGTCCATCAACATTCTAGGAAATAACACAAAACATACATCAGTAAATCAAATTCAGATTCATTAACTGTAACATCCCTTAATTCATCAAATTTCACCTAATTTCCCTATCTGATGCATTTCTTGATTTATAATAACTTAACTCATAACCATGCTTTGTGCTTATATATATATATTGAGCAAACAGTCTCCAACCTTGAATTGTAAACAAACTAATCCTATTACAACCAATATTTTACATTATGGTGACATTTTGAATACAAACACTCACATACAAGTATGTTAGTGTTAGTGGGAGGCTTGTGGTCAAGTAGTTATTGGTCTGTCTAGTAATCACCACCAAAAGTTCAAATCCCACAACTGACCACATTTCACACGTGAGGAAGATGTCCAGCTAGCTAACATATGGTCAATGGTTCTACCAAGGTGTAAACCTAGGCTCTTCCTCCACCATAAAAGCTAGAAAAATTGTCAACTAGCCACATGTTTTGCAGTTAATGCGTATAATTTCAACTAAAACTTTCCCATACAAATCAATTTAAACTTGTAATAAATGCTATTCATATAAAATTATCAAGTCAACAAATATGCATGTACATGTAAATCATACCTGAGTGAAGTGTCGAAATAATTTATTCTTCTTCTCTAATAGTTCAATGAAATAATGCGAAGGAGTGGGCTGCAAAAAAAATAAATATTTTCAGTTAAAATAAACACATAATATATGTCATAACATATATGACCATTAATTATCATACTCATGGTAAAGGCAATTATTAAGTACATATGTATGTATAAGGTAAAGTAGTTAATATTTACAATGCAAAACAATTATTATGCAAATGGTAAATATAAACAATATACACATGGTAAATATATTAAATAAATTACACATGACGAAAAACAATTAATATACACATGGTGAAAAACAATTAAAATACACATGGTAAAAAACAATCAATATACATGTGATAAAAGCAATTAATACACACATGGTAAAAAAATTAATATGCACATGTTAAAAAATAATATTCAGATAATCAAAACAATTAATATGCATTGGCCAGAGGGTTACAGTCTAGAGATTACAAAATAGAGACTAGAGGATTCAACTTATATTCTAAGCCATGCCTTGAACCTTATGGGCTAGGTTATGGCTTGTATTGTATCTGATAGATTACCTATATCAAGATGTTATACTTTTATCAATGAATGTTTTTCTTAAAGTTAAGGGACGCCCCTCAGAGAACCACTTATTTTCAAGTTGGTTCTCCTAATTAGATAAGAATTTTTAACTGAGCATTTAGGCTACCCCAATGCTGAGACTGTTTTAGTCAAAAGATGTATATATGATCAACTGATTCTATAAAATGTGAACACAAGGCGATGATACAACGCATGCCGTTCAAGAATGTGTCCTCTCTGGATATTACAACCAGAAGCTGCAAAATTTGAAATTGATCTGACCCAGCGAAATACTCATACATCAAGTTTTCAATATTCTCAAACAAATTATGTTATAATTACATGACTTCCAGGACGTTTCTTTTGCGCAAAATAAATTATTTGAAGTATTCATTTACATGCAGTCTAAACATATAATATGATTGCGATCGACCTAAACAAGTCATTGATCTGAAATTAATTGAGAAGTTGAAGCTGATAACTAGTTTAGTATTTTTTGACCTAGATATTAGGTATAGGTGAAAGGCTTAATTTCAACTATACGCAGACATACCTTGTATGTTTGTCCAAACATTTCTTTACGAATCATGTAAAATGGTTCTGGATTTTCCTACAATGAAAGAAGATTATCCGAGTAATAAGATATTGAAATACAACAAGAGTTGTGAATATATCTGTTAGATGACTGCTACATTGTATAAAGCTCATCTGATACAATAACAATTATAAATCACACAATTGCATCAGATCTGAGAGTATGCAATTTTCAAAAACAGCAAAGAATGATTTGATAAACAAGTTATGGTTGAAAAAAAAGAATGAACAAGTACAGTCAAACCTGTGAACAAAGGCTGTCCTTGGGACGGTCATACGGTGGCCTTTACTGACAGGTGGCCTTTATTTGGCGGTCATTTTGTTCTAGATAATCAATGAGTTTTTAAAAGAATGGCCTTTTTTCATAGGGTGGTCACAATTCTGATGTGGCAGCTAACAGGTTTGATGGTACATCCCAAATGATTCAGGTTATACAGGAACTATTACATGAACATGCACTATTGTAATATCACTTGTGAGTAACAAACTACTATAGGGAGAATTAAGGACACTCCCTGAAACAACTCACTGACAATCAGTATGTTTATACCCTGCAATATGAGCTTATCTAAGTAAGTGTGGTAGACAGAAATTCAAACGGAGAAAATCTTAAAAGTATATGTTATTCATGAACCATCTGTTAAAATGTTAAAACCTTAAAGTAGTCGACATTAAAAGCAGCTGTGGGATCTGGTAGATTATACTTCTTTAGATTGTCATAAAGTCCAGTTCCTGGTGATCTGAAGTCTGGTATACCGGCAGCTAGAAGTACAAGAAAGGGTATTATAATTATTATCAACTGGATACAATGTGATACAAACTATTGCTACAACTGTTACCAAACTACATGAGTACGAGGAACTTCTGGTTCTAAAAACCAGTATATGATGCTTCTTTAAGAATTCTAAGGTGTTCATGTTAAAGCATTGGGTCTCAACAGGTATACATTATATACAGGCAGGGCTTTTTTTCACAGGTTGGGGAAGGGGCCTTTCCTTAAATTTGGGGAAAAATAACGCATAATTTTTGCAAAAGGGGAAGAAAAAATTTGATGTAAATTGAATTTTAGGGGAAAACTGATGATTTTAAAGAATTTTCCAGAGGGGAAGACGCCTATTAATGGCCCTGCTATAGAAGAAAAAAAGCCCTGGCAGGTAATATAAACAACTAATGAGCTATTTACTGCCTCATTATATGGCCAACAAACACAATGTACAATACATTCCGGGCTTCCAGAAAACTAATTTTGCACAGTTTGACCAACGAAACACAGATAAGACCACTGGCCAGCCATGAACAAATTTTTCTCCTAATAGTTGAACATATTACATTTTGTATCAGTTGCTAAAAGAAAATTGAGTATGTTCAAAGTAAGCAAGTATTATGTATGTAAATTATGTAAAATCAGGAATATATGTAAGTAGCTTAATTCAATCCAGATTACTACTCATTTCAGTTCTCTATGAAATTAGCTCCATTTAATTTTGGTCAACATATTTTGAGATACATTGTTGTACATGTATTTGACTAAAACATTGAAGCAACTAAAAAAATTGTTATTTCAGAATAAATTTTCACAATTGCAAAAAGCTAAACTATAATACCCAGTAAGTAAGTTTTTTATAAATACCATGTTTACTTACATGTAGATATACCAGCTCCAGCCATGGTCACAATTTTCTTGCATTCATCACTAGCTATGTACCTAGCAATACCCTCGAAACAAACTTCATCTAGACGAGATTCAGGCTTGGGTGCAGTGCTGATACCAAGAGCTTTGGAAAAGTAGTCCAATAAAAAATTTCCTGAATTATCAAAAAAAGTATTTCAATTGAATATTTACCAATAAGTATTATACAATTAAATGTAGTTTTTGCTTTCTTTCAGAAGTCTAAGTCAGTAATGTCAGTCTGACATCTCAAATAAAATTTATTAAGTTTGATAAAGAAATTGAATATATCGCATTAAAAATAAGGAAATATTTGTTAATCCAATTCTGATAGAATCCAATACAAAAACTTCATTCATGTTATAAAAAGGTAGATACCCGGTAAATACAATCTGGTCTGTTACTATAAGTAACCACAAGCAAAGACCTATACCACACATGTATAGTTTAGGTATTTGATACAAATACCAGTAAAATCAAGTCTTTTTTTCACTATTTGGGGAACATAGCCCAATGGCTTTGGAGTTGTAAATTTTATGACTTTTTGTACGAAATTGAGAAAATTGTTAAATGTTAAATTCTGTGGATGTCAAAAGAACAAAAGATTTTAAGGAGAGTTTCTATCATTAATTCTAATCATTGTGTGATTTTTTTACTTTCAATTTTACTTCTGCATAACATTTGCCCCATTCTTCCTGTTGTATCATATCCAAAAAAAAAGACTGCTAAACTGCTGAACTTAAGACAGTGTAAAGAATAGAAATATACATACTTCTTTCATCAGACAACTCAGGCTGTCCCCCTTGATTAGTCTTTTCATCTTTACTTTCTTCTTTTGAAAGTTCTGTATTGGTAGAATTAACTTCTTCACCCCCAGCTTACAGAGATAATACACACAAAAATACATATAATTATGATGTATAGATAGATAAAATTCAGATCAACAAAAATAGATAAAGCAAGATGTGTTTAATTAAAAACCCAATGCCTCTCCAGGTGACCTTTGTCCTGAAAATGCACAGGTGTTGTAGAGTTTGTCATGATCGAGGAACTAAATTATGAAGTTATATGACTGTAGGTGGAACAGACAAACAAAGGACCCTAAATCTGCTAAAATTGATCAAATCACAAAACCCTGACAATATGACTTGTGCTGAGGAACTTGTTGACAATAGTTCTGTCAAAGTTTGGTAAAAATCCCTTGAGAAATGTAGTATGAGTTGTGCACAGAAGAGAATTTCTCTATTAGGTATGTTCAAAATAAACAAAGGGCCATAAATCCTCCTTTAGGACACAAAATAAACAAAGGGCCATAAGTCCGTAAAAATGCAAACAAGGGTATTTCTCTAGTCTATTACAATTGCGCAAAATAAATAAAGGGTCATAATTCTTTCAAAAATGATTGAATCACAAAACCTGGTGACTTCCGGTGGGTAACAACAAAAATGTGAGTCAGTTTCGTCAAAATGCCACGGGAAATGTAGCAGGAGTATCATAGAAAAATTTTAGAAATTCTTTAAAACAAAATACCGCCTTGACCTACAGGTACTGACCTGAAGATGCACAGGTCCCGACTAGCCTACAAGGTTGTCATGAGGAATCAATTTAACATTTGAAGCAGGGCCTTTTTTCCCAAAAATTAGGATGGGGCGTTAGCCTTTCATTTTGGGAAATTGCACAATATTTGGCTTGATTTTGAGAAAGTTTAGACAAACAAGTTAGAATAGCATTGTATTTTTGGGAATTTCATGCCTCATATTGGGAAAAAAAACGCCTTTTTGCAATTGGGAAGTCATCAAATTTCGGCCTCTGTCATAATGGAAGGAAAAAAGCCCTGTATTATAGGTGGAATTAAGTGTTTTGATTTTGTAAGCAAGGTTAAAATGTAGACAGGTAAATTGACAGACAGACAAACAGGCCAAAAACAATATGCAGCTGATTTATCAATACGGGGTAATAGTACGTCATAGCAAATATAAGATATATACTGGTTCACACATTGCCTAAATCTGGACAGTACCTTAACATTCGGACACGCTAAAGATGTGTCTTTACAATCACGATTTTCATAGAGATGGTCAGTATAACAGTTACTGTAAAATAGACGCATAGATCTAGTAAAATTAATGTTAATTACTGATCAAAATTGATAAATTGTGACGAGGAAAATTAATTTGTATATCGAATTTACAGAAATAATTATTTACCTGAGCTTTCTAAAGACATCTCTCAAAGTTCACACTAGTCAAAGGTCTAGCTATGATTACTGTATATTGCAGTTCGTCTTGAGTAAAAGTTGGTCAATAAGATGACATAAATTGATAAAAACAAAGGGGAATTTTATCATGGCACCATTCCAAATAGGGGAAGTCCTATCGTTAATATCTAAAAATACGCACATTATTACTCCTTTTCTATAGTTGTTTACATAGGTAACGGTGTTAATGTAAGGACACTGAGTGGGCGTGAGGCAACTAAATTTTGTGAACTAATAGGTAGCTGAAAACTAGGATCATTTATATGGCTCAAAACAAATGTTAATCAATTCTTTGAATACTTTTATCGTAAAGAAATCCATTGTTGAAGAGTATTGGTTAGTATGACACTTGGCATAGTGTAGTCTAGATAATATGGGTGGATCAGACTGGTCAGTATATAATGTTAATTTATGTGTAGGCCTACTGTACGTAGTATATAGGTCTTATTATATGAATATAGTTAGGTATTTCAAATCACGTAAGTATTTATGAAAACTGAGCAGAATTAAGACTAAGAAAACTTTCTCTAAAGCTTGGAAGGAAGCTATCACAGATGGACTGAAAATGGCATTGCAGTATATGCATGGAGATATACTAGCTAGCTATATAGTATATATACTATTATTGACACCTTTTAGTTATAATTTAATTTTAAAATATCAACTTGATTTGCATGTCATTGCATAATAACAAAGACATATACATACATGTAATGTATAGGTCTTTGATAATAACTATACCAATTAACCATCATATTCTGTAGAATCGGTGCTTCTTCTAACCCTTAAAATGGCCTTTTGACTCAAGAATTTAGCGAAATAAAGCCTCCGACTCTTGAGGATTTGTTCCAAAAGATCAAATTTACTACATGTATTACATTAGTTGGAAATTGTGTTGGCTCTTCAAATTATTATCAGCTAAGCTCCTTAGGGTCACTTTTTATTTTTTATGTCCAGTGAGAACCCTGACAGTGGTTGTGTTGTTTAATATGAATTTATTTGCATATCTAATGCATTTCATGAATTAAGAAATACGTACGTGATGCTGAAGCCCAGAATATTGCTCATGAACAAGTAAATTCAGTAAAGCAAGATTGTTGATGATACATCTTCACGATGTTAAAAAACACTTTATATTTTGTATATTGTGTGCAGATCAGCAACAAAAATATTGTGTGTGGTTACATGTCTTCATCATCAAATATAGAACTAGAGCTACCCAAAAAAATACAAGTGATGGTTGGACTTCGTATTTTCTATTATCATTAACTTATATACTGTTTGTTGCAAATTGTTTCACTTGTTCTTTTCTGAATTACTAATAATGGAAACTAGAATCATGATGATCGATTTGTCAATAGATCATTTATAACTAATGTATCAACATTAATAAAGTATTAATTAATTTCGAAAGCATTTGTCCAATATATTTTTGCCAAATTCAGTAGTAATTAATTAACTGTCCTTTGGTGGTAAAATTGTAATAAGTTCAAAACATAAAAGCCCAAAATCACGTTGAATGTGCTCATATTCTGTGACTTTTTTGGTCGATTTTTTGTTAAACAATATTTTACCATCACTAGTCCATTACAGTTGCTTATGTTTGTATTAATGACTATACGTGAAAGTGGACAATGCCTGTAACAGTTGATCTTTTTCAACACACTAAATACGAAGGTATAATGATGATACACATACAATTAAGGAATAGTTTTTTTTTCACAGAAACCTTTTCTACGAGGCCTGTCCAAAAAGTTGGAGGACACCTATGATAACTTTTAAATAAAACAAGCTAACAATATCATACTTTCACTATGTCAAATATTGATATATTACAGTATGTCATGTAAAATGTCATCACAATATAACAAAAATTAAGAAAACTGTTTACATTCAAACGGGTGTACGGGGCACGTTAAATCAACTTATGACGTCGACGTTATTAAGAGACAAAAAGAATTGATCAAAAGAATCATTTGTTTTTTAAGTTATACCATCTTGAATAAATTTAAGCTGATTGGAAATGTCCCGAGTGTAACATTGTGCATTTAGATAAGAATTTTTTATCATTCTTTGAATTTGATATGTTTTTTCTCTTTTTCTCAAACAGAAGCGTACCCAGAAGCTCACAAAACTAAAACAAATTCATGTAGTGCAATTCATTTTTTGTCTACATGGTTTTAAGTGTTGTCCCGAGTGTAACGCTATATATTCATCATCTTAATTTGATATGTAACTTATAGAACAGTAGTCCATGTTAATTGTTTTCCACATTTATATCAAATAACTGACGTGAATAAATACTTTAAAGTCTGAAACAGTGAAATGGAGCATGTTTAAAAAGTTTGAAAGTTATAATAAAAATAGTTCTATTCAGATATATATAACAAATAGATTTGTTCAGTACACTGATGATAAAAAGTAATGTATCTTTTATTTTGATGAAGAAACATTCTCAGATGAAAACAGTATAGAATTTATCGATTTATTTCATGATTTCTAAACATATTTTACATGTTATATTATTTATATATAACAATTGAAAATGTTACACTCGGGACACAAACACATCTTCATGCAATATTATACACAGATTCGGTTTGCTTTTACGGGAACTATACCGGTAACAAAATACTAACACTGCAGGGTCATGAAGTCACAAAGTGCCTAAATTAGTGGTAAAACTCCCATTTATAGAGGACTGAGAAGAAGCACACTCCGAGTAGAAAGACTTGAAATTGATGTTTTTTTATTAAACATTTTCTAGAATATACGAGGGTTGTCCTTTAAGTATGTAGACTTTTCTCATAACTCGGTTGTATTTCAAAATTTTGAAATCTAATTCCAGTGACGCAAAATTGAAATCTTCCTTGACTTATGTTGCAAATACATAGTTCATGTTCAAAACATTTCAAAACCTTTAAGTATTGTTTTCCTTAAAATAAACAAAGAAGAAATTGTGACCATACGTATACGCTTTAGAAGTTTGTCCCGAGTGTATTTTCTATATGTCTGTTTATATGACTTAATTCATGTTTAAAATATTTGTTCAACATAGTTTGAAATAGTTTGACTTTGTTGAGAAATCATTTCTTTAATTTGATTAGTGGCAAAAGTAGTAGGTAAATGTTTTCTTGTAAATATATGATAATGCAATATTAATTGTTACAAGTTGACAAATCTACAGTTTTAAATGTTTTCTAATTCCTCCCCTCCCTCCAACAACATTTTCAACCAACCACATATCAAACAGTACAGATGTTTGTGTATCTTTTTATTATCTTAAAAAACATAGAATAAATTGCAACGCAATGATCATAGCACTTTCATAATTATTTGTATGCTGAAAGAAATTTGTACGGAGTGTGACCTTTTCTTAGTCTGTATATATATAAATTCAGTTTATATATGTTCAGTAACGCATTTGACTTACCAAATTGGAAATAGTTTTGATTTGTCCAAAAAAAAATTCTTATTTAATGAATTGCAAAATACATTTGACTAATGTTGTTATAAATCAATTTTATGATACTCCTTATCATAACAGTTTTGTATATTTACGTTACAGTTTTAGAACGTCCCCTGGTGTTGTTGTTTTCACCATTTAAAACTAAAACATTATCAAACAGATAATCTGTTTGTATTTTATAAGAAAATAATGGAACAAATTAATTGTATTACAATGAAACAAATTGTATAATAATAGATTAATAATACTGTCATTATCATAAGACCATAAACAAAGAATATCTGTCCCGAGTGTAACGGTGACAGAAGATATATACTAGTTTTGGGGGCATTGTTTAGTTACCCAAGAATAGTACCAATTAAGTGAAAATTCACATGTATCTTTGAATATACCTGAAAATTGATAAAATTATATTAGCTAATTTGTATCTGCGGCAGTAAATGTTACATACAAACTTTTTGAAGCTTATTTTAAACAATTAAAGTTCAAAACGCCAAATTTTTTTTTTTTTTAAAGTTATGGTTGTATGTATATTTTTTGTATTAAAAAGTTGTTTTCATGAAAGTTTGCTGAAAAAAATCACAAAAATGCGTTATTCTTTCCATAGTAATCCATAAGATTGTTTGAATTTTAAGGCTTGCTATTGAAAATATAATATTTATTTGAATAAAATGTTATAAATTTGAAGAAGACTTTAATCCTATACTTTAGCCATTGTCAATTTTTCACAATATAATAATTTCCAAGTTACTTTTAAGCAATATTATGAACACAAGTATCATTCTAAATTTGACCCCCCATGTCACGCTTTGTCTTCATTATTTTTATTTATGCCCATAATACAAATTTATGTTCGGAAAACTCGTAATGAAACATTCGTTAGTTTGTTCATTGACAAACTGGCCTCGGACGTACTGAATTAGTTTTTTCAACAGTTCTGATGAATTATCGGCAACATCTGAAATTTCGTGGATTTGTACATTCAGCTACCTCGTGTCTGTCTTTAGGGCAAGTAGAGAAAACAGCGAGGTCATTGCATATAACACTGTGTACATGATCACTGTTCGCCATCTTTTCGATTGACGGTAGTGACGAAAATAAGCGTGTGTCCCGGCTTTCCTTCTAATCTGCACGTGCTTTCCGGGAACCTTGCTTTCGTTGTAGTGTTCCCCAACTTTAAACGTTTTGACAGCTTTTGCAAGGAAGGCCGGGACCCACGCTTATTTTCGTCACTACCGTCAATCGAAAAGATGGCGAGTTCACTACCTTGGATTATTTTATACACTCCATTAGGGAAAAAATGAAGATTTTTCTTTCGACAGGTTTGCGTTGTTTGATGGGTGAAATTGAAAAATAACGTCTGTAAACGTATAAAAAATCACGGAATCGAGTTCCTATTCACGAAACATAGACATCCGGTTTCCGTGATTTTCACATAGGCGCTTTGTTTCACGAGTTCGCTTTTTCCTATCGATCTTTCAAGTCGTTCTCTTTTCCTAAACTTCATGCCCTGTCCCGTCGGTTCTTATGGGATCAGAAATGAGGATCTTGATCACTATCCAAATGTATATTTTGATGTCCGCTTTCTTCCTAATTCACTCTAATGAAGATGATTGAGGTCTGTTAAAAACTTACAAGTGGTCGGATGAAACATACACGATGGTAAATTCATGCATTCATTAATGTGCATGTACGAGTTACGATTCGACAATTAATAATCTTTAAAAAATGTCCCTTATCTTGATCAGATCAGTTTTCTTTGATTATTGTAATAGGATGAAAAAAGCAAAATACCCGTTACTGTGCTCGAACCCGTGACTTTCAGCTCGAAAGTCAGATGCACTACCAGGCTGGTTAATTTATACCACAAACAATTTATTTACACAAATACATTTGTGTATTCAATATACATGTACATGTAGCTACAATTTTTTTTATTATGTTGAAATGTATCCAAGAAGTATTCACAAAGCATCTTAAGTAATTTTTTAACTTAAGTTATATTTTTCCCTTAATTCGACTTTTTCCTTAACTCTTTTGTACTAATATAAAGGTGGAAATCACAATAATATGATTTTACCTTTGTTCTAAAGATGCCAATTATGAAAATGATATTCGTTTTCACACTTTTGATGACTGGTTTACAAACCTTTACCATGAAAAAAATCGACTTAAGTAAAAATTTCGACTTAAGTTAAAGAAAATCTTAAGATGCTTTGTGAATACGGACCCTGGTATCATATTAATATATCCGCTACAAAAATGTGGTGTGTGATTTCAAATCAGTGCACGAAATATATTTCGGAAATTTTAGATTGTGATTCATTTTAGCAAGTATTTAACGACAACTTACAATGACTGTCTGATTTGTAAGACCATAATTGACATGCAATGACTTAATTACTCCCAAATTTAACTCATTTTCTATGCACGATCATATTCAGTATAGCAACCAAAAAAGTTCAACTACACGTTCAAAATTAATACTAGTATATGTTCGACATTAGAATTCTAGTTCCTACAATAAATGAAAACTGTGGTAGTCAAGTAGATAAATAATTGCTTAATTAACATAATATACATGTACATTTGTACAAGTTTAGTATAATATCACTCAACAAGAATATAAAACTGGGTTGTGGGAGCTGCAAATATTGGCCATTGTATAGAGGTTGTTGCTCTAAATAGGTTAAATTTATTGTATATATCAGCTTAGGGAAATTTTAAAGGTGTTGTTATAGAGATGTTGTTGCTCTACAAAGGGACGCTCTGGAAATATTGTACTGTATGTTTTATTTTGCCTAAAAAGATGTTTTATCAGTGAAACTGACTTTAACTTGAAATAAAATATTCCGGTTTTTCACGAAGTATACATATAGAAATGTAACACAGTATTATTTTTCAATAATATTGCTAAAATTAAGAAAAGTATCTATTGAGGTGTGGCTATAGAAAGGCAACATGTAAATATTGTTTAAGAGCAAAAGAAATACACTTTTGTATATTTCTTATAATTATTTTACCATCATTTTGTCTATTGTTCTGTATTACTAAATTCAAAACGCTAATGATCTTTTACACAGTTTTGATCTATTGAAACGACTCGCCTAAATTTTGCTACACATTTATAGACCTATATCATAATGTTCAGTTCCTCAAGTTTTCATTGAAGTCGAATGAAAAATACAAATTAGTTCTAAGTCAATTAACTGTAATTAAACAGTTTAACCTCACAACATTTTTATTGGACTGCACAGAATTTTACAACAGGGTTTTTGAGAATCTTTTATGGATTACAACCCTTCAGCCGGATGATGATGATGATGATGATGATGATGAACTAAAATACGCCCAAATAAAGTATATAACACTAAACATACTTTGAACATTTGATGAATTTTATTGAAGAGTCAATTTTCTTAATTTCATAGAATAATGACGGTGCCGAGAAATTATGTCAATGTTTAATCATTGATAGACATACTTGCTTATTTATACCACTTCCATGTCAATCATTTTTAGTGTTAAACTTTGAGCATGTGTCATCCCATCCTCAACATCAGATGTGTGCTCCTTTTGAGGTGACGTCAAATCTAATGTAGAATTGTCTTGTTTATCTGTAGATTTCAGACTTGTATCACTTAGTCCAGATAATACATGAACATTTTCTGTAACTTCTATGGATTCAAGTACAACAGGCACATCCGTTACATAAAGAGCGCAATTTTTAGCATTGGCTTTCTCTGATGTTATTTTCTCCTGTTTAGATAAGATACCAATATCTTTCAGTTCACCAATGATCTCTTCTTCTTTTGGGTCGCGTTCGTACCTAACAATTCCAGCTCGGTTGTGCGGATTAACTAACCCAGATTCGAAAAGTTCAATTCTTTCTTTGTCCTTTTCTTTCCCGATTCTAAATGGATTGACAGGTTTAAGTACTTTGGATTCACCTTCCGCGCGCTTCAAAAGTGGATTTTCAAGTAATGCTTTTGGTTCTATAGGTATGCTAAAATGGCTCGGATGACCACTGTAGTGACTCACCGAAGACTTTTTTAGTAGGTGTTGGTCAGTTGACGATTTAGTTTGTCTAGTACCTCCGTTGACCTGCTTTTCTCCTAGTTTATTGCTGGTATCAAGAGCAGTCGTGGATATAATTTGCTCTGTTAGTTTTGTTGAATCTATATCTTTTCCAAAAACACTTGGACTTTTTTCATCGCAAATGGTCGAATCTTCGTGTCGCAGTTTCTCATATCGTGTGTCAGTAATAGTTCCTGTGCAACTAGGCGGATCATGTTTTCGTTTACTAGTTATAATTCCCATATTTGATATTGATCAAAAGAATCACACGCAGATCTAGTAAGAACGTTTGTTGTTGTTGTTGACACGAAATTCATGCAATTTTAACGCCTTTCAACAATGATCGGATGTTATCGATTATATGACGTCACTTCCGCTACGTCTCGCGTTAATGACGTGACACCTTGGAAACAACGTTGCATCGGGCGCTAAATTTGTACCAATGTAAGTTTAAATAAAGATCGAAAATCGTGATATCCTGTGCCACAATGGGGTCGGGAATTTCAAGTTGTGGTGCTCGACATAGTGTTACTATCACGAAAAATCACGACTGTGATCAATGTTTGAAATGTCAACATATAGACGCAACAGCTGAGAGTCAACCAATACAGTCGACGCCTGATCGAGTAACCTCAAGAAACCCGCGTGCTATAAGATTGTTTAATAACGGAGAAGAAGAAAGCGCGTCAACTTCAAGTAGCCCTTCTAACCAACGAACGAAATTTTACTATTATCCAAAACGAAATGGTGGTCGTGATCCACAGGAGACGATATTCGTCGCTTCATCGCAATTTCCGTATACAAAACAAAAAGCTGTCGTAGTAAGGCCGAGACCGGTGGAAAAAGTTCCTCCTCGCCCTCAAGTAAACACCAGAGATACTCATAATGATGTCAATGATGTACATGGAAAAGAATTTTTAATGTATAACGAGGAATATCCAACTGTCCCCCATGGAACGAGGGGTCAGAATAAATCTTACCACTTTGTAAATGAACGAAGGTGGTCTAATGCAAACGTGATGAAAACAGACAACTGTCTGGGAAATACCGTACTGCCACACAAGACGGTTTTAGAATTAAGAAGCTCTAACCATGTACAACCGTATGGTCGCCATTTTTCTTATGTTTGTGACATGGAGCCTTCCATTTCATCTGAAAATTTTATAGGTATGAACCGCCCACCGACACCAGGAACAAATATATGGTACCCGGCACGCCGTACTAGTGATTACCTCGTAGCTTCGTCGTTGTTAGCCACGGAACAAGCACACGAGAGACAGACAAATAACGCAGTAGACTTTCGTAATTTTTAATTCATAGATTGATCTATAGGTATAATTTTGTCTCAGGTTCATACATTGTTTTGAACATTGCATAAACGTGGTACTTGTTAGTAAAATGAAATAATACTTTGCATTTTTTCTTGTGATTATTGGCTTCGGATCTTAGGAAGGACGAACACCTGAAATTGTTATAGTAAAGCGTACAGGCATGTCGCCGGGCAATGTAATGATTCAGACAAACGTATACAGAAAACATTTAACAACTCACAGCTGACCTGACAACAAAACAAATACCGTGAATTACCTTTCATTTTACGGACTTTTAGTACGCGCCTAAATTGATACCGTTAATGACGTTTCTAGTTAATTGTCGCCATTCTATAATATCTGTTTAAGAGTCTGAATAATTATGCTGCCGTGCCAAACCAAAGATATTCTGTAGGTTTATTGTTTAGGGTGGAGACAATGACATCAGATCTTGTTATTTGAAAACAAAGGAGTTTTCTGTTCTATTTTGACTTACTACCCTAATTGTTCGCGACGACCAGGTGAATTTTTATAGGGTCCGCGAAACGGTACACTTGTTTTACTTTTCCGCATCAAGAACCCCTCCCCACACACACCTACATACACTATATATATTTAATGCGCATACAACCGGAAACAAACACTTTCTACGCATTTCTATGTTCATACATGTTGCACACGTACACCACACGTTCCTCTAAAATCCAACTTCATGTATAGTCTAATTGCCTTAATTCGTGTAAAAAATGACAGAAGTTATCAAAGGCGGAAGTTATTTCTTAGACAGTAGCTAGGAATGAATTGGAGGTCAGTAGTAACACGCTGGATTACTGAACGAAAGGTCGTGCCGGTGTAGCATAAAATTTTGACCCCGTGGAAAAATGACCCCAGGGGTCATTTTTCAACGGATTATTGATCAATTTCAACGTTAAATATTGACCCATACCGTTAAATAATGACCTCATCACGCGTGAAAATTTGACCCTCGTTAAAAAATTATCAACCTTTGTAAGAGTTATTTTCAGCGTTGAAAACCATCCCTTACAGTAAATAATTATATAATGTAAGTCATTCTCACGATTTCTATTCATAAAACTTTATAGGTAATTTGAATTTCATATTTACACGATTTTAACGAGGTTCTTTCATTGTGTATTGATGGGGTCAGACACCGAAATTTTCATTTTATTTGAAAAGCTGACAAATTGCATGAAACATTGAAAAACCACCATCCAAAGAGTTTTGCGGCATATTAAGAATGCATGGTTGCATGGTGCCGAGATTGAGAGTGTATCCGTTGCGACTTCTAAGAAAACTAACTTAAACTGGGCAAGCCTCTGGATAAACTGTCTCCGTTTCGGCACCAATCATCTATGTATTCGATTTGTCCTGTTCCAGTAAAAAAATAAGTCCCAAAACTCCATTTACGTGGATTTAAAAACACTTGTAGTGCCCGATGACGCGACAGTAAAATAATCCCACGCAATCGTCATGAATGAAAAGTCAATAAAATACGTTATTATAAATATGTATAATAACATTGTCTCATTTTAATGATATTAAACAATACTATAATGACCTAGTGACAGGATATACAGAAGTAAATCAGCTGGTCATTGCTTTATTATGTCTAAAAATAAATTTAGAAACAGTATGAATTAATTAATTTGTATGACAGAAAGTACCCACAACTTACGCAATAAAGCGTTGCATCGCTAAATGTAAAATTGATCGTTTTAGACATAATGGATCACAGAACCTAGTACAAGCAATCCTTATCAACCATTACATACTTTTAGAATGAATAATTTGTAAAACATTCACTTCAAGCTTTTTTAATAGTGTGATTTTGGAATTTGTAAACTGCTGTGCAATCATAGAAAAGGGAGAGAACTACGGAGTTAGCAATATTACCGCCCTTTATGATACAAAGTCAAATATAATTAACTGATCCAGGCCTAACTTTCCAGAATGTTGTATTTGAAAGATAATATTTAATAAATTATGTTTGAATATCACAATTTATAAGGATCGAATTCTTCTAACTTTGTTCATAGACATTTATTTTGTATTAGGGTCCGTTATATAATTATCCTAAATTGAATACTCACTGTTTGATTAACAACCGAGCTATAAAAGATTAATTTTATTTTTTTCTTTTAACTTTGTTTTAATAAACGCATCTCAAATAACTCACATCTAAAGAAGTTTGAAACAAAATGCCAAAAAATCGATATGATGTCGCATATAGACAAGAGCAAAAGGGCGCTTAGGACGACAAAATGTGTATACAGACCGTGAAACGGTGTTTTACGAGAGCTACGCACCTGCAGGTCTATTCTCATATTCGTACAGTCGATCTCTGGTGTTTGTTAAAAATTGACCCCAGGATTGATCAAAATTTAACATTGATCAATATTCAACGACTTTCTTGATCAAAATTTAACGTTGAAAACCTGTCGGGTCGATTTTCAACGTTGAGAAATGACCCATGGGGTCATTTTTCAACGGGTTCAAAATTTTATACTACACCGGCCGGGGCTCGAATCTCGGCTCCGCCTTCTGAAGAGCAGATATAATCAAGCAACTATATGCATTATAACATCCACGTGTGTATTTTACCAGTAGTTCAAACAGGGTCTTTCAATTGAATAGTTTCTATTTGAGTATTTGAGTGACCCTGGTTCAAATAAAGAGTATATAAGTTTCAGTTTGTGTATTTTTGTCGTATCGTACATTTATGAGAAAATAATATTATTGCCGACAATAAGTTAGAAATGAACTATAAAATCGGCAAAAGCATCATGTAATTTGAACAGTTTCGACTCACGGTTTTAAACGAATGGTATATATTATTATATAGTCCATGCAGATATATTAGGCGTCAAACGTTTTAACATATTGTGAACAGAAAATGTTTACGGAATAAGAAAGCACAATCGTTAAACAGTCTAGAACATATAAGCCTCTATTGCCGATTTAAAAAAAACTGTTGCGCAACAAAAAGTGAGGTTTCCTTTAACATCTATAGTAAGTATATATATATATGGCCATTGCCTTCAGGTGCAGTATGTTTATTACACATCAGTAACGATATTGGTGGAGAGAATTTACGAAACAACAGTATCTTAACAGTTGTAACGGAATCCATGCTGATCGGACCACGTGTTTGAATGACATAACTTTGTGATTGCAAAAATACCGATTAACATGTTACCAATATTAAACTCGACCTGATCATCAACAGAAAGTATAAACATGTATGTACGTGTATGCATGAATTATAATATATCACTGTAATACATACGGGTCTGAAATAAAGATACATATATAATTTGTAGTTCAATTTTGTCGTCTTACCGCTAAAATCAGTGGTAGTATTACGTACATAAAATTAGGGCTGTATTGCAAGGGAAATTAATATTGCGATCATTATTTACTATGATATGAAATTCATTGTATATATTATCAAGGACTTATATACTATATAAGTCCTTGATATTATAATACATGTAAATGTATAATAATTATGGTAAAAGTAAAACGTTGTCTTGTTGCATGCAGGTTGATCACGTGTAAATTTCCTAATACATGTATGTTTCGATCATTATTGAATTGATTTAATTTTGAACAACTTAGAAATGTTAAGATTTTGAGCCATTTCCCGGAAACTATATTTAATCGTGACCAGCATAATCATTTACCATAATTTGTTTTATTTTCCGAGGGTCAGTCTGTTTTAACACTGCCAAGGACTTAAATCCATATATATACATGTATATATAAGTCGATCCTTTACAATGCATAGATTTTATCATGACAAATAATGTACAAAATTCCCGATGATCAGTAAGAAAATGTAATCTCTATAAAATTACCATTGGTAACTGTATACTGAATAGACAATGAATAAATATTGATTATATAATAATTGTCATATAAAAACACTACATGTATTTAATCAATATATTAATTAATAAATAGTGTTTTTAACCAGTATTTATTATTCGATTATTTATAATCTATTCATGATACAGTTACCTGTGTACTAGGCTACCGACAGACAAGTTCAATAATTTAACCTGTTGACCTAGTTTTGCACGTATGATGACCCAGTTTTGAATCTGACCTAAATTTAATTGTACAGTACAACCTCTCCAGCGTGGCCCTCTGTAGAGCAACATCTCAATAACAACACTTTCAAAATTTCCCTAAGCGGATACTTACTATAAATTTAACCTCTATAGAGCAACAACCTCTAAACAATGGCCAATATTTGCAGCTCACATAGGGTGTTGCTCTACAGAGGTTATACTGACAATCTGAACAACAGTTCTATGCAAAAAAAAAGAAATTGTGATCAGTATTTGTCATCATTTAATTACGTGACCTAGCATTCTTCTTCTTAGTACCTTTTGAATTCATTGACAAAACTAGTTCAATATGTTAACTGTGACTAACTAATCTTCATCACTCATCTGTTCAAAGCATCATCATAAGATAAACTGTTGTCTAAACAACAAACACTGTAACGTTATAAGACCCCTGTAGTATGACTGAAACTGAATATACAAAAGCCCATACAAGTATAGGTGTATAAGATATTATAGGTCTCTGTTAAATTTAACATTATTTTAGGGGAATTTCTATACATCTTACAAGACCACTACAAGGAAGACTGTCTGGACATCTGTCCTCAATTCAAAGGTGAACACAAGCTATTTGCTTAGCTTTTAAGTAAGAAGAGCAGAGTGTGCACAGTACATATTTCTCTACAATATACTTGACCGCAGATACAGGATCCAAGGTTATTTGTTGCCCACCACAAATTGGAGGTATCTGAGGCTACTTGTTCATCCACCTCAAATTTGAGCATCATATTGGAAATAGGCAGTTATATTGGAAATAGGAAGTTGTATACATAATTATACATAGGTTAGGTGCATGTAGGTAGGTAACAGTTATATTGATTCTCCACCTAATGGAGTTAATAAAACATGGGTTTTATAAAACACAATGCCCCCCCCCCCCCTGACCTTTGACCAACTCACCTGAAAATGCACATGTCCTGTAGAGGTTGTCATGAGGTAACACTATAATGAAGTTTGATGCATGTAGGTGGTAGCGTTTTGATTTTATAGGCAAGGTTTGTTTGGTACAGGCAAACTAACAGACAGGCCAGACACAATATGCCACAGGTCTATCAATACATGGGCATAAAAATAATTCTTCAGTGCCTTAACTATCCCAAACTAGTAGTTTATCAAAATGTTAAGTATTAATAACTATGTGTTGACTTGACAAGTAAGGAGAAATCACTTTATCAAATAAAAACAAACAACACACAGAGTTTTATCAGTTTTTTAATGCATGAATTTGAACATACACTTGACAAAATACAGGGCTATATGTTGTAATTATCAGTAGCCTAAATTTTGGTAATTCAAGCATTAGAAGATTACTTTTAGCTATGAATAAAGCCCTTCACTGTAACTGAGGACCACTGAGGATCGTGGTTTGACTCTCTGATCCTTGTTATCTAATGACACAGTACCAGTTTAAAATGAACCTTAAATACAAGGAAAGCATTTCCAGAACATAACAAGATAACTATCAATATTCTCCACTAAGTAATTCTAGGCCATCCATAAAAATGTTTGTTTACAAAATCCATAAAATTTTCAGTAAGGTAGGAACTATTTTTTTATATTTCATTTTTTTTTATATCAAACCAAGAATATGTCAGAATGCTATTTTTGTATTAAAACAAATTTCACCAATGAGGTCAAAATAATGTTAGGTAGGGGCCTCTTTTAATGAGTCGGGTAGCATTAACGCAAACAAATGTATTTCAATGATGTACCAAATCCAGAACTTCAGAAGAAGGAATCAATCCAACTATATAAACATGGAATACAACTATAATACCGTATTTTCAATATCTGTTACATTTAATTAAACTTATCATGCTGATTAAAAGCAATCTGAAAATGTGTGTTTATAGAAATGAATCAAAAAGAGAAACAACAATAACATCGAAGGTATGAAAAGTGTCAATGATGTGTATGTACAGCATGTGTTGACAATGTACTCAATACAGGATAAACTTGGTTACACCAAATCAATGTTAGCACAAACAATTCAAAGTTTGATATGATACAGGTAATTGAAATTTAATAGAAAATGTGCATTGAGAGTTTTTAATATTATAGTGTCATACAGAGTCATTACATTTCATTTCTATGGAAGTGTGCAGCAGGTATTCCTTGACTACCTGCTTCTTTAAGTTCTTAGGTCAGCTTCCAGGGTAACAATTCATAGATTCATGATTTCTTCACAAGAAAATTGATACACAATTCTTCTATCAACGTAAGAACACACTACATGATGCTCCATTCACAACTTCTGATGATGACAACAGGCCAGCTCTTCCACACAGTATGTGCATCCACTACATATAATTCACAAATTTGAAAAAGATAAGTTCTTTTTCTTTCATTATTCCTGTTTTTTAATGTCTTCTTCTATACTGTCAAGTAAAACTGATCTAATTCCAACTTTCTTCAGTTCTTCAATTAATTCTCCATTTTTATGCATTTCTAACATAACATCACATCCACCAATAAATTCTCCTCCGATGTACACCTGTGGTATTGTAGGCCAATTACTGTAATCTTTTACTCCTGGAAAATACAGAAACAATTTAATTTTGAATGATAGTAAAAATTTAAATTTCAGACAGACACCAACAAATTCAAGGTATTTATCTGAAATGTGTAACTACATGTGGTATGCACAGGTGGCTGTATCAGTGTTCGGGCCACACACAAAAAAAATCCCGTCACTGAGCTTATATTACTATCAAGGTGAAAAGCTTACTATATGTCTATACGCCAAACAATGTGGAACATCGCAACTCGTTGTTTCAGCATGAAATACGTGCGCTGAAGGAAAATAGCTACACATGTATCAAGCGATCTGATTGGTCGGATATGTGTGTACAATAGTCTGTTCATTTCATGCCGACCAATCAGATCGCTTGATACATCACTCGCGCTTGACTCAAAATGGCTTGCAGCGAAGTTAAATAACGAAAGGAACACAGTTTTACCGCTTCACAGTTATTAGATGTAATTGAATGAGATTTTCGATAGGAATGAATATCTTATAGTTTATTTGAATGACATGTGTAGCAATTTTCCTTCAGCGCACATCTTTTATGCTGAAACAACGAGATGCAATGTTCCACATTGTTTGGCATATAGACATATAGTAGGCTTTTTACCTTGATAGTATATATAAGCTCAGTGACGGGATTTTTTTGGTGAACCAAACACTGATACAGCCACCTGTGGTGGTATGTACAAAGCTTGCAAGGAAAATGTTGAAATTAAGGGTAACCTGAAACATTAGCAAAATATTCAACACCATTTGCCTGTTCAATTAAGGTATATATTTTGGTATAATTTATAGCAGGGCCTTTTTTCCAAAAATTGGGAAGGGGCCTTAGCCTTTCATTTTGGGAAGTTCAAGCGCGATATTTGGCCAAATTTACTACTGAGTTTGAACAGCATTGTATTTTGGGAATTTCTAGCCTTAAATTGGGAAAAAAACAGCCTTTTTGCAATTGGGAAGTCACCGAATTTCGGCCTCTGTTATAGAAGGGAAAAAAAGCCCTGTGTAGTACTGCACACATATTCAGGCGCGTAGCTGCCTATACGCGAGAACGCGGCTGAATCCACATGATTCTGACAAAAAAAAAAAAAAAATCAGGAATTTTTTAAAATCACAAAAATCTACTTCATTAATGTATAAACTGCATCTAGCTATGTCTCATTAAAATAAGTAGCATTACCTTGTCTTAACTGCTCATCATCCAGAACATTATGAAATGCGAACTTGCTGATACCATGAAAGTTTAGGATTTGCACGACAGCATTACTAAATCCACATCTTGGTTGATCAGCTGTGCCCTTCATGAACACGACAACATTATCGTCCTTGACCAAACCATCAATATAGTCTTTGTTGCCAGTGTCAACTGAGTATCTTGCCACAAGAGCTTGAAATAACTTTCTATTGTTTTGAAGAAAAAGCCGAGAACACGCGAGTCTATTCATTTTGTGTCTTTTTAGAGGTACACTTAGGTAATAATTTAATAATTGCGAAAGTTACAAAACACAAAACGGTTTCGTGTAAATAACACGCCGTGAAAAATCAAGTCGCCGCAAATTCGACTTCCGTAAACATGATAAACTAATGTTTGTACAGTTACTGATGATTGCAACTGTGAAGTGATTTATTGTTGAGCTTTTTATTTGTGACAGTTATCAAAGGCAATCATAGAAAGATATGACGGAACAGTTAGAAGTGGCTGTCAAGGGAGGGAGAGTGGACGTGGTTAAAAGTTTTCTGTCCACGTTGCAAGAAAGTAACTAACTAGTGACTTATGATTATTTACTTATTTTGCTATTTATATTGATTGCTAAATAGTTAGTGTTTTTATTTTTGAAAATCATGTCATTCAGTCTCGTATTGCTCTTACAATTACTCTTGGTACTTCCAATGTGTCCTACTAATTCGGCTTTTCGGTTGGTCGATTTCTTGAACCAATTCGGAAGGGCCATCCTATCAGACTGTGCGGGATGGGGCCAAATAAAAAAATATTGTCTCGCCGTCACACACAGTCTAATCAGGGGTTTCACTAATTAAGAACTGGTTGCCGATGAAAACTATCGGTTAAAATCGTAAATAGATTGTTTACAATCCCCAAAGTTTGAACATTTTAAGTACGAAATTTAAGTAGGCGACCCTGTTGACCCCCGACCAAATCTGTTTTATTCATATGAAAATATGTTGTTCTGAATATAAAAAAAAATTTAACTCTTGAGTCTAATTAGTTGGACTACAAGAGAAGTGGATGTTTATTAAATTATATAAGATCTATGATGTTAATTTGATGCTCCCATGCAATCAACTCAAAGCTATAGCTAAATTAAGCTTGGATGTAGCAATATTTAGCTTCACTCAGATGAAGAACATAATTAACTTTGATAGTATTATTCAAGACCACTTTAAATCTGTTTATTATAATTGTGTTTTATAGAGTTTTTGATGTAAAATTCTAACTTTGTGGGCAACATTTATGTATAGCAAGGTTCTTGATGTAGTGATCATCATCATCATCAACCAGTTTTGATTCTACAGGCCATGGATTTATCCTCATGATGAGGGTGTGGCCTGTCTGTCTGTCGAGAGCGAAGTATTCCTCTCCATGTTTGGTGATTCAGTGGGTTGGTAGAGTCCATGTTTAGGGTTGCCAATCACGCTTCACGACTTTGTCTGCCATGACCCCGCTGTGCTGCAATATTCATGTATCTGACCTGCGAGTATTTTTATTAGGTTGACCAGCCCTACCGATCAAGCTTTCTGGTCGACTGATTTCATACATTAATTCAGTAGGGGTAAGCTCTCAAACTGAGCAGGTTTGGTGCGTGTCATGTAAAAAATATCTTGCCATCACTAACAGTCTAATTAATTGGACTACCTCATATTATACCTTTGAATGTTATAATGGACAAAGATCGAGTACAAATTATTTTGTATCTATCAATTTGTGTTTTCAGCTAAAGAGAATGATGAGCTTTTACACCAGATCCTTAAACAGCCATGTTTTAATGGTGAAACTTTGTTACACATGTCTTCAAAGGTATTGTATTCTATTATATAGTGTATCGCGGGGTCTTTTTTCCTTCTAAAACAGTGGCCAAAATTTGGTGATATCCTAATTGCAAAAATGCTCTTCTTTCAAATTTGGGAAAAGAAATTCCCAAAAGAACAATGCTATTCTGACGCGGTCGTCTAACCTTCTCCAAAATTTGGCTAAAAATCATGCTTGAAATCCCCAAAATGAAAGACTAAGGCCCCTTCCCATTTTCAAAAAAGGCCCTGTCTTTTGTAAAATGTGATAAATTTATGACATTTTTAAACTTACTTGAAAATTTCAGTGGAATTGTCAAATTACAGAAAAAAATATCATGTAAATTGTCATCTATGTAAGGTGACCGTGTGTACATTTATACATATTTTTCATCTATGTAAGGTGACCGTGTGTACATTTATACATATTTTTCATCTATGTAAGGTGACCGTGTGTACATTTATACATATTTTTCATCTATGTAAGGTGACCGTGTGTACATTTATACATATTTTTCATCTATGTAAGGTGACCGTGTGTACATTTATACATATTTTTCATCTATGTAAGGTGACCGTGTGTACATTTATACATATTTTTCATCTATGTAAGGTGACCGTGTGTACATTTATACATATTTTTCATCTATGTAAGGTGACCGTGTGTACATTTATATACATATTTTTCATCTATGTAAGGTGACCGTGTGTACATTTATACATATTTTTCATCTATGTAAGGTGACCGTGTGTACATTTATACATATTTTTCATCTATGTAAGGTGACCGTGTGTACATTTATACATATTTTTCATCTATGTAAGGTCACTGTGTGTACATTTATACATATTTTTCATCTATGTAAGGTGACCGTGTGTACATTTATACATATTTTTCATCTATGTAAGGTGACCGTGTGTACATTTATACATATTTTTCTTTCCATGTACAAGGAGGATCAGATTGATATTGTGAGAGCTTTGCTGTCAGCTGGATCAGACCCAACCGTTCCTGACAAAGATGGATGTTTACCGTATGCGGTCTCTGCTAGTGAGAAAACAAAATCTGTATATAGAGAAAGCCTACTGCAGGCAGCTTCTCAGTCAAAGTGAGTCTAATGCATCTCAGTTGGCATAAGAATTTTTCTCACCAGAATTTCTGATTTCGACATACATGTAATTCAATGTCAGATAATTATCCATGTGTGTGGGGGCTTTGATGTCTTTAGTGAAGTCTTCATACAAACCCACTAGTCAACAACCCGGGGCTAGTAAATTTCTATTTGGGCTAGTGAACATTCTCAAAATTGTGTATTCGGGCTAGTGAAAATTTGTCTATTTTCTATTGTATTATTGTCTAGTTTGAACACCATTAGTGTTGATAGGGCTACTCCAGACATTCATCCAGGCATCTACTGGTATGTGTATTACACTGTATTTGTAGATTGCTGTCTGGGTGTTCATCTGAAATCTTTATAAACATTGTGTTACTAAATAATGCATTCGAATAACACCAGGTATTATTAAAATCCAATTCATAAAACCTGAGTTCTTTTTGTATGAATACCTGTAAATAAAATCTTTCTATCTATATAAAAAATGGGGACAATATCAGAACCATAGATAATATATTTCGGTTTATGCCAGGTTTTTTTGTTCGGATAATTAGTTGTTGAATGTCTGAGGTTTTACTGTACAGTAAAATCTCTGAAAACCAGACTCCCTGAAAACCGAAATTTCCTGAAAATCGGACGATTTTTTAAGACCTGTTTATATCGGAATTGATCGTAAGTTCTCCGAAAACCAGAATTCTTACAAACCATACTTTTGGCCCAGTCCAGAAGGGGTCGGGTTTTAAGGGGTTTTACTGTATTTTTTTTTGTTCTTGTAGCCTATATGATAAAACTTTGTTCAATTTTAGAACTGAGTTATTGGAACAGCTTATTAGGAGTGGAGTACCTGTCAATTTTGCTGATACAGCAGAAAGTCAGAATACACCATTACACTGGGCAGCAAGCTTTGCAGATGATAATATTGTGGAGATTCTCTGTGGTAACTACTTGAACCCCATATAGTGTCATCAGCATGAGATACAGTTTATTTCCCTCTGGAGCTGCGACTACTTGAAAATATTTTTGTACATTATGCTAGATTTATTTAAATAGCAGTAAACTAATTAATTTGTTCATTTTTTAGTAAATAGGCTGCTTAAAAAATTAAAAGTTTAATGATATGTATTATGGAAAGGGAGGTAATCGTATGTTGTAATATGTTTTTAGATGTTTAATGCCATACAATGTGTATTCTTGTTCAGAGTACAAGTGTAAGCCATCTGTCTGTAACACAGGAACAAATTAGTTACTACCTTATTTTCAACTAATTGTACATTGACAGGGTTCTCAAAAACAGCAGGCTGCAGGCCAATTTGACCGCTTAGAAATGTGTTTGGGCCTGTTAGGAATCTCAAAAGTATATAAAATATTGCTAGAAAATGCCCAGACTCCCACCTAGCAGGCCTGTTGGTCTAGCTTTTGGGCCTGTTTGCCACAAACTTATTGAGAACCCTGCATTGAAACTATGTCCTTTTGTAATGATAATTCTGTATTGAATTGAAGGTACTTGACACAAAATCAAATAATGTCTGCACAGACTACCATACTTATAATTGTTTGATATAAGTAGTCTATGCAGACGCAGACAAAATTTAGATTTTGTGTCAAGTACTTGTGTTTACTAAGAATTGAAAATTAGATTAATTTCAAATCAGTTATCAGAGTTTTAGCTTGACAAGCCAGTCATTATCATGTCAAATTTCTTATAGGACTAGGAAGATAGTGTCATTAAAATTTGAGTATTTTTTATATTGCCAGTACTGTATATAGAATGCTGTTTTGTTTTTTATCAGGTCATGGTGCAGATGCACTGGCTGTTAATAGTTCTGGATGTTCACCATTACATGAAGCGGTCAGTAGAGGAAATCATCATATTGTTAAATGTCTACTGAAATATGGAGCTGATCCAGCCTTACAAATCTCTCAGGGGTAAATTAGTTTATACATCAGCCATATCATTGTTAAGAAAATCTTCCCTAGAGTTAAGTATGTTTAAAGGTTTGCTCTTTCTGAAAAGTGGAATTTCAAACATGTTTGTTGCGACTTTTAACAAAACACAGTGAATACCTGTATAGAAATGCCACCAGATGGAGAAAAGAAATATGGCCTTAATGCACAGTTGTTCCTTATTCATAAAGGTGGTGACCATGGTCCAGTGGTAAATGCGCTTCACTTGCAACTGGCAATCCAAGTTTGAATCCTGGTTTCAGGAGGTCATACCTTTCTATGAAAATTAGAAAAATGCCGGCAGTCCAGACAATTGATAGGGTGAACCAACCATTGTATATAACTTAAACATTGAAAACAATGTTAGACCTACTGGAACAGATGATACAAACATTAATATGCAATAAAATGATGTGTCTTAATCAAATGTGGCAATTTATTTGCATGCGATCATTAACTTGACCTTGGCTGTATTTTCTTTATTTTATAATAAACCAATTGATAACAACACAGTAAATAAATTATTGAATTTAATTTCAAGTTATAAACCATTTATTTGTAAAGTAATGTTTTATTTGGATCAAATTGGCTGCTTATGGGAAAATGAGCTGACAGTCAGCCCGGAACACACAACCTCTATAAATTCGGTCAAAGATGTAATTGTTTCCTGCTTGACACGTGTCAAGCAAATACAGACACAGGTAAAAATCCGGCACTAAGCCATATCAACCGGCACTAAGCCATATTAACCGGCACTAAGCCATATTAACCGGCACTGAGCCATATAAACCGGCACTGAGCCATATAAACCGGCACTGAGCCATATAAACCGGCACTAAGCCATACCAACCGGCACTAAGCCCTACCAACCGGCACTAAGCCATACCAACCGGCACTAAGCCATATCAACCGGCACTAAGCCATATTTATTAACCGGCACTAAGCCATATCAACCGGCACTAAGCCATATCAACCGGCACTAAGCCATATTAACCGGCACTAAGCCATATCAACCGGCACTGAGCCATATAAACCGGCACTAAGCCATATAAACCGGCACTGAGCCATACCAACCGGCACTAAGCCATACCAACCGGCACTAAGCCATACCAACCGGGACTAAGCCCTACCAACCGGCACTGAGCCATTCCAACCTGGCACCAGGCCACAGTCCATTGTTAAATTGCTTAAATCGGGCAGCAGTCAACTATGACCAAAATATATGTAAACCGGCAATGAGCCATTAAAATCCGCAGTTATATAGCTAAACTGCTTAACTCAATCAATAAGCAAATCCGCAGCTGTAATCCAAAGCTGTTTATCCGGCACTAGGCCACATACACTCCGCAGTAATTTCCAAACTGCTAAAAACCGGCAAAGAGCCAACAATCCAAAATTGCTACTAACATGAAAACTGCCAAAAGGAGGTGGGAGTTACCAATAAAGATCCGGGCAAAACCCAATTCTCCTAAAAATAAGTATTTTTGTAATAACCCAGTGGTAGCTCTCTAACATAGGATATCTCAACTTCGAGCCTACGAAAGGTTGCAACCACAAGATTGTTTTTCAACTACTACAAGATACTAGTAAAAGTTAAAGTGTTTGCTAACCATGTATGTGTTACCCTACAGTACCATGGTTATATGGAATGTGCATTCCAGGCCGACTGTCAGCTAACTGAATTTTTCCCCCCAAAGCGACAATAATTAGTTTGCTACAATTACATATTAGCACAAATAAGTTGTGATGATTTTAAATAAATATTGTCTTCTTTCCTGTTTATCAATATATCACCAAATGTCACTATTGCTATTAACAGTTTAATCTTTCTTCAATGAGCTCCATCTGGATATCCATGATGTCTTACTTGGATAAATAGCAGTCAGTTGATTGTATTCATCTACATAAACCTATACATTTGTAATGGTGATTGTATTGAACACAAAACACTTGATGTCATTATGTTGTTTAAAATATCTATTCATCTACAAAACACTGATGTCAATACGTTGCTTATATTCATCTACAAAATACTTGACGTCAGTATGTTGTTTATATTCATCTACAAAACACTGATGTCAGTATGCTATGTTGTATATATTCATTTATGAAACACTGGTGTCAGTATGTTGATTATATTCATCTACAAAACACTGGATGTCAGTTTGTTGATTATATTCATCTACAGAGCACTAGATGTCCGTATGTTAATTATATTCCATCTACGAAACAGTTACACACATGTCAAATGTTGATTATATTCGTCTACGAAACAAATGTCAATTCATCTATGAAACACCGGTGTCAGTATGTTGATTATGTTCATCTACAGAACACAGGACGTCAGTATGTTAATTATATTTGTCTACGAAACACAGATGTCAATATGTTGATTATATTCGTCTACGAAACACTGGTGTCAGTATGTTGATTATATTCATCTGCCTCTACAGAAAACTGGATGTCAGTACAACACTGGTTATCGTATACAGGACGACTGTATTCATCTACCAAACACACTGAATGTCCATATGTAAGAGGATCCTCATCACCATACTGTGCTTCATTACAGTGCACTGAAATAATTAAAAAACAACAGCAGCAAACGGCATAGCTTTACATTTTACATATTATGATTGACATTACCATATTTCAACAAGGGGAGTGGAGGGTGGGGCTGTTTAGTTGTACTGCAGACGAAAACTTTGGAAAGGAAGTGAAGAATAAGCATTGGTTCCCGTATCAACCCACTACATATATATGCTGGTTCCCTTAGGTGATGAAATTTCAGAGTCACAATTTATGTGATCACCATATCATTTGGATTACCTCAGATTCCATCGCTTACTATCAAATATAGTAAACAAAGTTGGGCACCTGAGTAATTGGTTAACAAAATAAACTTGATTATTTTTATTGAAATAATCTTCATTATTTTATAATAAACCAATTGATAACAACACAGTAAATAAATTATTGAATTTAATTTCAAGTTATAAACCATTTATTTGTAAAGTAATGTTTTATTTGGATCAAATTGGCCGCTTATGGGAAAATGAGCTGACAGTCAGCCCGGAACACACAACCTCTATAAATTCGGTCAAAGATGTAATTGTTTCCTGCTTGACACGTGTCAAGCAAATACAGACACAGGTAAAAATCCGGCACTAAGCCATATCAACCGGCACTGAGCCATACCAACCGGCACTGAGCCATACCAACCGGCACTAAGCCATATCAACCGGCACTGAGCCATATAAACCGGCACTAAGCCATATAAACCGGCACTGAGCCATACCAACCGGCACTAAGCCATACCAACCGGCACTAAGCCATACCAACCGGGACTAAGCCCTACCAACCGGCACTGAGCCATTCCAACCTGGCACCAGGCCACAGTCCATTGTTAAATTGCTTAAATCGGGCAGCAGTCAACTATGACCAAAATATATGTAAACCGGCAATGAGCCATTAAAATCCGCAGTTATATAGCTAAACTGCTTAACTCAATCAATAAGCAAATCCGCAGCTGTAATCCAAAGCTGTTTATCCGGCACTAGGCCACATACACTCCGCAGTAATTTCCAAACTGCTAAAAACCGGCAAAGAGCCAACAATCCAAAATTGCTACTAACATGAAAACTGCCAAAAGGAGGTGGGAGTTACCAATAAAGATCCGGGCAAAACCCAATTCTCCTAAAAATAAGTATTTTTGTAATAACCCAGTGGTAGCTCTCTAACATAGGATATCTCAACTTCGAGCCTACGAAAGGTTGCGACCACAAGATTGTTTTTCAACTACTACAAGATACTAGTAAAAGTTAAAGTGTTTGCTAACCATGTATGTGTTACCCTACAGTACCATGGTTATATGGAATGTGCATTCCAGGCCGACTGTCAGCTAACTGAATTTTTCCGCCACAATAAATTTCTCAATAAATTTATCCGCCAAAAATTCTAAGACCTACTCTTACTAGGACCTTAGTGGGACCGTTATTTAAGATAGACATTTGTTTGTACATTCATGGAACATGAAATAAACTTAGTAAATGCATAAAACTTTTAAATTAATTTATTTCCATACTTTGTATTGTGCTAGACTTCATAGAGTTCCCATTTAAAGACTATTATCTTATTTTTGATCAAGTTGCTGAATATTTCTAAGCCATCCAGACTTAAATGGATGCCATCATGGCGAAAAAGACCCGGTGTAACATTACATACTGGAAATGACAAGTGCTCCCCACCAAATTGCACCACAAGTTGGCGGCCGTACCTATTTATGTCCCAATCCAACCTCGGTAGGATATCTATCCAGACAATTTACAGTCACGGAATTCTGCCCTAATGTATCAGAAACCTACCCTTATCATAGAAAAGGTTCTACAAACCGTAAGTCTGGCCATGTCATTTCCTCTTAGATAAATAAAAATAAACTTAGTAGCATTTGAAAACAAGACCTTTAATTGTAATTCATGATTGAAATGCTCCCATTTCATTCCTCTAACCCCAGCCATGCGATGGATTTATCAGTTTCTAGGTCGGCCTTGTCCTGCTCATGGGCATACACACAAGTACAGTGAATGATTGAATCATCAAAACATCCGAAGTGTAGATTATTAGCATAATCTTATTTATTAAACTTTATAACATTAAAGTTCTGCTTTAATTTTAAATGTTACAGATATCAGTTTAATCTGGAAGTATTCAAGTTGTATGAAATGTTACGGAGATGCTTTATTCTAGCTCCTGACAGCAAGAGTACGGCTGATTAAATATTTCACAAAAATTGTAATTCACAATAAGATAAAATTATATTACTGCCTTATGTATTTCTTGTATACATCTGAACTCCATCTACCCAATGCATAATTTGTTTACCTGACAAGCCTAACTAAATAATTGAGTAGCTCTACCTATTCTAAAACTATGAGCTTTGAAATTTGTTATTCCAGGCCTTGACCTGCTTACACACTTAGCTAAAACACTTGAAAATTGACTTCCCGTTACAGGGGTACCGTTAGCGTGACAGAAAAATGGCCCTCTAATAGCTGGGCGAATCGCCATGAAACCTTTCATTGCACTAAGTGGGCACATTTCAATTTGGTTCTTGCAAAGGATTTTTAAAGTCACTGGTTCACCATACTGATTGCATTTGGAAATTCTAAGAGAGACCAAAATACTCTTGATTTGCGCTTATCATAACATCATCAAATGCTCGAGTTCTCAGAACAAGTACTGGTGATGGAGCCACAAGCTCACTAACTCTAAATAAACCATAAAATGCCAATACAAATGCTGCTTTAAAAAGCATGGTTTCATATTGATTGAGGACACTGTTGCAGTCTTCGAAGTTAGCACTTGCCCGATCACTATGGCGAGTTAAAAATCATGTTATTTTTCCTTAAACCTATGAGTTATTACCCCTAGAATAATCATAACTCTATCTGATTTTGCGGACATATTATTTATGATATCAACTACTGCCATATTATCACACATATACCTAATCTTTTTATTGATGAAGAAACTACCCCATGTATGTAATGATACTAAAATTGGAAATATTTCCAGCATTGTTAATATCAGACAAGATTCCTAATTCATGCCATGCCTTCGGCCAAACCCCGTGAGCCCAATGACCATCATAATATATTCCAAAGCCTATACCACCTGAGCTGTCGCTAAATAGCCTTTCATTTTCATTTGATACCCAAAATCTATCATGAAACATAGATGTTCCATTAAAATTTGCAAAGAAATATAACCACATTTCAAGATCCAGCTTAATATTTCTATTTATGCGCACATGATGATGAGGTTTAACCAGGCCACAAATTGAATTTATAAGTCGCCTGCAAAATGGCCAACCAACTGAGATCAAATTAATGATTGCAATGCCTTCAGAGTTGTTTTTGGTGATTCCAGCATATTTTTTTTTTTTTTTTTTTTTTTTTTTTTTTTTTGCTGTGGAATTCTAACCTGCATTTTAACTGTCAAGCTCAAGCCCTAAAAACATTAAAACTTTAGTCGGGCCCTCTGTTTTACCATTGGTACAGCCAGTCATTGCATACACTCATAAAAACAGTCCATCACTGACTGGCAACATTCAAAATCTTGGTCACCCCCAAAGAAATCATTAAGATAGTGCAGTAAGCTACCACTTCTGTTAACTGTACATTCAAGAAAGGTTGAACATTTTTCAAAATGACTACAACTTATTGAGCAGCCCCTGGGCAAGCATTTATCAACATAATACTGGTCTAGGAATTTAAAACCAAGCAATTCAATATCTGAAATTTTGACTGGTAGATTCCAAAAGGCATTCTTCAAATCCATTTTAAAAATTTTACAATTTTGACCTAAGTCCTGCATCATATGAACTGCCTTGTCGAAGCTAGTGTACTGAACATAATTTTGGGTCTATGAAATCATTGACTGAACCTTCACATGAACAAGACCAGTGATGTATCATTCTAAATTCGCCTACTTCTTTTTGGGGTACTAAACCAATTGGGTTGACTTGCAAATTTGGCATTTGTGGTGCTTGGAATGGACCAGCAACCCGTTCTGCCAAAATTTCTTTATCAATTTTTTGTTTGACCATAGCCATATTTTCTTTAGATTTATTTGCTCTCTAGGTTGTCGAGGGCCACTGTAATTTAAACTAAAACCATTTGTAAAAACCTCAAAATAAATTCTGCATCTTTATATAAGGTTGTAGCTAGCTAATGCAGTTATTAAATTTGCATAATTGATCGGAGAAGGTGCCAAAGATGTCAAATTATTATTGCTAATGTTTACTTGCGGAGCAAAAGTAACTGTTCCTTGCTCCAGGCCCAAATCTTTCTTTACCGGATTGACTAGAGGCCCGAAAAGGAAAATGACTGTCTCTGTTCCCCTTGCTTTAAAGCAATTAACCTCTAAATGTGATCCATTACAAGTCTGACATAATTAAATGTGCATAACGACAGTTACTAGAATGACACTGTCCCTTATTAAAATCAAAACAAACCCTCCTTTGGTCACCATTATAATTTGCCTGCCCAAGTTGTGTTTTGTCATGTGAAAATGAGCAGCGCCACCATCAATCTGCATTAATGACTGCCCAGGATGCCCAATGTTCCTCTTGACGAAACCTAAACTGTTCGTCATAGGACCTCCAGGCAAGGCCACCTTTTCTGTTAGCAGCCTCCCTAATATTATACATATATACTTCAGCATATGAGGGGCTTCCTTGTGGGCAACAATATAAATGCTCATGAAGATAAGGAATGCATCCAACCATTTCTCTTTTTATTCGAAATCTTTGCTCTACTTTCCCTCAGCCTTGACTCAATCATACCTGAGTTATTTAAGAAAAGGCTACCTCCTTTGCAAATTTCAAATGAGCCCTTCAGCAACAAAGCTAGATTTACATATTTATGATGCCATATTTTTTCCCGGATGGAAACCGGAATATGGCCAAAGATCTCATCTGCAAAGCATCTGGTTCTGTCCACATGATCCAGACTTGCCAATGTACCTGGCGCATCCCCATGCCCACGTGATGTTACTGGGTTCGTTGTCTGGGGAGAATCATTAGCAAAAACCCGCTTGAATTATTATCCAAGTCAATTATACCAATAGCATTACCAGGCGTATGAGCAACTGAAACATTAGCACTTGCTAGTGCGTCATTTGGAATAATTTCCGATACACGAATGATCGACTCAAAATCTATGATATTATTACCTTCTGAGAGCGATCTGCCTTCAAAAGGTTCTTCAATGTCGTCATTCCTGTTCCTCCTACTTGCTCGACGCACACGAGGCATTTTCAGCACTTACTAACCACGATGTATCAAGATTTAAATCTTAGCAAAATTGCTGTTTAGTTGTACTGCAGACGAAAACTTTGGAAAGGAAGTGAAGAATAAGCATTGGTTCCCGTATCAACCCACTACATATATATGCTGGTTCCCTTAGGTGATGAAATTTCAGAGTCACAATTTATGTGATCACCATATCATTTGGATTACCTCAGATTCCATCGCTTACTATCAAATATAGTAAACAAAGTTGGGCACCTGAGTAATTGGTTAACAAAATAAACTTGATTATTTTTATTGAAATAATCTTCAATACTAGTAACTTATACTTGTATAATGTATCCTAGTATACTAGAAATGCTATTACTTTCTGATTTTACCTGAGACTAGACTTGAGACTTGTACTGTTTCAGGAAGTATGCTGGGATGACATGTTTTGAATTAGCAGAAAATAAGCCTGAGATTTTAGCAATACTCAACAATCCTCCGGCCGTAGTTGAATTGAACAAAGTTGCAGAAGCCATTTCCGAACATAATTCTGAAGACAGTCCACAAGCCAATGGTATTAAGCGTTTTTTCTTATTGACTGCCCTTAAACCAACCTATGTTCAACAGTTATAGATAACCCTTTGAACTTTTTCAACATTTATTAACCGCACTAACTTTGAAGAGAAGTGCCTCAGAAGATATGATTTAGTGTTCTGACTTTTTGTTACTGGTGCCGACCTTTTTTCTTTTTTTAATAAGCTTCTTTTAAGTCACTCGATTATTATATGTTTGATGATTTTATTCATGGGTGAGACTTTTTTAATTGAACTTGAAATCGCATTAGGCCAGAAAATAGCTGTGTTTACTTTTACCCTACTGACCCTATTTTTGGTGCCTAATGTATTGTTACTGTTCTGCTTAAACCTATTCAGTGTCAATGTATACTTACAGATATTAATCATCTCTTCTTCATTTTCAGATACAAAACATTCAAACTTAACTCTGCCAAATGGAACTATACCATCAAATACAACAGAGCAATCGTCATTACCTCAACTTATGTCTCCAGTATTTAAGGTTGTACTATAGAAACTTTATTTGAATTTTTTTTTCTTTATGTCTTTAAAATGAATGGCAGATTAATGTAGCACTAGAACAACAAATAATTCTACAATTAACGTTAGTTGTTTATTGATTAGTGTAGCACTAGCTAGACAATTAAGTCTACAATATCTCCTCCATTGAAATCTAAAACTTTGAGATCTTGAGTTTACGATCTTACAAGTATAAATTTGGGATGATATTGAGTATCTGCCTAGTACATGTATATCATTTAACAGTGTTTCTGTGTTATCATTGTTAAATATTAGTGTCTTATACCTTATTTGTAATGATATTCATGAATGCTCTTTCAGCACATTTGTGTTGGTTCTCGGAAAATCATGTACTGGTACATATATATATGTTAAAGTGTCTGGAGCTATAACTAACAGTCTTATTATGGACAGAATGATTGTTTGTATGTGATAAGAATCATACCCAAGTACTTTTTTAAATAATGATTATTGGAAGCAACCTGTAAATTTTGATTAACAAGATTACTCTGAAATTAAAAATCAACAAAAACATTTTCAATGTTATATCAGCCATGGTTTTCCACTTTTCCAAGGTAAAATATTTTGTTGTTTATATTTTTGTGTGGAAGCGAGCATGGCATGTTTGCATTCAGCAAAAGCTGCTTGAATTGTTAAACAGTGGAGTAAGATGTACCCAGTACTGGAACACTTTATTCTGATAACCTATAAAAATCATGTTTGTTAAATTGCAAAGACAGTTTTTATTAAAATTCTTTTAGATACTGTAAAGTTATACATAAACAATGTGATTTTACTCTTTTTGAAATTTATGTAGCATTTTTTGTCAGATATAGCTTTATACGCTTTAAAATAGCTTTAAAATATCTTTGATCTGTATTTCTAGAAAAGTCCTATACTTGAATCTGTTAGAAGACCACCTCAAGTAGTAACTGAGGAAAGATTGAGTAGTTTATGGCCTCAGCCACAAAGTATTGAACAACATGAAGGATACCCGTTTCATATCAGAAAACCTATACTTCCTGTGATGATAAGTACTGCAGCAGGATCAGGTTAGTGTTATGTTTTATATACAAGGTCAAGAGCATTACATTATTTTTGAAATGATAAATGAAGTCTAATATTTAGTGTTTTTACTGTTTCAGAAAAAAATAACTAATTTATTTTTGTTATCTTGTCAGGTCAAAAATTAAGGGTCAAAACGACTCTTAGCTGATGAATTTGAAGGAGTCTATAAAATTCCTACTAATGTCATTGTAATTTGTGTACATATGACCCTTTAGGCCACACCAGTTTAATAACTTGTTCATCGGATTTTTCTACAGCTAATTGCTGGTCTTAAGGTACCCACATTTGTCTCGGCTGAAAAAAAATCTTATTTTTTCGTTTCTATAACGGGTGATTCAAACATTTTCGTCAGAAAAAATTGAATAAAGACATTAAAAGTGCTTTTACTGGTAAACTCAATGATTATTGAAGTAAATGAACACAGACTTTGTATTCGCATACCCACTTTCTTGTTTGAAAGAAGGAATTAAGGATGATATTTTAAAAAAATATTGCGCCCGCTCGCTCAAATAGGAAAAGTAAAAAATAATATTAAAAAAAATATTTCGCTCGCTCGCTTGCTCTCGTCAGACAAAAAATCCGATGAACAAGTTATTAAATTGGTGTGGCCTTAGTACAAAATAATTAGAGTCGGAAGCTTTATTTTTCTAATTTCAAGAGTCAAAATGCCATTTTTAAGGGTCAAAATAGATCTCTGCATTTGCCATTCTTTATATTGCTATTAGTTAATTGTAACTGTTAAAATCTTAATTCATGCTTGTGACACTGATGGGTGGATATTACTTTAATTTTTTTAGTTATCTTACGTTGTGTTGTGTATTGCTTTTAGTAAATTCTTAATTCAAGTTACTCTGCATTACAACTGATTGTATAAATAATTACTTGAAAGAGTTATAATTATCCTCTAAGTTGAAAATTAATTGAAAAACTTACAAGGTCACAAAATAAAGAAAAAAATATATCTGACCAGATACAGATGTAGTCGCCAAATTTTCCTGTAGTTATTTTGATTCCTTATTTATTAATTCATTCAATTTGTACCGCAAATTTGCTCACTGACAGGTATAGTGCGATTTTATTAAACTGTCAAACCTGCATAATTATACGGTCAATGATTGCATTTATGTTTAGCTTTGGCTAGGTTCGATTACTTTGTAAGCTATATGATAATTGTCGTTTTACAGTTATATCAACACGTTGATTGGAACATTCCATAACGGTAAAATAAACGAAAACTATCGACTGTGATACGAAGCTAAATATAATCGCATCCTTCAACCGTGTAATTATTCAGCTTTGACAGGTTAATAAAATCGCACTATACAGATACAAAATTTATTTATAGTCAGTATACAAATAAAAAGTAGACATTAGCTATGTATAGCTACATGTCTTGACAGACATTAATTACTTAGCTCCTTTTGTTTGCTTTCAGCAATGAGAGATATTCGAAAATGCTGGAAGTTACATAAAGGAAGTTTTCAAGACATGGGTATAAGTCTGTCGTTAGAACCATTCACGCCTCTGAGTGACCTAGATGATCCCAATGTTCTGTGCTGTATCAGTGAGAGGCTGTGTCCAGGAAAAGGCTGCTATAAACTTACTGTTATGCAAAACCAGGTATAAAATTGTTGCTTTTTTTTGGAAGTGGAATCTACCTGGTATAAATATAATTGACTTTTAAGTGTTAAGTATTAATATAAAAGTTTATGTTTCCTATGATGGCATTGGTAAATTGATGAAAACAGATCTCGTCTGTACTTGGTGATTATAGGCATGATAATTGATAAAATAGCAGTTATCGCAAATGCTTGATTTGTAACCTGGTCTTCTTGGTTAGATTTCCGGTCGCAGCTGGCCAATACCCTTCCACGAAAATTTTGCTTCCTCATGTGAAGTTGCCAGTTACATGTGGAAGGGTAAGTAAGCACTGGTTAGAATACCATCCAGTAAGACTACATGTAGTTAGGTTTACCAGCATAATTATATAACTGAAATATTTTTTAAAAATGGTATAACAATTTCCCAATTATGTATGGTGGCTGATTAGTTTTGTTTCAATCAGTATTATTACATAAACATCACAAACATGTAGAAATCACGCTTCAACGAACAGTGTCATCTCAAAAACAAAAATATTCGAAAGTTCGAAAAATTGGATAGTTCAAATTTTTGGACGTTCCTGTCGCATTTAAAAATATCACGATTCAACCATTAATAAATAAGATTCTTAACCCTGTTAGGTACCCTGTCTGTTCTGCTTTCAGATAAAAGTACTGTGTAATGATTGTGAGAGTCTTCATCATGCTATCTCTACACTCATACAGATATTTAGGATGTACAGAGATGAGGAGAATCAGAATGAAATCCAGATACCACAGCTTAGAGTAAGGACTAAAAATATGTTTGTTTCTCTGTTATGCTCATTGAATATACCGGTAGGTTAGGAAGATCGGTGCTTTTAGTTGCTCTTGAATGATCGTGGAAATGTAAAAAAAGTGAAATGCGATTGAACTATTCCTCTGGCCTGATAAAAAGTCGAGGGTTGAGAGGATAACTAGAAACACAATTCTTTTTACGCCTATGTTTCTGAATCTGTAGGTGATGACCGTATGACTGATTGCATGTTTAAGATTCTCCCTAGCTGTTGTTTGCAAAGCCTCTTCCCGACTGCTCTATTGTGGTAGCCATCATATTAGAGTTTCAGTTTGTAATCACAATACAAATAAATAAAATGGTGTTACTAGGTAATAAGCAGCATATTTATAAAGTTCGTTTGTTTTTTAAGAAAAATTCTGTGGTTTTATCTCTTCTTGTTGAATGATAGTAAAATGTCATCCTGTCATTTACACTTCCAGATAGATGACTGGCCAGACTTACCTTACAGGGGAATATTACTTGATATATCACAAGGACGAGTGCCTAATTTGGTATGTTTATATCTCTTGTATACAGTAGAACATGGTTATAATGAAATCTTGGGCACCTAGATGCAGTACAACCTCTCCAGAGTGGCCCTCTCTTGAGCAACAACCTTCCTTTAACAACTGCACGATTTATCCCAACTGCACAATTTAACTATTAATTTAACCTCTCTAGAGCAACAACCTCTCAACAACAGCATACTCTTGCTACTCTACATCATTTTTAGAGAGGTTACACCGTACAGTCATACCTGTGTTCATGGTAATCTCCAAATGAAGGTCCTTCTGAATAGAGGCCTTTCTTTTAAAAAATCTTCAATTGAATATCTAAAACAAAATGACCTCCAATTAAAGGCCATCTGTCAATAAAGGCCAACTTCTGCCTTTTCCAGAGAAGGCCTTTTTTTCACTGTTTTGAATGTAATCACTTTATTATAAATATCTTTATTTCATGGAAACCATTACATTGAAATAAAGGAAGGCATGGTGGGTAAAAAATAAACATGTCATTCAATTTCTGACTGTATAGCCATGTTTTATAATTGACTAAGATAAAATCTGACAGGTTCTATCAACCTGAGATGAGATGGATATAGTCAAATATTAGTTATTGGTAACTACTGGTTGGTTGTTATGTTTTCACAAATCTGTTTTTACAATGATGCAGTGAGGTATTGTTGTGCATAATTTAAATGTGTAGAGTGAAGATTCAAGTTGGCAAAATGTAACCTCAGCGCCCATAACATTTTCCAATTAGCACACTCAAAACTGTGCAACATTTTCAATACATTTCCTTGTCTTCTGTAATCATAGCATTTTTTATTAATAAATGATAAATGTTATATTGTGTAATTTATTGTTTTGAAGGTGACATTCAAGGAAACAGTTCTCACACTATCCATGTTGAAAGTCAATCAGGTATGAATGTTTTTTTCTTCGTTTTGTTCCATGTTTCTTTTATTATGTTAAGCCCCCATTTTCAACATTTTTTACTCATATATTATGCTCTTGAGTGAATCCAATTAGTATACAAAAATGTAATTGACTCTTTCTTATATTACCCCAGTATCTGTGGGAGTATATAGTGATTGCCTTGTCTGTCTGTCAGTCCATCTGTCTGTTTGAGGTTAAACTGATTTTACCGTTTCATCAAGCATGCCACCTGGGGCATATGCGTTTATTAAACACAGCGTCTAGTTCAACATTGTTGTCATTCAAATAGCTAAGAATTTGTAGAGCAAACCAGATCAATTATCAAACAATCTCTAAACATCAATATAATTCAGTAGAATTTCCTTGTTTTAAACAGCTACCCAGCAGTTTTACGCAGAAATTAACTTGAAGTTGATTTGTTCATTTCTATGTATGAAGCATGGTAGAAATGTACATAATTATTTTCATGTGGTAGCATCTCATTTATTGGTGGACTTTGATAACTGACAATGAATTAATAGTGATTTATCATTTTAGATATATCTATACACAAGATTCAGAAATCTCGACCAAGTGATGTGGCAGATTTGTTACGGAATGGAGTATGTATATTACTTATCATTATTAAAAAGTTTTTAATTTTTTGTTTATTCGTCTGTTTATGACCTTTTAGTTATGTTACATAACTAATGTTCGTTAATGTTAAATTATGTTCTTATTTTTCATCCTGTTGATGCTTAATAATAAAGTTAGTCTTGGTTGTTCAAAAAGTGTTGTGTTTATATGAGCCCACCTTGGGGCCTCTGTGGATGAAAGAAGTTTCACATGTAAGGAAGCTGTCCGACTAGCTTATTGAAAGTCAATGGCAATACCCTAATGTATGCCTGGGGGCTTCCTCTACTATTAAAGCCCCATTAGCTTTTTGCTGTAGAAAAATATATGCAAAAACATTTAATTGCTGATATTATCCCAAGATAATTATTACTGACGAAACAAGCCCCTTTTTGTCTGAAAACACTCATTTCACTGTGATTTTTCCTTTTGTAAACTTGAAATATGTAGAGCGCGTGACGTTACTTTACTACGTGTGCATAGCATGACTGCTGGAAAACTCAGGTGTTCTATAAATAGTATTTATTTCAATGATATTGAAAAAATACGATAGTAGTTTCGGAAACATTTTTTCTTGCTATAAAGTATCGCGAATAATACCAGATTTACAGTACTCTGCTTAAGATATCAGTGTTTTAATAGAGTGTATTATTTGATTTCTTATTTTATTTTTAATGTTGTATTTTCAGAGAATTGTTAGAACTGGATGAGTTTTGTCATGACTATGGTATAGAATTATGCCCAGTATTAGAAGTAGCACCAACTGTACAGTATGAAGATATCTCACAGATGTATTCAATGTTCCAAGATTTTCTCACATGTTTCAGCTTTAACAGGTAATAGGGCTATCTCGGGAAAAAAAAATTTAAATAGAAAAAATAGCATTCAGACATGTATTACGAGTTCAATATAAAAATTAAATTGTAAACAAAATATTTCCTTCCTACCTAGTAGTACCTACCTCCGATTAAAGACCACCCTATAAATAAAGGTCATTCTTTTTATAATCATTAACGATAATTTAGAACAATGACCTCCAAACAAGACCACCTGTCAATAAAGGCCACATTTTGTCTTTCCAAAGGGTGGCCTTTGTTTTCAGGTTTGACTGTACATTTTATATGTATTGAATTTAGAATGTTGTAATAACTTTTCTCATGTAGATTTATAAGTGTTGGTCCAAGACTGAGCAGTTTTATGTTAGATGTTGATGATGAGAATGAACTCAGTGTACCGGATTGTTCGACAATGTTACCTGTACGCTCTGATCAAACATTACAACTGTGTGCCTACCCTCTACATGACCTAGATAGAAATCTGTTGGCTCAGTTACCTCCACATATTGTGTTCAATGAATATGGTGTTCAGGTGAGATTACTTGAATATCTACCACTGGCCCCGAGGTTATAAAACGGTCTCCGAGCTCAAATCTCATATTTTGTCTTTTAATGTTTATAGATTTATTACGATAAAACATTTCTGGTATTAATGATACATTATTCTGAATATTGATTAATCTGAATATGTATTAAAAGCACAACACCTTAATCTATTAAACCAAAATACATTAAAATTTGAGCTGTGAGACTTTTCTCAAGTTTTACAACCTTGGGCTTAAATTAAAATTAAGTTTGTTTGCCCTTTACCGACCGACCCGAAAAAATCATGCGGACTCAAAAATTTTATTGCAAAATCTGGGAGAACTTTTTTTTATACTTGGAAAAATATACATCTACATAATAAAATGTACTCAGTGCTTTCGATAGACATTTAAAGTAGGTATCATTTGAACATTGAAGTAATGAAGGGAAACAATAGTGTGTGTTAAGGCACTGAGTACATGTTATGGTTGATTAAAGCACACAATAAATGGTTGTATGGCAGCAGAATGCATAAAATGAATATAGAATGCATCAAGATAGAAGTGTAATTTCATGCTAAAGGTAAAGGTCAAATTCAGAAATAAAATATTTTTCCTTCCTACCGACCCTTTTCTAAAAATTAGGGTCGGTAAAGGGCAAACAAACATACATGTATATCTTTAATCTAGGCCTTGGGGACTGGTCTTTCAATAAATTATTGCCTAGCAATTTTCTTTAAGTAGAAAATATTTCTTGATTTTTAAGTTCGAATTATGTTTGTTTCATTTCACTTTTTAAACATTATTGAATTGCTTGATAATGAGTTGAGTTTTTATCCGAATTGATTTAAATTGAATGTTAAACTTTGTTTATTAATGTTTATACTGAACCATACATTTCAGGCAACACACAACTTTACTGAAATTTGTAAACCTCTCACAGCTCATGGGTAAGTAAGTTTTTTTGTTTGTTTTATAAGATTTAATGAAATTTAATTCTTGTTCACATAATAAAATAAGGCACTTTGTTAAAGTTGGAAATATGATATATTTCAAGCAAAAGAATTTGTTGGCAGAATATGATGTCAGCTTATAACTCTGATGATATGTAATCAAACATGGATTGTGTACAGTGGTCATCACTTTTTGTTCATGTTCTGTGGTTGCATTTAATTGGTGCCATTTTGAGAATTGATTTACCTAGGAATTGTGATGGCTGAATATGAATTTTTATGTTAATAAATGAAAGCAATATATTTTTGATAATAATTCTGAAATATTTGGGCCAATTCATGTCTCCTTGTTAGTTGTACATTTTTGTCGTTTAAATCCACATGGCCCTGGACTGATGCACTGATGTAATTTTGACTCACCATGAGTTGCAATTCAAACAAATTGAAAAGCACATAATTATGGTTTATTCACATTTAATCATTATTAATAATAATCTAGTTATTACATTATTCAATACCAGGTAATTGACTAGTGAGCTATTGAATATGATGTGATATTCACCGGCAGAATGCCATATTGACCTATGAGAAGCAATATGACCGTTTATGTGTCACGATAAATCAGGCATTAAACTAATCAGAATGTATTTATTTATATATCATGTTACATTGTGTTTTATAGGATGAGTTATATAGTATGTCCTGGTACCTCGGCCTGGAATAGTTTAGCTGGCTGTCCTGAAGCGGCCATCACTAACGTGTATAATGCTGTTAAATGTGCCACGTCCGACTGTTCACTCGGTGTTGTTGTATGTAACTGGTCTGGTAAGGGACATATGACACATTTACCATTCTGTTGGCCTGGGTTCATGATGGGTGCCGGACTTAGTTGGAACTCAGATTGTCATTGGGTACGTTAGGATATCAATTTGATAAATTATATCATATACCGGTACATCGAGGGCTCAGGGCAACACAGTCGTAACTTGTTCTTATTTCAATATGAGTTACGACACTGTTGCGTTGAACCCTCGACATGTTGTTGACCTTTTCAAGAATTTATCCTATTTTCAGAACTAAATATTTCAGTGTCTGAAAAGCAATATACCTAATCAGTCTTCACGAAAAACTTTTTTAAGCACTGGACATTCAGTCCAGTGAAAATGCAAACTTTACTGGACCGAATGAATTTTTAGTGAACCAAAAAGATTACTAACAAAATTTCTTATAATTTGGCTAAAAAACATATTTTTCAAGAGTGATTAAAACATTTCATTTTTTGGTTCTGAAACATGCTAAAATTATCACTGATAAATTTAATGGACCTTCGGACCACTGACTTTTTAAATTTACGGACCGATGGCTATTTTGGTGGGCTCGGTCCAATGTCCGGTGCTAAATTCGAAGACTGTACCTTTGTACATGATTGATAATAATATGTTTGTTATTATCTTCAGTTGTCTTTATCTACAGTTCTATCGTGACTTATTTTTATACAGGAGTTTTGCCTTGGTAACTTAGAGGAGTTGTTAAACCTTCATGTATTCCGTGCTTATAAGGGCGTGGTTGGTCATGCTATAGTGGAACTGGGTCGTGCTGAGACATATCTATTAAGATGTGCGAGATGTCAGTCTGGTATGTAAAATATTATAACTGTTATTTTGTTTGTATCAACAAAAACATGTGACGACTCATCTCTTAATGTAGATTGTTTCCTCTCCACCTGATATGTCACATAATTCTGATGTGTAAGCTAAAAATGTCATAGATTATGTTCTACCATTAGACAGAATTGAAAATAAAGAATATCTTATTGAATAAAGCAAATGATCATGTCTGTGTATCTTACTATTTTGAAATTGATTTTCTATACAAAGAACGAAACAGGATTTTACAGTAGAAGTACAAAAGGCATTTTCTTATTATGCGTGTCACCTGTTCAATTATTCACCACATATTAGTGTTAAGTAATATTTCAATTGCACTGGACAAAAAGTAAGTAGTGTACAAATATTGTTGTTACTGTACTTTTGATAACTGTAAGGATGTTTCTATTTGTTTCTTTTTAGACAAAATGTACTGTATGTACTTATATGTTGTATGATGTACGGTCAAACTCGTGATTAAAAGGGAATCCTTGGGAAAAACATAATGTGGCCGTTATTGACTTTATTTGGAGGTCATATTTTTCTATATGATCAATGGCGGTTTTAAAATTAAAAAATGATGGCTTTCGTGTTAAGGATGTCCTTCATTCAGTAGTCATTTTTATTCTGTGATAAAAGATGCTTTTTAAGAATGACTTATTAAAAGGATGGCCTTTATTTTAAAGGTGACCTTCATTCAGAGGTCATTTTGTTCTATATGATCAAAGATGGTTTTTAAAAGAATGGACTTTATTTTAAAGGGGCATACCCTACAACTTGGTGCATTTAAAATTAGTCATGGAAATTTTTGGGTGGAAGTGATTTATTATTCATAGCTATGTTTTTTGCGGCTAGTACCTAAACTAGTCATTTTATGACCCATGTTCTTCCTGCAATTATCCTTTATATATTGTTTTACATATACATCTAGCACATTTTTACACTTTCACAGAATGTTTGTCAGTTGTAGGGTATGCCCCTTTAAGGGTGTCCTTTATATCTGAGGTGGCCTGGTTTTACTGTATCACAATGTATGATTTCAGGTGATGATTGTTCAGATTTACCATCAGATAATGGTTCCTTATTGTATCAGTTCTTAGTGAATCCTGATAACTCACTTATAGAGAATCTCACCCCAGACATGTTACAGGTTGGTTCATTTCTAATTTAAAGTAGTATAACTAGCAAAATATCCAATTAGTTTCTTGAAAAAATATAATTAAGGGATAAGAATATGTTTGTATAATTGAATTCTGCTTGAAAAAAATTTTGTCTTTTAGTATCACAGTGTACCTAGTGATGGTCTGCAATTTGGATGTATTATCATTATTGTGATAAATTGTTATACCAACGCAAACAAAGTTTGAGAGGGGATATATTGAAGTCACTTTGTTGGTCGGCTGGTCCATTCGCATACTATTTCACAAGTTTGTGGAGCAAATTACTACTTGAAGTTTGTTATCACCATGAAGTGTAGATGTTCAAGAGACAATTTCTATGCGCGGTGATCAACACATTCCAGAGTTATGTGCTCTTGAACATATAGCAATATAGTGTACAATGGTATTCTTAGTGTCAAAGCGGCAGGGTGGTTATGTTTTTTTATACATGTATATCTACTTGATGTTTTTCAGCGTGTAACACGTCATGTCAGGAAATGTCAAGTGGAGCTAAAATCTGTTGAACTTGGTCATAGACAAGGTGAAAGTATTGTTGCTGAATTACAACATACCTGTGATTTAATGCTTCTTGCTGTAAAGTAAGTGGTGTTTATACATTATTTATTTTTTATTAGTACTAACTTCCTAGTGTATATTATGGTATATCATTTATCAATTGTAGCTGTTACTTACTGACCAGTGCAGATAACCAATGTAGTACTTTCTTGTTGTTTCATGAGATACGGATGAAACTTTAAAAGAAATCTTGACAATATCAATCCATGGCTAAAAACTTGCATGTGTGGTATTATACATGTATCACTAGCTGGATTGGTAGGACTTATTATTTGTTTTCATTCCTTTTGTGTTGTCATTGTTCTGACATTTAAAGGGGCATACCCTACAACTTGGTGCATCTAGAATCAAGGCAAAATGATGATAAATTAGAAGCTTATAAAGAAAAAAGCCGACGAAGAAAGTTTTAGCCAAAAATTTATCCAATTAAAAAATAAAATCACAAAAAATATTAGTTTCCATAAAAGATTGGGAACTCTTTGGAATTTGTTGTACAATTTTTGTGTGGAAGTGATTTATTATTCATAGCTATGATTTTTGCAGCTAGTACCTAAACTAGTCATTTTATGACCCAAGTTCTTCTTGCAATTATCCATTAAATATTGTTTTACATATACATCTAACACATTTTTACACTTTTACAGAATGTTTGTCAGTTGTAGGGTATGCCCGTTTAATACTAATATTTTAGTGTCCCAATCTCAACGACTGAGAGTAGTACTGTGTTTAAAAATCACAGGAAAAAGGGTGAGGCATGTATTGGTGATTTGCACAGGGCACAAGAGTAGGGATATACATGCCTGGTCCTCCCGTATCTTCTCTCCCCTCCCATCTCTCTTGGGCGGCTCTGACCATAGCTCAGCTGTTGAATGTGCCGTTTAACAACAGATAAATAAACAAACATAAATTGACTTAATATTCATATTGATATAAAAGACACTTCATAACACTTGTACGTATGATGAGTTTAATTTTTACATCAATTTATTTTCCAAGTCACATACCGGTGTAAATCACTGCATGTTTTTATTGTAAATTTATTATTTTCTCTCTCACAGGATAGGCCGAGCATTGGTTGTATCAGGTAGAAATCCTAGTGAACAAGCTGGTTGTGATATAGTTAATCTTGGTATCGCCAATCTTTCCCCTACAGTGAAAACTGATCTTGCTAATAAGTGAGTAACATATTCTCTACTTGAATTCTAACTCTTTTAGCATTTTTATAATTTTTGTCACACATTATTTCTGCAGTCAAAAGAAAGGCAATATGAGTCTTTCATTATACACTGAATGTAGTCATTGACTTAAATCCAATTACACTCTGGTTTATTATGCAAAGCTATCGTAGTTAAAAAAAGCTCCCCTATTAACTGGAAAAATGTAATATCTGATAAAAGGAAGTCAACCTTCCATGTTTTTATTGATACTTTTTGTAATGTTATAGAATATGTACCAAGTAAGTCATTAATAAAATCTGTTCTGTTCTGTGCATCAGTCCATTTCTTCAGCTTTATAGCTTCCAGTACTGTGTCTAGAAAATCACAGGAACATGGGTGAGGCATTTATCTGTGCTTTACATCAGACTTGATATCTTTTTTCCCCTCTGGGGAGGCCCTGAAATGACCATTATTGTCCAATGGGTCATTAAACAACAAACTTATTAAATGTTAATTCTATTAGTATATCCGCTCCTACAGAGATCTGTTTGTTGATATTAGTATCATGCATTGGTATATCTACAAAATCATAGTGCTTAGAACATATTGGATGTGTTTGATATTTGAAATTTTATCCACTATTCTGCTAATTGCTTAGTACATGTGTACTTAATTGACTGTTACTTATTTCAGACTGCTTGAATTGTTGGATGTATATGAAAAATTATGGAAGGAGAGATATCAGGAACATGGACTTAAATACTCCTTAGCCTCATTACAGAATATATTCAAACAATTTGTGCCTGAAGGTGACCCAGTAAGGAAAGACTCGGACGTATCCTCTTAGTATATCAGTCGAAGGATGTCATAATTAACAATTATAGCCTTATCTACTTAGTTGTGCATCTAAAAGGACTAGCGTTATTATCATGGTGGGTTTTTGTGGCTTATCAGTTATATTCAGACTGTAAACCAATGCCATTTAGGGGAGTAAAAGATGGACTTATTAATGCAGTTGTTCCTTGTGGCTTATCAGTTAGTCTAACTTGTAAACCTAGGGAGAAAGGAAATATAGATTTATTGTATTGTTGTACTCTTTGTTGGAAATTAGTTGGACAGATATACAGTCAAACCGGTGTTTGCAACCACCTCTGAATAAAGGCCAACCTGTAAATAAAGGCCATTCTTTTAAAAACCTTCATTGATTATTTAGACCAAAATTGCCACAGAATAAGAACCACCTGTCCTTCAAAGCCACATTTTGTCTTTCTAAGAATGGCCTTTGTTCACAAGTGTGACTGTATTAATAATTTGCACTACAGTGCGGCTCTTGGTCACTTGGTAATCTGTATTCACAGGTGATGGTGAATTCTGGTGTTTGTGAACTTGTCAGTTAACAGGGTCTTATTGTGTAATAATTTACTCTGGTCTTACATAGGCTAAATCAGGAATCTCATTGAATTCCATATGAAACTTGGCCCCAAGGTTATAAAACTTATTATCAGCCTCTGAGTTCAAATCTCATACATTTTGTACTTTGTTTTTAGCTCACCAGAGCACGAATGTGCTCAGGGTGAGCTTTTGTGATCGCCCGGCGTCCATCGTGCGTCGTTACGAATACGTGGCGTCCATGTTTACTTAAAACAACATCTCCTCCTACACCCCTATGCCAATTGCAACCAAACTTGGCTGGAATGATCCTTGGGTGGTCCCCTTTCAAAGTTGTTCAAAAAATTAAATTTCATTAAAAATTCTGGTTGCTATGGCAACAAATTGAAAAAACTTAAAAAATCTTCTTGTCTGAAACCACAGGGCCTAGAGCTTAGATATTTGGTATGTAGCATTGTCTAATGGAACTCTACAAAGATTGTTCAAATTATTTTCCTAGGGTCAAAATTGGCTCTGCCCCGGGGGTAACTTGATTTTACATAGACTTATATAGGAAATTTAAAAAATCTTCTTGTCAAAAACTACAATGCCTAGAGCTTTGATATTTGGTGTGTAGCATAGTCTAGTGGACCTCTACCAAGTTTGTTCAAATTATTGCCCTAGGGTCAAAATTGGCCCCGCCCCGGGGGTCACTTGATTTATATAGACTTATATAGGAAAATTTAAAAAAGCTTCTTCTCCGAAACCGCAAGGCCTAGAGCTTAGATATTTTGTATGTGGCATTGTCTAGTGGACCTCTACCAAGTTTGTTGAAATTATGGCCCCGGTGTCAAAATTGGCCCTGCCCTGGGGTTTATTCTATTTTATAAAGGAAAATTTAAAAAATCTTCTTCTCCGAAACCACAAGGCCTAGAGCTAAGATATTTGGTATGTAGCATTGTCTAGTGGACCTCTACCAAGTTTGTTCAAATTATTGCCCTAGGGTCAAAATTGGCCCCGCCCCGGGGGTCACTTGATTTATATAGACTTATATAGGAAAATTTAAAAAATCTTCTTCTCCGAAATCGCAAGGCCTAGAGCTTAGATATTTTGTATGTGGCATTGTCTAGTGGACCACTACCAAGTTTGTTGAAATTATGGCCCCGGTGTCAAAATTGGCCCTGCCCTGGGGTTTATTCTATTTTATATAGGAAAATTTAAAAAATCTTCTTCTCCGAAACCACAAGGCCTAGAGCTAAGATATTTGGTATGTAGCATTGTCTAGTGGACCTCTACCAAGTTTGTTCAAATTATTGCCCTAGGGTCAAAATTGGCCCCGCCCCGGGGGTCACTTGATTTATATAGACTTATATAGGAAAATTTAAAAAATCTTCTTCTCCGAAACCACAAGGCCTAGAGCTAAGATATTTGGTATGTAGCATTGTCTAGTGGACCTCTACCAAGTTTGTTCAAATTATTGCCCTAGGGTCAAAATTGGCCCCGCCCCGAGGGTCACTTGATTTATATAGACTTATATAGGAAAATTAAAAAAATCTTCTTCTCCGAAACCGCAAGGCCTAGAGCTTAGATATTTTGTATGTGGCATTGTGTAGTGGACCTCTACCAAGTTTGTTCAAATTATGGCCCCAGTGTCAAAATTGGCCCTGCCCTGGGGTTTATTCTATTTTATATAGGAATATTTAAAAAATCTTCTTCTCCGAAACCGCAAGGCCTAGAGCTTAGATATTTGGTATGTAGCATTGTCTAGTGGACCTCTACCAAGTTTGTTCAAATTATTGCCCTATGGTCAAAATTGGCCCCGCCCCGGGGGTCACTTGATTTATATAGACTTATATAGGAAAATTTGAAAAATCTTCTTCTCCGAAACCACAAGGCCTAGAGCTAAGATATTTGGTATGTAGCATTGTCTAGTGGACCTCTACCAAGTTTGTTCAAATTATTGCCCTAGGGTCAAAATTGGCCCCGCCCCGGGGGTCACTTGATTTATATAGACTTATATAGGAAAATTTAAAAAATCTTCTTCTCCAAAACCGCAAGGCCTAGAGCTTAGATATTTTGTATGTGGCATTGTGTAGTGGACCTCTACCAAGTTTGTTCAAATTATGGCCCCGGGGTCAAAATTAGCCCTGCCCTGGGGTTTAATCTATTTTATATAGGAAAATTTAAAAAAATCTTCTCCGAAACCAGTGACAAGGCCTAGAGCTAAGATATTTGGTATCTAGCTTTGTCTAATGGACCTCTTTAAAATCTGTTCATATAATGGCCATGGGATAAAAAACGGCCCAGATGGGTCACTTGATCTTACTTAGACTCGTATAGAAAACTTCAACAATGTTAATCTCCAAATGACCTTTTCTCCTGGTGAGCATTTATAGGGCCATCATGGCCCTCTTGTTTAATATTTCTATGTTAATTATGGTCAGTAATAATGGTATGATTAATACGAAAGTCTGAGAGCATAATCAATTTAGATATGTATTTAAAACATTAATCAGCTCTATTATTTAAACCATTATATTTTGAGCTCAGAGACCAATTATAAGTTTTATAAACTTGGGTCCTGGCTTGTGATTGTACTTGATTTGTCAGTTGTTTTATGGCTGGGATTTGGCAACCAGTTTTGTCAAGCTATTAAAAATCTCCTGTATATTTTTCATTAAGGACCTTTCAAGAGGCACTGATAATTTTTTCACCTGTCTGGAAAAATTCTAGACCATGTTATATATGCAGCAATATAAACTGAGATAAACTTGTGCTTGGACCAATACTGTCATATGGACAGACCAGTTTGAAATTTTAGGTTCATTCTTATGCTTGAAGCAGAGTTTCAGAACCGGTTTGTTAGAAAAGTCCTCTAGAAAATCTAGGTATCATAATTTTCTACTAATCTCAATGTTTGCTCCTGTGTTCAGATTAATGGGGTGTAGTATAAGTGATGACTATTTATTTAAATGTGATTCATGATTACTAATGGTAACTATACAAAATATCAATAAACAGTGTATTCAGATTTCACAAAATAGGTTAGTACTAGATTTTTTTCAGTTATATTTTGTATTACAGTACAACCTCTCCAAAGAGGCCTACCCTTGAGCAACAACCTCCCGTTAACAACAGCATGCTTTTTCCCACTTCACAATTTAACTATTAATCAAACCTCTTAAGCAACAACCTCTCAACAACATAATTTTGCTTCTCCCAAAGGCAATCTCTATCCAGAGTTGCCGTTCCTTTCCAATCCACACATACCTCTGTCAACGTCTCAATGCCAAGATTCTTGGCAAACTACAATGTGATCGATAAACATGCTTTTGTGTATATTTTATAATTATTTGTTAGATGTCACCATGAAATATGTCATATTGTTTTAGAAAAACGCTTCAGGTTGCTCCGTTATAAGCTGTGTCATTAGGGATTATTTAACCTTGTAACTCTAAAACTAATTTGGCGGAATGATTGCGAAGTAAACAATTCAAAACACGGATAATATAATGAAGGGATACCAAACTCGGATGTCAGTTTTCTATCATTTAGTTTAAGTATGCGATTCTCTTCAGATAAACAAAACAACACAATCTATGTTAGTTTATTATTTTTGGTATTGTCACCGTTTTTAAATCACAAGTCTGTCACTGTAAAGCCGGACTACTTTTTAGACGTTGACAGAGGTTAGTGTGAGCGTAGCGGGAACGACAACTCTGGGTAGAGATTGCTCCCAAAGGGTGCTACTTTGGAGAGGTTGCACTGTATCTACATACTAATTATGTGAAACACTTTGTTAGACATTGTACCGTCATTGTATTATTTACAGTACATACAGTACTTAAAAAAAATATCTGAGCAGTGATACAAATTGTTGTAGAGCCATATATAGGAAATAAAGGATATTACGGTGCCTGAATAAACCGGTATATGTTAATGTTTATTGTGCTATGCATATAATGGTTCATCAGTTAGAATTTCCTACCATGCTCTGTAGTTAATCTATTATAATCATAGTCTTGCTTATAATCATTATATCTATGTTTATCTCACAGGTAACTGTATCATGAATAGATTATAAAAATACGAAAAAAAAAAATGAAAAAAAAAAATATTTATTAATATGTTAACATATTAATAAATTTTTTTTTTCAATTTTTTTTTTCATATTTTTATAATCTATTCATGATACAGTTACCTGTGGTTTATCTATGCATTAAATGTTAAGATTTGTACTTTATTTAGTCCACTGTGAGTGGTGTGCTGTTCTTGTTGTTTTAGTAACATTAACCAAAATTTAAACTTGTTAGTACCACATATTTTTGTACTGTTGTAAAAAAAAATTTAAACTTGTTTTATTTATGGTGATGTTTTACTGAGATTATCTTTTTCATCTGTTAGTGAATGTTGTTTTTTTTGTTGAAGATGTAGCAACAGGTATAAATATTTTATTTTTGAGGGAAATTTATTCTACAGCGGGAATAAAATATATAAAAATGAATTTATATTTTGTGTTTTTGTGTTACATTTATAAACAGTTAAACTAGTCTTATTCTATTTCATGCAATACCAATAAATAAACATTTTGAGTAAATAAACGCTGCTAATGAATTGTAAATTTCCTGCTTAGGAATAAAAAAGAAGAAAAACGAAAACAATGTGACAAATCTTAGGTTAAAATAAATAAAGATCCATAAAGGTAGTATTCACAAGAGTCTGGTAAAATGTCTACTCCCATAAAAGAAGCTAAGATGTGGTTTAATAGTATAACCATAGGAATTTGCAGTAGATTTTTATGTAAACAAATACATGCATGCATGCCAATTTTTAAAGCATGTACACTAAACTTCAAAGAGAAGAAAGTCATTTAAGATTTTGTATTTATTTTTATAACTTTATGTAAAACACAAATACAGCCATCTGTTTCACCAAGTTTTACATCATAAACATCATTTAGTTCCAGTACAGCAAGTAGTTTGCTATATGATGGCAAAATTGATATATCAAGTGGTTGTCCTGTACTGTCTACTTCATAACAACCTGACTGGTTCACAGAATCCAAACACACACTCTCATGTTCACAGCCTGTTTCTTTATTCTTCAAATTCATGTTGTCATGGTGACAAAACCCAGATGAAGCTGGAATAATCTTCTTCAAAAAGTCACAAATACTAGAACTGGTTAGTATTACTATTCTACCTCCTGGCTGAAGAATTCTAAAATCAAGATAAAGAGACATTATCAGAAAATAATTACTGAAAGAAATTCAGGTAAAACCATTCCAATAGGCACACTGATCAGATTCAAGTCAGAACTATTCAAAAGCCACACCAAGTAAGGCCATCCCTAAAAACTTTGTTTGTAGTAACCCAGACAATTCTTCAGTGGGAAAGTAGGTAGGAATTATTTTCTTACAATTTATTGTTATACTGAAACCAAAATTCATATCAGAATGCAAATTTTTTTATTGAAAAAAAACCCCCCTAAAAGGCCCAAAAAAGATGGGTAGGGGCCTTATTGGTAAGGTGGTAGCGTTGATGGCCTAGATTCTAGTCAGAAAGATAATTCAAAGGTTTCTTCTTTCTAAAGTAATCGAAAAATAGTGTCAGGTAATTGGAAACCAAGAACATTATTTCATGTCCAAATAATCCTTAATCAGATGCTACAAGGTTGTTCATATTGGTAATATAGCTGTATTGCTTTCATTCCCAATAATAGATCTGGTTGGTGCTGTTCTTGGTTTGTATGTACATTTTATGTAAGTTGGTGCCTACATTCTGATAATGAATCCATATTAGTTAAGAACAAACACATGTACAAACAACTAACAATCTGATATCTTAACCAAGACATGAAGTGCCAAATGGTCTTAAAAACTTCCAAGATGTCTTCATGAAATTTTTTTATTGCAGCTTGACCTAAAAATACTATAATTTTTTAATGAGTTTCATATTTAATATCTTACCTGCACATTTCAGCTAATGTATCCATATAAAACTGTCTTATATCACCTGTTACTAAGTGATTTTGACCAAATGGTGCATCAGTGACTATATGGTTCACACTGTGATCCTGTAACGGAAGACTCCTGGTGTCACCGTGTATGAGTGAGATCCTACAGCCATATTGTCCTGCATAATCCACATTTTCTGTTGCTAGATTTAACTGAGATGAATCTTTATCCACACCAATGTAGAATGAGTTCTACAATTACAAAGACATTATAGTTTCATAAACAAGAGGGCCAAGATGGCCCTATATCACTCACATGACAATCACTGTTCACTCATTAAAACATTGTTTTGAACCGGTGACCTAGTTTTTGACCCCAGACAACCTATGTTCGAATTTGTCTCACATATCATTAAGACAAACAGTCTGACTAGGTTTGGTGAAGATACAATCAAAATTTGACATCTACAGTGTTAATAAGGTTTTCCTAAGATTTGACCTTGTGACCTGGTTTTTGACCCTAGGTGACCCATATTTGAACTTGTCCTTAATATCATTAAGGCAAACAATCTGACAAGGTTTAGCCAAGATCCAATCAAAACCATGACATTTAGAGCTTTTACAAGATTTTTACCTAAGATTTGACCTTGTGAACCAGTTTTTGAACCCGGCTGACCCATGTTCATCCTTGACCCACATATCATTGAGGCAAACATTTTGACAAGGTTTGGAGAAGATCCAATTAAAACTGTGACATCTACAGTGTTAACAAAGTTTTCCTAAGATTTGACCTTGTGACCTAGTTATTGACCCCAGATGACCCATATTTATACTTGACCATTATATCATTAAAACAAACGATTTGACAAAGTTTGGTGAAGATCCAATAATAACTGTGAAATCTACAGTGTTAACATGGTTTTTCATAAGATTTGACCTAGCGACCTAGTTTTTGACCCAAGATGACCCATGTTCGAACTCGTCCAAGATATTATGAAGACAAACATTCTGACAAGATTTCATGATCATCCAATCAAAACAGTGACTTCTAGAGTGTTCACAAGGTTTTCCAGCAATTTGCCCTAGTGACCTAATTTTACTACAGAAATGACCCATTTTCAAACTTGACCTACATATTATTAAAATAAACATTTTGACAAAGTTTCATGAAGATACAGTCAAAACAGTGATTTCTAAAGTGTTCACAAGGTTTTCCCTTATTTGGCCCTGGTGACCTAGTTTTTGACCCCAAATGGCCCAATATCGAACTCGTCCGAGATTTTGTTGATATTAACGTTCTGACCCAGTTTTGCTAAAATTGAGCCAAAAATGTGGCCCCTAGTGTGGTCACAACAAAAAGTTTGACGACGCACATCGCACGACGCACGACGCCGGACAGAGAGTGATCCTAATAGCTCACTTTGTCACTTTGTGACATGTGAGCTAAAAATAGAAATTCGCAAGATATTATCCTTTTCAGGTAAAATAAATTTATGATTCATCAATATTGTTAACTTAGTATGGTTAAGCAAGAATGCTTGATGTATGATTTTAAGGCAACAAGCATGAACTCCAAGGGTAGAAGATACATGTATTCTCCAGAAACAGTAATCTCTCAGGGATAGGGGTTTTTGGCTGTTCATAGTATTTCTGCTATAAAAGGTGATCTGTTGACTTAACCAGTTATTTAGCAGTGCTATACTGTTTACAACAAACTGACAGCATCATAAAATAAAATGAACATCACAGATAAATAGATGAAAAAAAGTAGTACATGATTATATTCAGTCCATCATAGAGCAACATGTGCCAAGTATCATAATCATCTATGCTATAAAGCCAAAACTTCTATATGACAGTAATACGATAAAAGGTAAGTTCATCTGGACAGTCTTTATTGACAGGTGGCCTTTATTCAAAGGTCACTTTGTTCTAAATAATCAATTAACATTTTCAAAAGAATGGCCTTCATTCACAGGGTAGCCTTTATACGGAGATGGTCACTAACAAGTTTGACTATACACTGAAACCATTCATATGAAAATCATATCACAATAAAAGGTGAGTTTGCTTGGAGTTTTATGCCCCTTTTCAGAACCAGTACTAGACTCCCATCCTCAGTAAGCAACTGCCTACTTTCTCACATAAAGAGAAATGGTCAGTAGCTGGACTTGAACCCATAACCCTCTATCAATGAGAGGTTACAGTGATTTGAAGTCAGCTATCTTAACAACTCAACCACAGAAGCGGGTAAATGAAAGGTTAGTAAACCTATACCCTGAATCTATCCATATGAATTTATATCACAATAAAAGAGTAGTGAATCTACATACTGTAAAATCATTAATTTTCGTTGGGTTCAATTTTCGTGGTTTTTACTAAAATGGCTATTTCGTGGGGACATAAATTTGTGGATTTTGATTTTTGAAAAAAAGTGCCTTATCTCTGCATTTGAATTCGTGTGGATTTGATTTCGTGGATGCGTCGACCCACGAAATTCAATCCCCAACGAAAATTAATGATTTCACAATATATTTTACTTACATGGTGAGAATGTGCCGCTTCTAACAATATAGTTGCACATCCACACATAGGATCTAAAACAATATCTCGAGGTTGTACGTCTAATAATTTCACCATTATCCAAGCAACAGGTGAACGTAAGCCACAGTGTTTAATGTAGCTCCTTATTGATACAGGTCTGTTACATATAGGAATCCCCACAATTAGTGTGGCATCGCTTAGATGAATATTTACTTCATACTTAGGACTTCTCAGATCAATTCTCCAATCAAGTAGTTTGCTTATCAACACACCCATTTGTTTAGATGTTTTCTGAAACAAAAGAATTTAACTGTGTTCACTAGCTAGTGTTTATAATGGTACATGAAGTATTGACTGCTCAATACAATATGAATATGACTTGGCATAAGATATCAATTATTATGAAATTTTCCACTTCTTCATTAAGAAAACTCCAGGTTTTCTTCTTGACTGAGTCCAGAATATGTTTATGCATGACAATCTATTACTGTAGAACTGGTTTTATTCGCATTGGTTTTATTTTCACTAATATTCGCGAATCGAATACCTTGCGAATTCATAAATGTCGCGAATAAATGCTGAGTTTTATATATTCGAAAATGTCCGAAAATACGCAACTTAAGTGTGTAATAGTATTTTATCGCAGAATAATCAGTTTAGTTAGTCTGTTGAAAGCAATATATTAACAATAAACATGTACCTTTAATGTTTGCAATCTAATTTTTTTATAGTATTGCTTTTACTGAACTATCATTTGTTGAACAATTGTGGACGTCTTTTGAACATATTAGTAACAGTTTTTCACACTTACCTACTGTTTGTAAAACATAACTTCCACAACAATCCCAATCTATTATCAATCTATTGTTATTATACTTTATTGGATATAAAACACTGAATTGCAACTTAAATGTCTAACAGAGCAGGTGTGACACACCAATATCAAAGCAACAACAGCGTGTGTTTGATCGCACTTTAATTCTGCCCGACGATGTCGCGAATTCATAAATACGCGAATAAAGAAAACAACTGATTTTTAACAAAGAATGCGAAATTTTGACCTCGCGAAATTAAAGCGTTCTACAGTATCATATCATTATGTGTATTTACAATCTCTTACAGAATCTGATGTAACATGTAAATCACACTACAAGGTCAAACATCATGTATAAAGCTAAAAAAAGAGAATATATTTCACAAAAGAATAAACATGTACTAAACTAAAATCCCATGGGCAACACGTTGAGCCCACTTTTGTCAAGAGCTGAAGATGTATCATTGGAGTCTGGACAATCTGTTTTAGACAATTAAATGTTTTATATTTGACCTTTACCTGTGACCTTGACCCTTGAGCTACATATATGAATAATATGCGTGACATGGCATCATGTCATGGTGAACATCTGTGCAAAGACACTTCAAAATGCTCGATCTTACGACAGAGTAATAATCTGAAGGAGTATGATCTGGCTAGACATGTGCACATACAGTCATACACTAAACAACCGCCACTGTGACAACTATACTAGCTGGTACTAGCATTTCCAGCATACTGCAAGCACGCTGGACACAAATTATCTGTCACACATATAACACTCCACAAAATTGTCAAAGATTATTATAACTCAACTAAATATTTTTACCTTCTTACTTTTATGTCTAATTGTTTCCTAGGATATCCAGACAATCTACAGGAGACTCTGAAGGTTACAGCTTTATCCATCTGTCTATGTTTCTTTCTTACAGGCTCATAATCATCAACTGGAGAATCTACCGGTACATTACTGTCAGAGAGATTGTGGTCCAGTTTATGTAATGTTCTAATACAATTCTCCCATGATTTTTTATTGCTGAGTTTGGTATGAAGTAAGGTCAATAGTCCTCTTCTATCTTACGGATAAAATGAAAGAAAAAAGTGGAAAGTTGATGCAAAAAACAATGAAATAAATCTAAAAAGAATAACAAAAAAATATTGCTCTAATTTTGCACAGCCCACTCTAAAATAGAATTCAAAATGTGCTTCTTTCACACATCTACCAGAATACTGTGCTACTAAACCCTTAACCTGCTGATTTTCCTGAATGGCCTTTTGAATGGAAACAGTCCATTTTCAATTTGAGTTAGTCATCAAACAGAAAAGAGCCTGGTAAGACTGCATGGGTGAGCTAATCGGTCTGGTCCTATCATGGAGGTAAATGCTTTGTAGTTTCAGTTCCAGCATTGTAAGGGTTAAGGATATGATAAGTATTTATCATGACAGATGAGTATTATATATAAATGTATAACTTGACAGAGAGAATGTAATGTTAGATTATTTAATTCTCAGTGAAGCAAACAAAATATGTGAGTTGTAAGTGAATTGTATCTTAATATCATCATAAATACAGTCAAACCTGTGCTAGCGGTCACCTCCAAATAAAGGCCATTCTCATAAAAACCATCTCTGATTATTTAGAACAAAACAACCTCCAAATAAAGGCTTTGTTCACAGGCTTGACTGTATCTACTTTGAGAATGATGCCAACATATTTTCTTATTATACTTTTATCAGATAATTCTACAATAGACTTTTATACTTTACCCAATTTATCAAATTGTTCATGAACACATTGAACAAAGATTCTCTCCACAGATCTCAGAGACATCAATTTCTGGAATAAATCATTCCCAGCATAATTTATCTTGAAATAAACCTTCCCATCGGTTGGTTTTACCTGCAGTGATATAAGACAATAAATGTATACAAAATTTTAATCACAAGGGTTACTAAGGTAAAGTCTATGTAAATATATTTCTGCATGCAAGTAAATCAAATGTTTTGTTTGCAAAAATTGGCTTTAATCGATAGACTAAAAAAACTATCATTGAGATCACATATATTTCACACATGAAATGTTCAACCCAATTGAACAATGACAAATAACTAGACAGAAAACTCCAGAACAGAATTCAAATACAGTCTAACCTAAGTATGCAGCCGCCTGTGAATAAAGGCTACTCTATGATTATTTATAAAAAAATGACCTCCAAATAAAGGTCACCTGTCTATAAAGGCCACATTAGGTCTTTCCCCAAGGATGACCTTAGTTCACAGGTTTGACAGTAGATAGATTGTTCATCTCTATTTAGAACTTTGCATCCTGGAACTTGTGGTCATGTGGTTGGCATCTCCATCAATCAAAACAATGTTGAAAAAAATATAGTAATAACTGTAGTATTATCCTAGCACTTAAAATATGGATGCATGGATCAGTGAGGTTCTACCTGTTCACTTGTAATTATGTGCAGAAATTGACTATCAGGATGAGTGAAATTGCTGAAAATTTAAACTAGATAAAATTTCAACAGAACATCTAGCAGGACAAGCAGCATAAAAAATTGCTGAGCCCTGTAGTTCATGCAGCTCTCTGTAAGTGGGAACAATATGCATAAAATTCCTCAAGTGAACACAGATGTTTTAAAAGTGTAATTAAGAAATTATTACTTGTAGCAGTCTGAGACCTTCCACAGAAATGATCACTGGATATTATAATTATGCAAATCAACAGAAAAAATTAAATCAAAGTTAAATATCAGCTAAGTGTAATTAAAGTACCTCAATTCCTTCTAAGAATATATCTCTTAATTCCATGGTAACAAATAGATGTGTACCCCTCCCTGCTGTACAATAAAATTCCATTGTAATTTTTGCATATCTTTTCTGAGATTCCTTGTATACCTGAATAAAAAGAAGAAAATGCAGTTCTAACTAAAGCAAATTTCTCAAAATCTGTTAGCAATGAGCCCACTTGAGGTTATAAGTGTGTAACTGCAGGGTTCTCAATAAGTTTGTGGCCAACAGGCCCAAAAGCTAGACTAACAGGCCTGCTAGAGGGGGTCTGGGAATTTTCAAGCAATATTTTATGAACTTTGAGATTCCTAACAGGCCCATGGCAAACACAATTCTAAGCAGCTAAATTGGCCTGCAGCCTGCTGTTATTGAGAACCCTGTAACTAACTAGACTGCATGCTTGTGACAGTGAGATATTCTTTTGACTTGGCCGTACCCCCTCAGTCTGAGATCCGTACCCCCTCAGTCTGAGATCGATACGGCTCTTCTGAATTAATTTATGAAAATGAACTCTTCTTTTACAATCCATGTAGTCATGGCAATATAGAAGCTAGTATTTAATTGGTATTTGATGAATCTGTAATAAATGGTATTCGAACCCCATATACATTCATGTTTTTATTTACTCATACACAGTAAGCTTAATTTACATTGAATATTATGATTGTCCAGTGTAGGTCTATTATTTAGGGATCTCATATTACCTTTACATAAAGAGAAAATGGATAATTAATGCACATAATTATTTTTAGACATTAACAGTAGAATTAAAAAAGAACTTCCCCTAGCTATTATGTAGAATGGTGTCATAACAAAATTCCCCTACTTAACCCATGTTTCTTTATGTTATGATAAAAGCTGATACCCTGTAAAATTAAATCTTATTATTCTGAAGCAATTTGTAGGTGTTTTTCACGGAGTAAATTTTGAATAATATGTCTTCAAATATCTCAGGTAAAGAATTATTCCGCTTGATTTGATAATTAAATTTATTTCTGTATTTGTTTTATTACTCCAGATTAGGGTCTTTCAAATCTTATGGAATCACCGTATTTGTTGATATTTAATCAGAAATCATCGTATATATTTTTTCGAAATACTTTCATTCGCAACGTTGGTTCCATTTTGAAAGAATTATTTTTACAAAAATGAAAGTTACCAGTATTCCGGAACTGAACGGGACCGGGCAATGGTTTTTAACATAAACCATAGGCAATGCTAAAAATAGTTATTACGGAACGCACAACACGGATAACGGAAAGTAAACAACTGTCAAGTTGAAGAAATGTCAGGAAAAAACGAAACAGGTATTAGATCTAGTGGCAGTTTTCCATGGCATCATTAGTTTTGTTATTGTATTGATTGTTGTTTTGTGGAATATTTAAAAATTCAACATATTCATATGCAATGTAAAAACAATAAGATTGTGCACCTCATATAAATATTCAATGCAGTGTCACTCAAATAGAAAGACCCTACTAACTTTTCCCAGAGCTACAAACATAGCACATGTAATGGTAGTGTTTATCCAATTTCCGTTTATATCAGCAAAGTCTTGTTGTCTACATGTAATTTACAGTGCATCCTCGCGGTATATATAAGCAATAATTCATGAGTGCACAGGCAATCCATTCATGATTTTACTATTTCATATATTAGCCGTTATGGGAGATAGATATCGCCAAGTCAAAAGTGTCTCGATGGTTTATCTGTAGAGTACAATTATTTGGACGAATGAATGCATATATAAGTAACTGACACTTGAATTATTGCTCCATATGTGGATCTGAATGACAAAATTAATGATCCAGAATACAATCAGGAAGTAACTGTGATTCAGGAAGATCTAGTGTTTGTTTTTGGAGAAATAACTGTAATCATGTACGCTTGTGTCTAGCCTTTACGTAAATTAACTTGTTATTGGATCCAGTTTTACATGGATGAATGCAAGAACTTTATCAATGTGACATTTTAAAGTTATTATATTATAACCGTGGTTTAATGCCCTACTTGAATTCTTCTGAATTAAATCTTTCAGTTGATGAAGGTAATCAGGCCTCTAAAGGTGCTACTGGAGGATCCACAGTAACTCCCAAGGAAGACAAAACCAGCCATAGTACTGGTAAATTAGTGATTTCTTCAGAATATAGTGTCTGGCATTGCTAATTGACAATTCCAATTGGTTGATATCATACTGAATTCAGACTTGCCATCCACTAGCCTGCATGGGAAATGTTGCAGAAAAAATATCTCACCATCAAATACAATCTACCGCAATCATTTGGTAAAATACGGTCTTATAATAATAATTATGTCAGTTTTAATTTGGATAACAAATACTTAAACTTATTACCGGTAAGCTTGTTTATCAGTAAACATTCTGTTGACATCCATGACATGCATCAAATTCTGTGTTTCATTGCAATATTTAACTTTTTACTACATCAAGAATTATAAAACGTACACCAACATATCTCTTACTAAAATTCAATCATTATAATAAATTATTTGAAAATAACACTCGATCCTGGTAAAATTATTTTTAACTGTTCAGAATAAGTTAGTAAATAGGCATTTTTAGCTCTTCTGTTTTCGAAGAAAAAGTCAAGTTATTGTGATCACTTTAATATTGCTTTAACTATAAGAGGTTGCAACATGAAGCTTCATAGGTTGATAGATCTCTCTGAGGCGGTGAACAGACGAGCGTTAACACCGCTCACAGCGCTCTTATTTGTGTTTTTTTTTATGTTTTCAAGATACATTGTACATTAATGATAAAAAAGGCCAAAATGATTTCATTCAGTCAAATTTAATTATTGTGTTCATCAAAGACTGAAGCAGTATTATATTATATTATATTACTTGTTTTGTGTTTTTGTTCAATCTAGAGAAAATAGAAATGTAACCAAGATTTACACCACTCAATTGTCTATTGTATGTGATGATCAGTATGGCAGAGTGACCTAAATAAACTAGCAGCTTATTTCATTGACAAGGTGCAAATAATCAAATACAGTACAACCTCTGTAGAGCAACACCCTGTGGGAGCTACAAATATTGGCCATTGTTTGGAGGTTGTTGCTCTACAGAGGTAAATTTATAGTAAATATCAGCTTGGGGAAATTTTGAAGGTGTTGTTATAGAGAGGATGTTGCGTTACTGAGGTCTGCTCTGGAGAGGTTGTGCTGTATGTATATACATGTACATGCTTAATATTCCAGAATAATTGCACTTGTTTTTTTTCTGTATATGCTACAGATTTTATTGAGGAACGTTTTTGGGTACAGTTATTCCATAATTTGAAGATTTATTGAATTATATAATGAGTCTCAATAAGGAGATAAGCTTTAATTATAATTATGAGATGGACATTTATTTATGAAGTACAACCTCTCCAGAGCGGCCCTCTCTTGAACAACCTCCCTTCAACAACAGTATGATTTTTCCGGCTGCACAATTTAACTATTAATTTAACCTCTCAAGAGTAACAGCCTATCAACGACAACATAATAATTTTGCTACTCCCACAGTGTGTTGCTTTGGAGATGTTGCACTGTATCAGGCTAGTATGTGGCTTAAAGACATTGAACAGCTACTATATAAGTGACCCCCCCCCCCCCAAAATCCACATGTGGTCTAATCTCTTAATTGTTTTATTGTCCCTAATCAGATAAAACCAGTCTGGTCACGGTCTGTAGACTTAACACCTAGTCAAAAAGTGGGGTAATAAATTTTATTGATTTACAGTGATAATAGGTTTATGACTAAATTGCTTTTGTTTTTATAAGCATAGAGTAACAGATTATGTAAACAGGTGCTAGTCTATCAATGACCCTGTCTGTTTTATTACCCCCTACTGTGGAATTAGGGGACTTTCTGGTCCATAAATCACTTGCCTCGCATTCCTGGTTCAATGTCTTTAAGACTCAGAGCGTGTTCAGTACCTTACCATAAATACTGAAGTACCTGTATATAGTCAGGTGATGACTGAAAATCTTGGGTATAGTTGGTTAAGATATTTTACTGTGAATCATTAAAGACGTTTTTGGTAGTTCGCTACATTTTTCACATAGACATATAGGCAAAATGAAAACTGAACTGAACTGAAATGAGCTAAAATAAGCAAAAATTCAAATTCAAGGGCAGATTATTAAAAAACGAGATCAGTGACCCCCAATTTTTTTTTTCGCTTAAAATGTTTCTGTTATCATATATGCTACGATCATGCAAAGTTTTAAAAAAATCTATAGTTCAGTTTTCATTTTGCCTATATTTCTATGTGAAAAATGTAGCGCACTACTGAAAACGTCTTTAAAGTGACTGTATTTTGTTTTTAGATGAGAGTTTGAGTTCCCAGTTTGAGAAGTCTGTTCAGATTGAGGATGAACCGAAAGTAAAGAGTTTATTAGATGAAGTTAGTTTCGAGGGCATTGCTAGGTACATCGCTAGTGATAAATGTAAGAACATTGTTACTATGGCTGGAGCTGGTATATCTACATGTAAGTTAATGTATACTTTATTATAGATAATTTTATTTAAATCATTTGAAATTTCTCATTTAAATACCTTGGACTATTTAGCTGTCTGATAAGCAAAATGTAAAGTGGGTTACAGGTATTGGTCAAATGTAAATGGTACAAACTGCATATGATAACTCGCTGAAGTATACTCCTTAATTAGGCTATCCTTAAAAGTGTTTGTTTGTGGTAATCCTACCCAGAGAATTAGCAGTGGGTAGGTAGGATTTTTTTCTTTCTTTACATTTTATTTTTTGTTTTGAACCCTAAATACATGTCAGAGTGCTATTTTTTTATAGCAAAACAATATCTCACCCGAGAGGTCAAATATAAGTTTGGTATAGTATATAAATGTACTAAGTATAGGGGCCTTTTATGGTGAGTATGTAGCATTACAGCTAACAAAATATTTTGTAAAGGTGATCTTATACTCTGAGATTGTTTCAGCTGCTGGCATTCCTGATTTTCGGACGCCTGGTACTGGTCTTTATGACAACTTAGAGAAGTACAATCTACCAGAACCTACTGCTGTTTTCTCTATAGACTATTTTGAAGTAAGTACTAGTCTATAAGGCAACTTTGTTCAACAATGTCTACTATTCACTCTTAACAATAAGTCTACATTTTGTTGTTCTCAAGATTGAAAGGAGAAAAGTGGATCTGTATAAATAAATTTATTCTGCTTTTAGTCTGATTCATGACTTACACTATTTTGTTAAAAATTTTACCATAATTATACATGTAAAATCAAACCAGTGTTTTGGTCACCTCTGATTAAAGGTCATATTATTGTGAATAAAGGCCATTTTTTAAAAACCATCGTAGGTTATGAAGAACAAAATGACCTCTGAATAAAAAAACACCTGTCAATGAAAGCCAAACTTTGTCTTTCCTAAGGATGGCTTTTGTTCCCCGGTTTGACTGTAGATTAGGCCTAAATTAAAAATATGTTTGTTTGCCCTTTACCGACCCTAATTTTGATAGGTAAAGGTCAAATTCAGAAATAAAATAAAATAGTTTTCCTACCTACCGACCCTCTTCTAGAATTCAGGGTCGGTAGGTAGGAAAACTATTTTATTTTATTTCTGAATTTGACCTTTTCCTGGCATTATATAGTCATTTTATGTATTCTGCTACCAACAACCATTTATTGTGTGCTTTAATCAACCATAACATGTACTCAGTGCCTTAACACTTATTATTGTATATAAGTATAAAAATAAAGTTCTCCCAGATTTTACAATAAAATGTTTTGAGTCGGCATGACTTTTTCGGGTCGGTCGGTAAAGGGCAAACAAACTTAATTTTAATTTAAGCCTCAATTTAATGTTCTTTCAGTCATATATTATCCAGCAAAGTTTGTTTTAATACACATGAATATGTTCGAATGACTATTGATGTAATTGTTCCTCATTATGACATACAATATTTTCTTCTTTGCAGGGAAATCCAGAACCTTTCTTTGTTCTTTGCAAGGAGCTTTTTCCTGGTACTTTCAAGGTATGGAGTTGAATTTTATGGAATGTTTTTGAAGCATTTTCATAGTCAGATAAATACACATGTGATGCTTTGAAAGTTGGTCATACATGTCCAATTTAAGTACCTATTTCTTTTATGACATAAACAACCGTTACATAGAGGTTCGTATTAATACTAGCCATCAGCATTAAATTGATTTTCATGTTCTATACTCTCGTATGTCACTCATAATTGTGTCTGTTTGGAATTACAATGTGATGTAATCTAATATAATGCGTTTAATTCATTTTTTCATTGGGATTTATTATAAGAAATTATTGGAAATGACAATAGGAGTTACAGTGAATGTGTTCAACATTATATATCCAATAGCATAGATGTCTTAAGTTGGTACAAAATAAAACACACTACAGCCACACAGTAATCCGTAAGATAAATAAAAAAAAATTGCAATTAAAACTTGTTTTTGAGACAAATTTATGCAATTATGATCAGATGCATCAGAAAAATTCACGATTAATGATTAAACCTGAATGCTGGAAATTTTTTATTAATTTTATAATCATCTTCAATTTGATTACTTTTGATGAATACCCTATGCCTATGTAAGAAGTGGATGTGATGGAATAAGTTCTAAGCAAGACACTTTCTCTTGTTGATCAAACATTGTTGTTGTTTCTTTTTGTAATATGAATACAAGTACAACCATACATACTCTAAACTTGTTCTATTTATGTAGGAGTGCTGGTCAACAAAAAATAGCCTCCAGTAATAAAGGGTCTCCACATCTTTGACACAACCATTTTCTATTACTTATGTAATGATACAATTATTTTCAATTTATATTTGGAATTTTATTGGATTGTATTATGTATGTACAGTGCATCCTCTACAAAGCAACACCCTTCGGGAGTAGCAAAAGTAAGTTATTATTGAGAGGTTGTTGCTTCGACAGAGAGATTGAATTAATAGTTAAATCGTACAGTGGGAAAAATCATGTTGTTGTTGAAGGGTGGTTGTTGCTCAAGAGAGGGCTGCTCTGGAGAGGTTGTACTGTATATTGATAAACGTTTCCTCATTTTTACTTTCAGCCCACGCCTTGTCATTATTTTATTCGCTTACTTGAAAAGAAGAAGAAACTGCTGACACATTTCACACAGGTAGTAATTTGGTAGCAATTTAATATGTGTATTTATTTCAAGAATCAAATTTATTTAATTTTTAATTTTTGTCAAACATTTTGAACCAACTGTTTTTGTCACCTGTTTAAATTTCAGTCCATTGGACAACATGGTTCCATATAAAACTTTTATCTATCTGTAGTTGGACATGTGATTTATCTGAAGATTGGAGTTTGCTAAGTCCTGAGAACAATTAAAGTTACCAGTTGATTAATTATTCATTCAGCAATATTCATGAAGATGCATGTCAATTATACTGAACTGATGTAATATTATTTAAACAGAATATCAAAATCTCTCCCCCCCCCCCCCCCCCCCCTTCCACTCTGTTGGACTTACCACTTAAGTCTCTAGACCTCGCTGAATAAACTTTTCACATTAGTAGCATCAATATACTATCCTCTCTGTATATATTAAAGTAGAGATAAAAACAGGCAGATATGTTGATTTATAGGGTGATTGACTTTCAATTTACAATTGTATTTAATTCTAAATTGCTACTTCTAAGTTTTGCATCTGCATTGGATCATCCTATTGTTGCAAAAAATGCATAGTTACTGTAAATCCGGTATTATTCGCGATGTTTTTATTTTCGTTATTATTCGCGAAATTGAAGGCTTCGCGAATTCATAAATCCGCGTAAATTTATTAATATAACGTAAGTGCTGTCGGAAGATCATTATCCGAAAATTTCATTACAGACTGATAAATAAACTACCACTTGTATATTCAATACTGTATTGATTGTAACAGGTTTAGACGATTTAATTTTTGCAGGTAATGCATGATATATGTTTAACCCGTTTAATTTATCTATTTATTTATAATATAATTCAAAGCCTTCAGACGTGAATTCATAAATACGCAAATATATTCAGGGTAGGCAAAAACGCGAAATAAAGATCACGCGAATATAAAGTGATTTACATGTATATTAAGTAATTGTTATTCCTCTCTAATAATTGTTTTACAGAATATTGATACATTAGAGCGAATCACTGGTCTTGGTGATGATAAAATTGTTGAGGCCCATGGTACATTTAAGACAGGACATTGTCGTAAATGTACGAAGGAATATACACAAGATTGGATGAAAGGTATATTAACCAAAGTACTCAGAAGCTAATGGTATTTTAAGTGTTATAAGTTTTTTAACAGGTTTATTCAATCTGATTAAAATCATATCCTCAAACCCGCTACGCTATGAGGATCTGAAGACGACCTATAGAAGGTCACCTCAGGTGACCTTTTCCATTAGCCAATCAGCGCCTTACTTTCATAATTCTGAAAGTGATCTGATTCTATTTTTAACCGCAGTAAAAAACAATATTTGACTTGTAGTGATCACGAACACCTATTCTTACGCAACTAAATATAATGATAGCACCCATGTGACATGCGTGTTTATTAAATTTTCTATACTACTATGGCCAAATCAATCAGGATTACTAAAAAAATCAAAAAGTGGTTGCAGACAAATATGTTATATGTAATTTAATGTTTACTAACGTTTAAATAACATCGTCAGGTAGAAAGTTCATTCGGCCAAAGTACCGATGAAACGAGTTATACAATTGGCTGAATTATAAATAGATATAAATAGTGATCATGGAAATTCCGACTTTTGAAAATAGAAACTGGTATAGGCCGTCATCAGATCTTGCCGTAAGGAAGATCGAATACTTTAGTCAGATTGCAGGTTTATTTTACTGTCAGCACATTTTGATTTATTTGATATGAGGTACAGTGAAAAAAATACGAATATAATATTCTGAAAGCCAGTCTGTGTGGTTGAATATTTAAATGATGTTACATTAGATTTATAATAGTATGGATGGAAAAGAGTAGATAATTTTGTACCTGAAAAACTACAGATTTCTTTTTTCTTTTCTCAATACAAATAGGTATTGTTGACAATTTTTTTTTCAATTCAGTGAATTCCCTTTGCGTTTCTGGTTTCTGTCATAAAATAATTTTGTGTAGGATTTGACTATCGTTATTTTGTTCATCAGGTTATCAGAGCTGTATGAACTCAGGCTGTTATACTTTGTATTTGTTATACTTGAATTGGCTGATCTGGACATTTTGATATTATTTTTTCTTTCATTATACAGGTAGAAACTTTATACATTAAGTTAAAAGATTTCTACTATATTGTTACATGCAAGCAAATATGTGAGTCAAAACAAAATGGCCTTTTCCTCCCATTTGGTCAGTCTATGCTGTGATGTATTATAATATTCGTACATATTAGGATCAAGAAGAACAACTCTTGTTAGGATTGTAAATTGTTCATTAATCAAACATGGATTGTCTCCCATCTTGTCTCTGTATAATATTTGTGTATAGTGGTATCTTTCTCTAGTTTTGGACTTTTTTTGCAGAGAAGATATTTGCTTCATCGAAGTCACCAGTACCTATTTGTGATGAAAAGGATTGTGAGGGTGTTGTGAAGCCAGGTATATTGAAACTAGCATATTGAACTTTCACATCCATTTACTAATTATCATAATACTAAGACACAAACGGAATTATTCTGGCCATGGGTCTAGTGGTCAGTGTGCTGGACTTGTACCCCAGCGATCCAAGTTTGATTAAAGGTTGCAGCAGATCATATCCTTCCATGAAAATCCAACAAAAATGTTGAGTTTCCTTCACACATGGAAAAGTTGACGGCACCTTGTTGGAAGGGTATGTTAGTACTGGTTAGATTACTGTCCAAGAAAACTGGTTAGGTGAACTGGCTGCAGTATATACCTGAAATATTGTTGAAGAACAGTACACTGACTGAAACGTCAAGGAATTATTCTGTTACTGATATTTGAATAACTTACACACTACAGCTGTAAATTTACAACACTGAGTTCACAAAAGAATACAATTGCATTTCATTAAAAACTGTTTGTGGTATATACATCCATTTTGAAATGGAAAAAAAAACAATTATAATGTGTCTCTTTTGTCCTATGTTATTTTCAATTTATCATAGATCTGTTTCTACGACAGTTTTCTTCTTTATTTCAGACATTGTGTTTTTTGGAGAAAGTTTACCAGAGAAATTTATTCAGCATATACCAGTAAGTATAATGTCCTTAATCTTAAAGTACAAAAACAGAACTATATTATATAATCAAATAATTAAGATACCGGTTTGTTATTACGTTATTGAATTTATTGCATTGGTATTATATTTTCTTCTGATGCTATCTGTACAAACTATTTGTACAAACTATGTTTAAAGTGAAACTGAATCTTTAGCATGTGATTAATGAAAGTTTGGTATGGAATAAAAATGTAGTATTTACATATTTGCAGTAACTGTTATGTTTGTCTTTGTATTTTATTTATTATGTGATCTAAGTTAGTCCTACTGTGGTTCAGTGTTGGGATAGCGTGCTCCCGCACTCTGGGTTCGAATCCGGGTTCGCGGCAGGTCATACCCTTCTATAAAATATGACAAAAAGGTTTATTTTCCTCCATTTTGGAGAGGTTGTGGAGGGGTAAGTAAGTACTGGTTAGAATTCAGTTCGGGTATACTGGTTATGTAAATGGCTGTTGGGTATAGCTGAAATATCTTTGTAGAACAGCGTTAAACCCACTGATACAAATTAATGTTCTTCTGGTTACCAGCCATAACCTCTGAAAGTTGATGACCATGTTTCAACATGCATGTTTAGCTACCTAATAAATTTATAAATTTGCATGCAGTTTATTTTCTAAGAAATCTACATTGTTTGAAGAAAATGTCTGTTTATTTTAGGACTTGAACAAGTGTGATTGTCTTATTGTAATGGGTACCTCTCTAGTTGTTCAACCATTTGCTTCATTGACAAGCAGGTCAGTAATAAAACAATTATAAGGCTTGATATTTTGTTCAAAGACAGTATCCTCCGGGAGACTGTGTTTTGACCACCATTATTTGTATGGTCTACTAATGTGATAGGTGTGGTTTTGGGTTGGGCAGTTTTAGGGAGTGTAGCTTTCCGGGGAGGTGAGATTTTTTTGTTTATTTTTTCTAGGAATTTTTTTTTCGTCTATATTCATACATAGATTAAACAAGATTTATTTTTGAAATATATGTGGGCATTATGTCCTTGAAAATACATTGACAATCTGATAAAATTATGTATATGGTTAACATGATAATTGTTAAAGTCAACTTAGATGAATTCTGAAATGAGCATTTTTAGGGATAGTTTATAATTATGATTGCCAACAAATGAAAATTGTTTCACCCTATTGCTTATTCTCCTATGATGATTCAGTTTGATGAAGCAAAATGAGTATTAAAGGAAGTTGGAGCCAGGTATGAAAGACATAAGATTAAGTTTATAACTTACGTTTGTGAAATTTCAGAACCAAAGAAGATGTACCACGTCTTTACATCAATTTGGAGAACACAAGTACTGTAAGTTACTAAAAATAGTGAATTATTAATGTACAACCTCTCCAACTTAAACGTGTTTGAATAAAAATTATATTTCTGATATGACAGATCTTTAGATATTAAATGAGTTTTTTTTCAGTCTCTTAAACTATCCATTATTCCGTCAGTTCCGCTACATAAGATACCTGGTACACAGATAAAAGTTTGAGACTGACTGCTAGGACCATGTGTATAAACTGAATGTTGATGGGTTGTGTGTGTACAATTTTTTCTAATAACAAAATGTATTTGTATACTTTTTACATGTTCTGTGTTCAGGATCCCAAGGTTTTGAATTTTTCTTTTCAGTTTCTACCAGTATTATACTATGTTTTTTTTTCATTTCTTTTTAATACATTCTTAGTGTCAAAGCAGCGGCCGGGGTATTAGTCTGTTCTGTGATAAAGCTCTAGTTAGAAATTACATGAACATGTTATTATACATTAATATTTGGCATGTTTATTATTGCTATTGTTGTATTAATAATGTTGATTTAATGTTTATAGTGATGTGATGTGATGATTTATTAGAGATATTATTTATAGGGAGGTGATTTCTTCTCCATGTTGTTTGGAGGAGGAGGTAGCTTTGATTTTGATGGTGAAGATAATATCAGGTATTATTGACTATTGTATACTGTGGAATCATTAATTTTCGTTGGGGATTTAATTTCGTGGATTTCGTGGGTCGACTCAAATGCGGAGATAAGGCATTTCTTTTCAAAAATCAAAATCCACGAATTTATGTCCCCACGAAATAGCCATTTTAGTAAAAACCACGAAAATTAAACCCAATGAAAATTAATGATTTCACAGTATTTATGATGAATACCAGTACACTGAGTGTTCTCACACCAAGACATAGATTCGCTATGTCTTAGTTAATATTTTAAGTTACATTATATCTTTCAAACACTGAGATGAATATTTTTGTTATATTTAGTTATAGAAATAACAGTCTATATTAATTCTTCAAATTCCTAAATCTACAGATTCCTCTGAGAATCTATGACTTATAGCTGCAGAATTGTTTACCATATTATTCCACGATATTTATTAACAAAAAATAAGATTTCTGTAATTTGTAAAGAAAGCAAAATTTTCTGTTTTGCAAAATTGGACCGATGTTTAAAGAAAAACAGTTTTAGATGATGATTTTTAATGTCTTGAAGAAATGTTTATGTAACACTCTGTTCTAAAACTCATGTACAACATGATGTACCGGAGGCCATTGAGAGTTGAGTTCATAATAGAAATTTAGGGTAATAAAAAAAAATTATTATAAAGTTACTAGTAAATGGAAACACTAAGTCTATGGTCTGTAGCTATAAGTAATATAGGATTGTTGTGAAATCTCCTAATTATGATATTTGAAAGATAATTAATATCCTATAGAACTAAAAAACTATTTGATGAATTTTCTTGTGATGTATTTGATTTCAGAGATGTTTTTAAACAAACAACTTGTGACGATGGCTGTTATGCATTGGCTGACCTTCTTGGTTGGGGTGTAAGTTTTTACTTCATATGAATTCTTGTTTCCGTATTCAAAATAATATACAAAAGTTAAGTAGTAACTACAAATAAAGCTTATACTCAAGACAATGACATCAAGACTCCTTTCTCTGTTTTTTCTAAGGCTAAAAATTAAAAAGGAAAACATTAAAGTTAATTATGAATGATGTGAAGCTTGGTCATACTGGGAACAAAGATGTCTGTCAGAATTATACAGTCACCATGACTTGAAAAAGAATATATGAATGACAATCTAATACCTGAGCCGATTTCTGACAGGATAGAACTGCAATATTTGAATGGAGGAGAATTTGGTTTTGTATGAATTGTCTTTTACTTTTAGAATGAGCTTCGAAAAATGGTGAGCGAAGGACATGCTGCAATTAACAAAAAGAATGCTGCTGGAAAGCAGGCAACTGGAGATAGCAGTCAAAAATCTGCTGCTGGCAAATCAAAACCAGGAGTCAGCAGTAAGAAATCTCCAGCTAGCAAGTCAAAACCAGACGCAAGCAAAACCAAAGCTAAACATTAGTTTACAGTAATCATGGATATAACCACCCAGTAGTAGTGGGTTGTTATTAATTGAATCATGTAATCACCTACAATGTTTTACAACCTGTGTTTTATTCTTTGCAGTCTTAAATGATATTGTAACTTTATACATAGCTTTAATATGTAATACATTCAAACCTGTTTCAGTGGCCACCTCCAAATGAAGGCCATCCAGTGAATAAAGGCTATTCTTTTAAAAACTGTCATTGATAATTTTAAACAAACTGACCTCCTAAATAAAGGCCATATGTTGATAAAGGCCACCTTTTGTCTTTTAGAAGGGTGGCCGTTGTTCACAGGTTTGCCAGTACTTATATGAATAGATTTTTATGTATTTGAGTATGAACCAAAAATAAGCTTTATCAGTGTACGGTATGTTGTGTTAATTAAGTGTTGAGCTTCTGTTATGAATAACATGAACGTTTTGAGAAGAGTCATATACATGCACTAGGGACTTTGATGGATGCAGCTTATACTGATGTACAATCTAATGCAGATTCAGGGAGTAGAATTTATAAATGTTTTTTATTAGTGAGAATTTGATTAACAGTCTGCTTTGTTCTACTTTGAATGTATTATTATTACCCAGTACCCTTTTAAATAGATCATAGTGTTTTGGGTTCAGATTGTTTTTGTTGGCTGGCTCTGACAGACAATATAGAGGCCACATTTGTACAATACCATTTTCAAAATATCATTATGTTGTTAGCTAACTGTGGTAGCATAATTATGTAAAAACATTACTAGTCTTAATTTACATAAAAAGCCTGTGGTACATGTACATCATTATTGTTGGTTAATTCAAAAGTAAACACAAGTTTTGAGTCTAATTTAAATGAATTATGTGCTGTTGATGGCCTTATAAACTGAGTATTGTTGAAACTGCTGTATAAACGTTGTTGATGATGTTATTGGATATTTTATATACTGCCATTTGTTAACAACTTGCATCTTCTATTTCAGAGTGCGTTGACTGTTAACACTTGATTTATTATGTTCTACGAAAATTAAATGTTTCAGAGTGATGTTATTGAATTTATTCATCAATGAGAGCATATTTTGGGGGTTCAGATTCTTTCATTATGGTTTCAGATTTGCTGATGATATTTACCTGACTGTCTCTTGTTTAACAATGCACCTGTTAAATAATTGAATTTACTTACCTAATGTAGCATTTTTTTAAATATGATTATGGTGAATTCTACATGAAGGGTAGGTGTTTTATGGACATGACCTGTTGTCAGTATTCAATGGCAAACCTTTATTTTCTATCTTGATTTCACTATATCTCCATTTTTATCATATAAATATTTATTTGTTCCCATATGAATGTGTACCCAAAGTGTTATATATTTTTTACTGACTTTATTTCCAGTTTATGAATAAACCAAAGAGAAAGTGCAATCAAGTTGTTTTAACCAGTGTTTTAAATTTTATTGAATTATTTTGATTGCAATCAAGTTGTTTTAATCAGTGTTATAAATTTTGATTTCAGATTGATTTTTTTACTGTCATTTTGTAAATATTTTCTAAGCCATCTGTGATATACTTTAAGAATGAATGTTAGTAAATTCATCTAATAGTTTGATATTCATACCTTTGTACATATAATGTCAGTTTCAAATACAGTACAACCTCTCCAGAGCAGCTCTCTCTTGAGCAACAACCTTGCTTCAACAACACTGTTTAACCTCTCTAGAGCAAGAACCTCTCAACGACAACATAATTTTGCTTCTCTAAAAGGGTGTTGCTTTGGAGAGGTTGCACTGTATCTAACAATGTGCTTTAAATACAAATAACCAAATATCTGCTATAAGTACTTGTACATGTTTAAACTAAAATGATATAATACATATTATGATCATGTTTGAATTTAGTTCACTTAAAAAAGCCATTGTAAAAAACATTATTATTATTATTTCAAATGCCCACACCAATTTATTTCCCTTCAATACTCTTATGAATTAGGTGTTTTTGTTGATTTTTTTATGATTTAAATACTTAGCTCAAATCCAAGACCTCTTGCTTGCTAGTCAGATGCTCTACCAACTATGGGTTAAATTCGAGCCCCTCACTGGGTACGTTATTTTCCTCCTCCTATTACTATTATTTTATGTGTTTATGTTTTATAATTATGTCTACCATGTTACATTTGTAATCATCATGTATTTATGCATTGTTACTGAAAATAATAAATAAACGTCTGTAACCAGTGTTTAGTTTCTGTTGTAATGTTTACTTAAAATCTGACCAAAAATGTAATCTATGCATGCAGTACATTTACAAAAATCACGTTATTTTGAAATTTAAAATAATGTGGAAACAAGTTAGTGCAACTGTATGTAAAATGTAGAAGTCATCAACCAAGTTATTTGAATACACAAGGCTTGGAAATAATCTATTCATCTTTTACATATTAATTCAGTCCAGTCATGACAACATGAAAGTACAATGTGGTATTTCATACATCAATAGAGTAAGAAAAATAGCCTGTGTATGCATGTATATTTTGATCACTTGCATACATGTATGCCTTTTAAGTAAGTTTATATAATTCACATAATTGTGGTTTCTTAATCACTGAAATTCTATTAGCAGGTCCATTGGTCATGACAAGGACTTATATACATACATGTATGTACATGTATATAAGTCCTTGGTCATGAGTGTGAAAATGTTGAAAATAAAAGTTTCAATTTCACTTCATAGTTATAGATATTTACCTACGAGCTGGTCTAAAATGTTCTTAGCTTAATTATGAGTGCCTGATGGCAACCAATTTGAAAATATCTAAAAAAATCTTAATTCTTTTTTATGAAGAAAATCCCTCTGGCAGATTTGAACGAAATAATAATTGAGAAGATTTAAAATCGTTTAACATGCACTCATAACGATTTAAACATACATGAACGTAAAATTTATACCAGTTCCTAGGTAATTTTATTCTCCGTTATGAAATTTTTATTTCACATAAAATATCTACATAAATTGATAGAGCGATAGGCATTTTCAGAGAGGCACAATATATAATACTGTAAAACTGACGTACCGTTTTGACGTCGAAAACGACGTTATTTCAATCAGGCCTTTTTTATTGTCACGTAAACGTACTTGATCAATTTGATACAGCTAGTAACATCGACAAGCAACACATACATTAACAACTGTGTTTTCTTCAAATAAAGCATTATTGAGGTTTGCTACCCTTTAGGTTTAGGTGTGATTAAGACACAAGTGTAGATGCAACAGTAGAATAGATTTTATTAAATTTTTCAATATAGCTTTCATTTTATCAAAATATACACCTGGAAATAAGTTAAGCACACCCCGGATATTTAAAATTGGTTGTGATTGAAAGCACTGTCATGAGATGACGACTTAATTGAGCTAAGAAATAGTAATTTGATAAGTAGCGATAGCAATTTAGTAATCATAAACCAGTAAATTTATGAGTTTAGTTTATTCTTATCCAAATTATTGAAGCATAAGCAAATGTGTTGATTTTTACCAAAAATGTAGGTGTTTATAAGTATGGTGTTGGAACATTTACAAAACATTTACTGGTGGATATTTTTGGTAAATGTTGACGATTACTTAACCTTAAATGACATTATGTAGCCAAATTTTTAATAACGTGTGTAACCGCCACGTGCCCGGATGACAGCCTCAACCCTTCTCCTCATACTACCAGTAAGGCGTCTAATGCGATTTTGAGATAAATTTTGCCATTCTTGGTGCAGAGCTTGTTCCAGTTGTTGCAGGTTGACTATAGGTGGGTCCAAATTCTGTATTTTCCGGTTCAGGATCTCCCACACGTGTTCCAGTGGGTTTAAATCAGGACTCATGGCAGGCCAGGGAATGGTGGTGATGGCATTCCGTTGCAAAAACTGTGTTACAGCATGGGCTCGGTGCGGTCTGGCATTATCGTCCATGTAAACAGGTCGGTAAGCCAATGGATGATTATCAAAATGGTCCACGACGACTGGATGTAGGATGTCTCGTACATAAGTATCACCTGTCAGATTTCCTTGGACAGTTACAATGTCCAACTTACAGTCATGGGACAAGCAACCCCATATCATAACTGATCCACCACCAAAGGGAACCGTAGGAAGAATGTTTCTTGGTGTGTAGGCTGTATTTCGTTGCCTCCACACTCGAATGCGCCCGTCTATGACGTGCAGAAGGAACCTGCTTTCATCTGACCAATGGATCTTTCTCCATGATCTCAGGTTTATGAAAATGAGCTGAGAAATAAAGATAACGTTATTCATTTTTGGACGTGTTTCTAACAATCAATATTTCCTTTTCCTTGTTTTACGGACGTAGGTCCGCGGTGTACACATACCTATAGTGGTTGTTATTTAGGTTTGCCCATTGGCCGTCGCCTGTTGTTATTGTTTACCTATGCAAAATATTAGACATGTCAACGTTTGAAGACACGGTGATCAAGGAACGTTGTGGTGAGCTGCATCGTGTTATCAAAGTAGATGATGAAAAGTTCTTATGTTATACAAAATGTACGACAAGTTGGACTGTCTGTGCTACTGATGGTGTGTCTCTGTGGAAGGCCGAGTTGGACGAAGACGATGCGGGCGAACTTGCAACCACTGGCTCTGTGGATTTGGTGTTTACAAAGTTCAGGTGATTAGATTTTAAGATCCTTTGATTAGTTCTAATATCTTTGGCAAATTAGAAATTAATACTGTGCTGGAAATATTATTTGACTATTCAATACACAATTTGTTTAATCTGAGGCATATCTGCAGTAAAATTTACTCGTGCACACGAGACAGATGAAGTTTGGTACCTCTTTCTCGTGCGTCTTCTTTCGATTGTATTTACTGTTATGCAATTTTATTCAATGTTAAAACAAGCATATTAATTAATTTATGATAACATCTATTTTTGATATTAATTAACAGGAATGGATTCCACTCCGGGGATTTAAGTGTTGCTATTGTTGGAAAGAAGTTGACTTTATATGTTGGTAAAGGAGCCTCACCTTTGAGTATTGATTTATACGAAACAAATGCAGCTGTGAAAAAATCTGAAATGCAAAGTGTTCTGTTTAGATTAGCTGAGTCATCCACTAAGTTAGCCACAGAACTTGATAAAGCCAATCATTTAGTGGATTCATTGAAAGCACAGAAAGGTTCAGGACAGGCTGCGTTTATGGACCTTGGACCAAAGAAAGGACAGAGTCCAACGAAAAACAAACCTAACAAGGCAGGAATGAGTGTTCTTAACCCAAGTAGTAAGAAAAGGAAAGCAGCAAAGGGTGTTGTGTTTGATTAAACATTTACTCAATATTGAAGTGCCATTCTACTATTCAATACATCTTCATGTTTTTTCAAGAGGGCAGAGAATTAGACATACCTGTCAACATTGTTATAATTGTTCCGTTTATACTAACCGTTCTTTGAGTTGAAGCATGATAATAGGTGATGGATGCATATTCATTACTGGTATTGTCCAAATGTACAGTCAGACATGTGAACTGAGGCCACCTGAGGGTGAAAATTGAAGCTTATTGTTCTGCAGATTTGGCCTTTTTTTCCGAAGTTTATTTTGGTCTTCAATATCACTAAATGTACACTAAGATAGAGGTTCACAAGGTGATTGTTGGTGCTGGATGAAGTTGATTTCTGAAGAATAGCTCAAGTTGTTTCCATTCATTTCTTGTTACAATGTGTAACTATGTTTTACTTCCTTATTTGTAGTTTTTCATTGTCAATATCATTGACTCAACTGAAATGTTTGTAATTGTCATCTAACACTATTTGTGTTTATGTACAATTAAATGTGTATAAATACATGTACTTATCACATTTATACTTGCATAGACTTATTAATCCAGGGACTGTTAGTGTTAGTCCAAATTATTTTTTCCGTGCAATTAACCAGAAACAAATATGTTATATCACATCAGTTGTCTATATACCGGTACACTGTTTAGAATAACTAGTATTCCACATTCATATTGCCACATTCATAGAGGCAACTTAAGTAAGGGTGCTGATAAAAGAGTTGTGGTCAAAATGGCACATGAATCCATCTTAATGTGATACAAAAGCTAAAACAAAAATCTTTCCATTTTTTCTTTTTTTATTTCTTCATTTCAATTCAACTATTTTACACCTAAGTAATCTTTCATTGAAGAAAACTGTACATAACAAAATTACAGCAAAACAACATTGAAACAAAAGCAAAAAAAGAAAACATTTTTATAATTTACTTGTCAATATATAGGATTAATGAAAATCATTTAACAGCAATGATACATTGAAATTACATCACAATGTAAATAGAATCATTGTAAGCAGTCACACAGGTCCAATATTCATCAATATTCATATTAGATAACTCTAAACCATGGATCCAATGTCACATGTTAAAACAACCTTCCTAAATGTAACTTGTAATTCTTGAATTCATACCAATAAATTTACAACATAGAAATCAAGAGCACTGCCAGATGTAACACCCATCAACAAAGATTCATTTTGGATTATATGCAGTACATGCATATTGTTCTATAATGATACACCAGCAATGTTAAGTTGTCAACTGAACTCCCATTGGAGTGATAAGCTGGTAATTTCTATCTTGACTCAATACATTTATGTAATACATAACTTGTCAAATAATGCTTTACACCAATTCATCCCAAAAATGATCATATAATGTAGTTGTATCAAATTAAAAGAACAGTGCATTCTGAAATGTATTGGAATAGACAGTTAGAAATGAATGCTTGTTTTAGGGTATGTGATCCTTTATTAATCTGCCATGACAATAGCTTCTCATTTTTAATATGAAAATGCCATTTCAAACATTAATAAAATACTGTCTCCAATGTACAATAATGATGAATATTAGCCCAGTCAGTACATGTCATACAGCCTTATGAATAAAAAAAAACATTAACAATAAACAAACACATGTATTTAAAGTACTTTAGATAGAAAAACAACAATTGATTGGTTGTCATTTTACAATAAAAAATCAACATAAAAGATAAATGATATAATACCATGTAACCATTCATTTATAAACTTAATGCATGCAGAAAAGTATGCGCTTTTTCTATAATTTAAGTATCATCTTAATTTACACAAGTTATTAATCCAATGAACATGATAAAGATATAAGGACTATGCAAGTACAAGATACTAATTGCCTTAAAATCAACCTATTTATTTATTTTATAATGATTTGCCATTATACATGCTTCAATAGTTGCATCAAGTATGCATAATTAATTTTATTATTGAAATATCACCAAAATAATTTCATCTTGATCCTTTATCAATAACATCAAAACAGTTCAAATTTAGTTCAAGACAGTTGACTCAGTTGTGACTAATTTGTTAAACTCATTTTTAAGTCATTCCCTTACACTGACCAACTCAGATATTGTGTTATTTATGGAAAATGTGATCACCAGAAATTGTAGATGGTTATGAATCAATGGTACTTCATTACACTATGATATACAAGTATTTTACAGAAGGTATAACATAGTTCATGATATTAAATAATGATTACATACTTTGTACAAATGCTTTTCTTAATGAATAATGGTCGACTTTTGTATGTTGATTTTGATTACAAATAACAAAATTTCAAGATAGATTTCGTCCAGACAACTGGAAATACATGATCCAATACTCATGAAAATGGGGTTACACACTTAGATGATATTTACTATTTAGTTTGTCTTGTATATAAAAATTTTGCTATTTTTTTAAAGTTCATCAACAAATGCTCACAAAAAACAATACCCTGTGTATATAACAAAGCTGAACAAAACAGGGTTATCTTTCACAACACATGTAGAGAAATTAGAAGAAACATTAGCTTACAATATGTTTTTTTTCTACATACCATCACGTATCAGTAAAACAAGAAATTTCATGATGTCTCATTTTCATAAATTGATAAAATAAAAGATTATATTTTATGTATCTTAAGTTACACATAATAAATAACAGTGTAGTAATTGGCTTTCATTGAGTGACAACAGAATTTCAATCAATGTCATTTGTAGACCCTCACATTAAAACACCATACAAAATCATAAACCTAAGCATTTCATTACAATATAAGGTAAACTTCTGTCAGACAATTCTAAGTCATTCAGACATTTTAGTTTTAATTCATTTATGCCTAATACATGTATACATCAGGTTTACTGCATACACCTCAGATTTAACTTCACGCAATAGGTCTTATCACAGACTCTAAAGCACTTTTTGTTTATTTACACAACTTAACATTATTATAGTAGCATAAAAGGGTCAGTTAGGCCAATAATAATGAAAAGCTAAGTTAACTATAGAATCAACAGTATAGAAATCAAATGAAACCTTAGAACTACCACTGAGAACTTAACCAATGATCTAGTTTAACATTTTATAACGGTAAGGAAATTATAAAACAATGACAGTACAGTGTACATTTATGATAAGCAGATAAGGACAGTAAGATGTGTTCAGTGAGTGGGTGTAAAAAGGATGGGGAGTGAAAAAAGTACACCTTAAACTTGAAGATCACATTATCAGTCAATAATCACAGACAACTTTGCAATATGTCAGCAGTTCGCTGCCGATGAGACATTATTCAGGTCTGAATCTGTCATTAACATCGTTATATTGTCTGTAAGCATAGAATTGGCATTATTGTCAGCCGTCACTATCTGAGTAGTATCACGACTTCCTGATGCACCATTCTGTTCAGTATTGTATTGTTTCCCTTTAGGGTCAATGTCCCCTTTTTCTACATTTTCAAGACCCTCAGGTGGCTTCATTTTGGAAAATTCTTCCCTGAGCTGATTGTAATGTTTCTGTAAAATGATAAAAAATATTTAATAGATAAAATAGATAGTAAATAGATAATACAGGTTTCAGGTTCATTCCTTTTTCAAACAATAGGTTTTGTATTTTGCATCATTCACAAACAACACATGAACAGACTGTGGACTTAACCAAAGATCCAGAGCTACCAATCTGCACTGACTTTAAATTCCAAAATAAATAATAACTTCCCAATGTGAAAAGTGGACCAGACATTGAAAAAAAAAATGTCTATGCATTTTTCTATTCAATAAAACAACTGTTTAAGACCAACTGTAAAAACAGATCGTCTGGCCACGATAACCAGAACTTTTAATTTCAATACAATCATTGGCAGTTCTTTTAACTTCTGAATACAGACCACCCATAAATAAGACTGAATAATTAACTCAACTGTAGTCAATAAATATTGGTTTGAAAGTAGATATATATCACTAATTACATGTACCTTGAGTGCCATGGTACTGTGTGAAATGGTACGCCCTGTTCTTTTATCATTACAATAAGTCTCCATCTCAGATATCCATTCTTCACACTGATGTAAAATCTTGTGTCTCTTCAACCAGAAGTGTTTCTGAACAACGTCCTTGAAGCACGGAGGAGGTGACTTGATTTGTTCCAATATTGCCCATTTCACTGTGGCCTGTCGAATATTCGCATCATATTCTCTAGAACTTGCATTACCTGACTGTGTACCACGAGATCTCTCATAGCCTGGTTCATTGAAGTAGGGCTCACAAACAAGGATTAGAGACTGAATAGAAACAAGCACCTGGAAGAGAAACAAATGATAGTAGTAGTACAAATAGACATAATGATGTACAACACAGTCATGAACCCTATACATGGTAGAACAATTTACCATCTTTACCAAAATGTAAAATTTGAACATTTATCATACATTAAGTACATGAACATAACAATCAGAAATATCTCCTCAACAATCAAGATTTACATAAATGTGTTACTTCACAACATAGAACAGGTATTCATTTATTTTTATTCAAGCCATATAGCACTTCTCACAGGAGATAGAAAGTTACATTCACAGCTAACAATTAATAATTTATCAGACAACTGAAGGGTCTCAGGTAAATACTATTGGTAATCAGGTATTACTATGATAATACACTTTTAACCTACCTGTAAGAAACTAGAAGTTTGTGAGCTCCATTTTTCTTCAGGTCGACCATGCCAGGTATTTAAAACACTTAGACAAACCTGAAATAATGAAAATCATTATTAAATCAAGTTTTTCTTGTAATCATGTAAATAAATGGACAACTTACAATAATTCTTAATTAGTTGGTTCCTATGTATTTATAAAAAAACTCGAATCCTATGTGATGACAAAAAACCCGAAAAAAGTGCATTTCTGTCCAAGATTAGATAAAAATCAAATTATTGGTATAAATAAGTCGAAACGCAATAAAAATCCCTGGCAAGTAAATCGAGGATAAAAAATTACTGGTAACTTATTCAATCGTACTTATAAAACAGTTTAATGCTTATCTATGTCGTAATACATGTCTAATATATATACCTTTCCATCATTGTACAAATTTGGATTAAATCTAACAGTATGATTCCCAGTAGTCTCAAGGTTGATGTATGGAGGAGCATTGGGGTAATCTTGTGGGAAATAAACATCAAACTCGAAACAACCATTAGCATAAGGTGTATCTTCAGGACCGGTAATGAGAACCTGCATAGTAACATACAAACACTTAGGAATAGTAAAATATGCATTAGTGTGAAATACTCCACTCTTGATAAAAATCTTTGAATATCAATACTAAAAAGTATTAGAAATTTCACTAGGACTAAACACTTCTGACATAATGCTTTAAACTATTAAAAAATATGAAACTGTCATTTGCTTCTGGTTACACGCTCATTAAAAATAGGACAGGTAGGTTAAGACTTTTTAAAATATTTTCATTTTTTGGCTCTTGAAAGTGTGATGAAAGGTGAGTTTGCATTCTGAGATGTTTTAACTATCATAGTCTTCTTAATACTCACCTTCATTATGTCCAACCTTTCTTCATCACATCTCACAAACACACAGCTACTGACAGACAGTGGTAGTGATGTTGACAACGTAACAGCCTCCTGAGCAAGTCGACGAATTCTTGTAGGATTTTTTATGTCACCAGCTGCCTTAACACTTTTTTCATAATGATGGCGAACAGAAAACTTGATGGTGTTTCCTTCATCTGTGACCATCTCATACTGGTCTGTAATGGAAGATATTGTTACATAGTTTATTGTACTTTATTAATTGGGTAATGGTGATAGTGAAGCAGTGCGTAATACCACTTAAAATCTGTCGTCTACCAGTTAATGTTCATTGCAGACAAAGAATTCTAGATAAAGATCATTAGCATGAAATGATATCAAACAATGCATATAAAGAAACTTAACTTGAAAGCTTTCTCAGGAAGTGTATTAATAACAAAATCAACCAAAATAGAAGTCTTACCAAATTGTAACTTTTGCATCTCGGTAAGATAAATCTGATCAATACTTTCTTGTGATGAGTCCATGGATGTATCTTGTTCTTTTTCTGGATTCTCAGAACTTGTTCCTGTAAATTATTGACAATCAAGTACACATTAAGTGATGAAATGCTAGTATAGAAAAAGATGAATCAAGTATATGTATGAAGTACCAGGGATATGATTGAGGTTGAACTTGAAGGTCTGAAATCTATCTGCATGGGGTTTAAGAGCCTTCTGGCAGTTTTTGTTGATGTAGTTGGAGGACGCCATTATGGAATGCCCAGATGTAATGATCTTGAAAGAGTTGCTTTGATTGAATGAGCCAGAAACATTTACCAATCAGAGGAACCTTTATATACATTCATTATATGCATTTTTCGGTCCCTTGGGCATTTCAATCTGCAGAAATCTACGGATCCACAGAATAATCTGTTCTCAATATTTTTTTTAAATTTCATTTCAAACATAAATTAAGTCATTCAAATTACAATTAATAAAAAATAAAACACAAAAATAATTCTTGTTTGACTGATTGACTGACCAAATTGAATGGACTTTTACAAGCCATTCTTGAAAATTCCGAATGAAAAAGGTAATACCTTCATGTTGTTTTAACCTGTCAGTTGCTATTCGTACAATTCTGGCTGTATCTTGTATATCTGGTATTAACATAGCAAGTCCTTCATTTTCCTCCTCTTCTTCCATCTTCCCCTTATTTGATCTGTTTAAAGAAGAACGCATAGGATTTATAAATAAGAACTATAAACATTTCTCCATTAATCCATTCTGTCATTCTCTTTTGAAAAATATTTTGTGCTTTATTGCTGCTTAACAATCATTTTTTAATTTGTATTCTGACATTTTCCTATTTTGAAATTGATGAACTCTCATTCAAATTAATGTATAGATGATGCTGTATAATAGAATAGTATTGCATATTGAAATGTTCATGAACCTTAATTCATGTATTTCGCATTCATAAATGTTTGGGAAAATTTTTTTTTTGATAGATGTAAAAGTGATAATAAATTTTGTGAAAAAAAGCAAACATTTTCACGATGCAAACATTACCAGTATTACAGTGTATAGTAATGTAGCGATGAGTAATAGTTTTTGGTGAAAAAAAGAACAAAAAAATAAACAGAAGATATATGATTACTTGAGACGACTAGCATATGTATCCACACATGATCTCATCTTCTCCAACAGTTCACAGACAGCTGTAGCTGCATCACCACCATTCTCTTTGTCAAGTGGCAGTAGTAATGAAATCAATGATGGACAGACTGAGATACCTCGTAATAATTGTAATAATGCTCTATACAGGGACACATGTCTGAAAGGTTATAAAGTATATGATATTTAAGTAACAACCTAAAACAGTACTGTAGTAATAAAATCACAAAAACAACCAGAGCCTTAAAATGTTAGCATTAACAGCATGTAGTGATTACTTAACATGTCCAATATGTCAAATTATAATATATTTACTGTAATCAATTTTGCCCATATTTTTAGACGAAGCAACATTTCAAGGCTTTAAGTTAAGACAAAACAACAGAAAAATAAATAGGTCCTTCCAAAATACAACAACGATATTGATTTACAAATGTTACAAAAATTTGCTTTGCACATAACTTTGAAGTCATCTAAAAAAGATGAAGTACATAAAGGTAAAATGACAATGTTACCTAGCCATATCAAGCACTGAATCATTCCGAAGGTATGATGACAGGGCAGGTACCAGACAAGACTGAGTCAACATTTCAGGTACAATATCTGGTAGCAACATCCGTTCACTAGCAGGCTCATAGTCACTGGCATCAAAATTATCAGGAACATTTCCATCAGGGTTTATGTAACTTGCTAAAACCTGAAACAACAGAAGAAGTTAATAATTAATATCAGGAAATGACAAATCACCTCTGTATCATGTCAGTTAGATATCTTGGCATTTCCATTATACAAAACAGATATCCCTAATATGAAGTGTTTGTGAAATGCACCCTAAAGGCTAATTGGATAGTATGACCTTGACCTACTGACCTAAAAATCAATAGGGTCATCTTACATGTGATGACCAACCTCCCAACCAAATCTGAGGAGCTCAGGCCAAATAGTTCTCTTGCTATAGCCCAGACAAGGTTTGTTTACAGACGGTCCGACAGACTGACCTACGGACAGACTGACATGAGCAAAGCAATATACTGGTACAATTGTGGAAACAATTACAAGTATGTAGTAAAATTGATGTGTTCAACCTAGGGTATGATATTTTGTACTCAAATCTGTTACATCTGTCTTATTTTACATTATCTGGCAATTTATGTTCATATTTGATGCAGTTGCTCTCTTTTTCAATTCTAAATGAAACCATAATTAGATCATTACCTGTAATAAGCATGTTACATGTTCCTCTTCACTTTTCTGACGTATTAAAGCCTGTTCAGCATCCCAGCTTGATGTAGTAGATCCTGTACCAAAACCCGTACCCTTGGCCCAGTATTGCTGAGATTTCTCTTCTGTAGTGGTTGGCTTTTGACTTGGTGATGAAGTTGGGGTCTGCATTGAACTCAGTATTGAATATGCCTGTAATGGATTCAACTCATGATTCAATCAATGATTCAAACCTTTTTTATTTTATATCTATACTTATTTAGGCATTAGTTTTGTCTCCATCAATAATTACTGATTCAACTTCAATGTTGTTGTTGTTTTTGTAAAAAATAGGCAAAATTCACCAGATAGTTTTTCTCAACATCTAGACTAAAAGGAATGGTTTGTTTCTTGTTTATTTGTGGTCAGTGACCAGTTGAGTACTTGAGGTTGCTGACTTTAAGTCACTGTAACATTTTACTGATAGAGGGTCTTGGGTTCGAGCCCAGCTACCGACCATGTCTCTTTATATGAGAATGTAGGCAGTTGCTTATGGAGGATGAGAGTCAAACAAAAATCCTGAAATAAAAGAAATGATTATAATTATCTAGATTTACCTCTTGTTGAAAACCAGGTACATTGACTCGTGGTGAATGGTGACTGAGCACAGATAAACAAGCCAGTATTAAATGTAGAGCTCCATTTTCCAGACACATACGTCTCAGAAGAACCCCATCATCAGTTGTCAGAGGTGTGGTATCAAAGAGTGACTTCAGTACAATAAATGGTAATGTAGGAAGTGAACTGGCCATCGGAGATGTCAGTATTTGACCTGCAAATAAAACATGCACATTTTCTCATCAATATAAGAGCTAACTTCTTGTAGTTAATACCTGATAAATCAATATATAATATGTTTAGAGAAAGAAATACAATCACATTTCATAAAATGTCAAGATATCAACGTGCAATCCAAAACTTGATTTATACAAAAGTTCTAGAGAGACACTACCTTTGGTGCTGACCCTAAAATTTCAAACAACAAAATCTAAAGAACGAAAATATTGGGGGATGAATGATATCTGAAGGTACAGCAGGAATGTTTTTTGAGCGTATTAACAAGTGTAGAGTTTTAAGTTAGGGAATAATCATTTCATATAAGGTAAATATTACAAGTATTCATACCTCCGCTCCCATCATCTGTGACTCCAAGCATTAATCGTAACAAACACTGAGCTTTCTTTCTCTCCTTAAGGAGTACTTCAGCATAACCAGGTAACCTTAAGAACAGACCAAAAGCTACCAGCGAATGCGGAGGAATTGTAGGATTTCCAATATGATGTCCTCGATTTGTTTGTGGCACAGGAGACATGGGTTCATACAACTGTAAACATAATATTCAAACTATGAAACATCTCAATTTATAACGCACATAATACAAAAGTTCTTCAACAATAACAGATGTAATTAAATTATTATTCTTAGACCTGCAAACTCTTTCAGTAAGGCTGAACACTTCTTAGCCTAATATTGGGTCAAATATGTTGAATATCATTACATGATCTGTTTAATATTTAGAATATCATTACATGATCTGTTTGATTCATCAGAGCACATAATTATATGAGTGTAGTTTCTTCCTTACCATATAGTAATCTTCAGGATAAGAATCCACAGTCACCCAATCTTGATTAGGATCAGTAGTAGAGTTAGCATTAGGAGTTGTCTCCCCTGATTCAGCGGACGTAATCTGACTGGAGATTTCTGGATACAACAGCGGAAGGTGTTCCGCTAACAATGCTAGACCATTGACGCTAGCAAATACTTGTAATGATGTAGGAAATGGAGGTGATGATAACATCACAGCATCAGGTATGTCATCAACATCATCTGTTATATCTAGATAAATAAAATATACTATATCATGAACACTCCATGAAATATTGTACTCGTCAGTCACCCCAATGTATTATGATACATAAACATAAATGTTTAGATGAGGCCTAAATTAAAAAAAAATATGTTTGTTTGCCCTTTATTGACCCTGAATTTTAGAAGAGGGTCGGTAGGTAGGAAAAATATTTTATTTTATTTCTGAATTTGACCTTTACCTATCATGAAATTACACTTCTACCTAGGAGCATACTACAGTCATTTTATGTATTATGCCACCATATAACCATTTATTGTATGCTTTACAAATGATCAGAAAGAGGAAAACAGCAGAAAGCAGCTTAAAAGCGTGAATAAAAAATAAGTTCTTTTAGTTTTTGCACTAAAATTGTTTGGGTTGTCAGGATTTTTTCGGGTCAGTCGGTAAAAGGGCAAACTTAATTTTAATTTTAGCCTGATTGTTAATTAGATCATTCGTAAAAAAAAAACAGTAAATAAAGCATGTACCAGGGCTTTTTTTCACAGGTAGGGGAAGGGGTCTTTTCCTTAAATTTGGGGGAAAATAATACATAATTTTTGCATAAGGGGAAGAAAAAACTTGATGAAAATTGAATTTCAGGGGAAAACTGCAGCACACAACAGAAAACAAATTAATATGTAGGATTAAAAACGAGCATAAAATCAAAAGCTAAAAAGACTATTTATAGAAATAATGCAATTTCCATAGAATTTCATTTTAATCAAGTCAGTAAGACTATTCTGAGCTCATATGATACACAAGCAAAATAAGATACATCATAAGGATAGACAAATAATGTTCATAGCACGGAATAATATAAAATTACAACCCAATAATATAAACAATACAATCTTTACTAAATGAAATTCTATGTATAATTAAAATAATAAAATATAAATAAATTATCCATGCCATGTCTGTTATATGGCAAAAATAGCACAAAGGCAGAGAAAAATATCTCCTATTTCCATTGAGTCCTTTAGGAACCATTACAGAACTATTAAATAACTCACCCATTCTCAAATCAATTGGTCCAGTATGTAGTTGCAAAGTAAAATCTAAGACATTCAATCCCTGAGTCAAGCCTTGTCCTTGTAGTACTTGAATGAACTGTGATAGAGTTAATTCTGTAGGTAGAGACTTATCTGAAATACAACCATAGGATAATACAGAAATAAGATATCAATGCCATACAATATTGCTATCATTTCATACAAGGTAAACCAATCACTGCCATCCAATTCAATCTATGATTCTATTTTCAATGTGATTTTATTAATCTTTTTTCTCTCATCCAATAACTTAAGTGCTCTTTATACACGAGCATGCATGCTTGGTTAGCTGAACAGGAAATGGACAGTTGCTTCCAGACTTGCCTAATGAACTAGACAGTAAAGATTGGTAACACAGGAGCACAATTAGTGTCAACTGATCAATTTTATAGCAAGTATAATGCGATTTTATTAACCCATCAAAGCTGAATATTTACATGATTGCTGAATATGATTATTTTTAGCTTTGTACCACAGTCGATTTTTTCCATTATTTTACTGTTAGGGAATTTCAACAACCTGTGTAATAGAAATTATCATTTACATAACTAAGGAAAGTAGTGCCAAAGCTAAAATAAATGCAAGCATTGACTGCGAAATTATGTAGCTTTGTCATTTTAATAAAATCGCACAATATAAGGTAACAAAATAAAATCAACATACTGGTAATAAGTTTATGACACAATGACAACACTGGAATGGTAAACTGTTTTGACATTGGATTATTGTTGCGACCTCTTCTAGTTGGTGGTCTAGGTGGTAATGTGGCCTTTGAACTCTGAGAAGACGTCGACTGACTGACAGGTTTGTCGGACATTCCATTATCTGTAAGACATTAGATAAACAAATGTGATTATTCACTTCATATTCTGAAGAAACAATACAACTGTGGGTCACTATACATGTGTAGCTAAAGTAAACTGGTCCTAGAACAAGCTTAACATTAACAAACGAGACAAAGAGCTAAATACAGGACTGGCTTATGGAACCAGAATAAGACATCAAACTGACTTAAGTGTACAAGAGATCACTAGTTCTACATTGACTGTTGCATGTAAGATATTTGAACAACGTAACATGTATTCATAAGATACATTATTTCAGATCGAATATGATGTCAGTATTTACCAGTTTTTAAAGCTGACATATTCTCTATAACATCCACCATTTCTAGTCCAATCTGACAGGTGCTCTCTTTTGATTCATCAGACTTTTTGCTATTATGTACATCAAACAACTGGGCAGCGAGACTTGGTGTATCTAGAGTTAGAGGATATATAAACACTTAAATACAACAACAATAAAACACAACACACAGTCCTATTTCTAAAAACACTAATTATCAGACAAGAACAATTTCTTTGCCCAAATGAATCTGAATGCTTTATGAAATAAAATATGAAAATGCAATTACAAGCAAATATTCATGATTCTTAATATGTACACAGATTTTCACGTTATCATCAATACAAGAAGATGAAAGTAGCTGGCTATGTAGCAAATCATGTTAATTAATGGTTTAATTAATTCCATAGTTCCAACTTCCAGCTTTAATCTAATTTATCAATGAATCACTATAACGATAAATGAACAAAAGTCAGATAAACGCAGTGTAATTAGATTATCTGTACGAAACTCCAACAGATGTGGCTTCAACACACTAAATTAAGATAAACATTTACCTGAAATTTTGTTGGTTAACTCCCCCACTGTCATATGCATATTTACTTGCATAGTTCTAAATCTACGCCCAGCCCCAAATCGTGGATGTTGTAAGCATCCATGGGTCACTGGTACATGTATCTGACAATGTTTGGGCGAAGCCCTGAATGCCACAAGAATGGTCTCGTCTTCCAGCAATACTTGTAAGAAAAGTCTTCTAGTGAATCCAGACAGAGGACATATACCCAGACCAGCTGTAACAGAATAAGTCTTACATGCTAACACCAAGTTAAATCATATACAAGCAAGTCAAACAGTTCAAGATCAAATACAAAGTATGTAATGCAAATTATAATGAAATGAATTGAAATGAGAAACAAAACTTAAAGCCAATCAGATAATACTAAGGCACTCAATATATTTCGAAGTCAAAACAAAACATTAACATTGTATTTGATGCAAATCTTGCTAAATTTCTAACTAATACAATCAATGAATTGAACATGTCCTCTAAAACATAAATTTACTCTGAAGAAAGGTTAAGAGAATCAAATAAATGACCAAAGTATATTGTACTAGTGGTTAAAATGTGCATGAACATACACCACACAAATTAACACACTGACTTCTTTTACTCACCAGCTTTGTTTGTAGAACCCTGCTCTTTAATAACATCATACAAAACTTTGGCAAACAACATTTGGTTTGGTATATGACAAGATATCACACTACGGAAGAAGTTTAATGATGCTGTCTCAATACTGGCTCTCTCTGAAGCTGATATCAACTGTAGAAAGATGAAAATTAACTGTTATATACACTGTTATACAATACGATTAATACATTAGAAACATAGGTGTACTCTTTATTGCTCAATGACAAAGATTTCATACAGTACATCAAAAATGCATGAATACATTTTACCTACCTACCGACCCAACCAAAAAAGTATGGGTCGGAAGTGGCAAACAAACAATTAATTAAGGGTGGCCTTATTGAATTAATTTTAAACTTAAACAAAACTTATGAACTTGTGATCACACTGACTTACCTCGACTTTCTGTGGAAGGGTTGATACAGATATAGGACTGTGTAACGGTGTATTACACAGCATTGTGAGCAACACAGGCCAGAATATATTACCATCAGCACCACCAAGCCAATCCTTCATAGTTGGTAAAGTTGAGATCTCAGAGAAAAAGTTCAACACAGCTGACACCATATCTGTAGTTACAGTCAATCCTAAATGATAAAAATACAAATTGATTGACATGCAAAACTATTTCATTGTCATAGATTAAAAACTTCTAGTTTCAGAGTTATGAGCTACATTAAAGTTTTTGCACAGACACAGATGATGCTGTGTCAGATCACAATAGCTTGACTTTTTGTTTGAAAACAACCAAGCTAAAATGATGAGACTTCAAGATCATATCGAGATAACTCTAGTGCTTGTGACATCGATGCTCGTAATAACAAAGTTTTACTGTAATTTCAGACTTTGTTTGAATCATTTTTTAGTTCCAGTTCAACCTAATGCATGAATATCCACCTATTTTTTAATAATTTAAAACAAAAATGTTAAGGAACCAAAGGTCAACACATTTTGTTCACAAGTCATAAAACCAATGTTTAAAAAAATCCTGTAAGAAGATATAAGATGAATTCTTATCATTACCTGTATGATTGCTAGTAGTACTAGCACTATCTCCTGTAGTTCCATTCATACTTTTACAGGAATCAGAGATCCCTTCCGGTTGAGACCAGGAGTCAGCAAAATTGGAAATAACTCGATTACAGAACTCAAATAAACCCTGAGCTAAAACTGCCGGGAATCCTGATTCCAGAAGTTGTCTAGTTGCCAGGGGAGACTGGCAAGCCAGAGCCAATGTGATTAAATGTCTCTCATCTAGACACAAATGTCTGATTTCCTGTGAAGTGACAGGAGCGGCCTGCTCACTGTTCTCTTCAGACTCTGCTAATACACTACTTGCTTCCTTGGAGTCATCAGTCATCATACTATGATATCTAGATCCATCTTTCCTGTCATCAGGTATAGAAGCAGTCAGACCAAACTCTGGTGTTATCATTATACCGATCCATTCCATAATACGTGTGAATGAATCTGGACAAATATGACATATTGCACATAGAACAAAATCCACAGCTTTCTTCAAATGTGATTCTACACCAAGAATTGATGACCATTCATACAGGCAGCTGTAAATATAAAAAAACTTAGAACATAATAATATGATCAAACTATCATTATTGAAATAAACTCCTTCAGAACATAGTAAAAACTTGCATTTTGGTTTGTTTGTTTGTTTATTTGAGTTTAATGCGGCAGACAGTTCACCTAATCATCGTTCCTGGGAAGAACCAGTACTAGACTCCCATCCTCCGTAAGCATTTGCCAACTTTCTCACATAAAGAGACATGGTCAGTAGCGGGGCTCAAACACATGACCCTCTATCAGTGAGAGGTTACAGTGATTTGAAGTCAGTGACCTTAAACCACTCAACCACAGAGGCAGGTCTTGCATTTCGGATTGGCAATAATGCAAAACTTAAAAACAAATAAATTTTGCATAATTAATTAATACTGAATAAGTCACTATTTACAGTATTGTAGTAATTACTAATTTACAAAATTTGCCCATCTGACAAGTCATTGACATTTAAATCTAAGTTCATTGAAAGTACAACAAAATTAATGATATCTTGAGATACGTTGACATAATATACAGAGACTATATAATTCACTTACCTAACAAGATCTTTAGTTATCAAACTAATGAGATTATATTCAATCAATGTCTCATTATTGAACCACAATATAGCAGCTATACAGTGCACATGAGATGGAGCTGGACCAGGTAGTGTCATTTGTGAGATCTCGTGCTGCATGTGATGGAAACCATTGTCTGTTAGTACTGACTTTCTTTGTAAGGCTACACGAGCGCTGTCTCCTAACCATTGTAACATAGCCTTCAATCTGTAAGCATAGATAAAATGAATCAGTAGGTAACAACAATCAAGTAATATTTTATATAATATTAGGGCACTCATTTGAACCTTAAAATGGCATTTAGATTCTTGAAAATAGTAAAATAAAGCTTTGGACTCAAAAAATGTGTACCAAAGTGTCCAATTTTATTACGACAAAGTAAATTTTGTTGAATTTCAAATTATTATCAGACTAGGGTCATTTTGGCCCTCAGCATTTGACGTTTAGTGAACACCCTGAATATTATACAAATTTAAAATATTGTTATGGTGTTTCATCATAGCGTTAAAGAGGACACCTGAGTCTGATCTAAGTCACTAACCAACTGATCATTCAGCATTTTAGTGATTAGTCTGATGTTTTATTGTGTATAAACACAAAGGAACACAAAGAAGTTTTGGAGATGATAACTGAATTGAATGTCATTTCTTTACACATGGTCTAACACAACACTTGAATGAAAGAAAAATACAATACATTAACAAATATATTGCCACATTTTCACTAGCAGTTGATCACAAATGTCACAGTTTTATCTTAGAAATGATTTAAAAATTTGCACGTTTCTAAGCAAATTAAAAATGCATTTACGATCAGGAGAATAAAGAAACTACCAGTAGTCAAACACAAAAAAATGTGTATTTTGATATATAGAGTTTTACCTGTCAGCTGTCCACCTATCTTGTACAGTACCTAGTTGATACAGTATCTCTACAGTAGATTCATTAGCTATACCACCCATCTTACCAAGATATTGTGAAGAAAACTCTGAAATAAAATACATAGAATTTATATTCGACACACAACAAAACAATAAACAGAAGTGAATAAATAAAAGAATAGAAGACAGAAACTTAATATACTCAAGTTCATGTTTATACAATGGGAAAGTTCATAACATAAAATTATTTTTTTTAGACAGAAAGTTGAATAAGACTTCTTGATTATTTTGCCTTGATCTGTTATTTCAATAAATGGGACAGGAGCAATTCATTCTTACCAGTATCAGACACTCCAGAATTACTTCTCAGAATATTATCTATCAGTGCCAGTCCAAGATCACCAGAATGTAAGCCTAGTTTTTGTAGGACTGCCTCAATAGTTGGTGAATACACCATTGATGCTGGTGAGACAAGCAGAGCGGTACATGTGTTCAGTAAACCTCTTGTAGGTGCAGCTGCCTCAGCTACTAAAGATTCCATATCTTTCTGTGACGTCAAACAGTGATGCAGTAAACGTATCCAACCAATACTGTAAGCATATGGAAACATTATTTTCAGCATTAATACACAATACAATCCTGGGACAGACACAATAAATTCCTTTTGAATAAATCACTACAATAAATTTGAAAATTGGAGCAAACCTGGTGATAAGACAGAAAATATTAAGATTACAATTAACTTGCTGAAGATGCCCTGATTTTCATAAAATGCAAAGTAGAATAGTATAAATACAGTACTTTGATTATACCAGCTTTAAAATAACTGTGCCAAAGAGGAACCACAGCACACTAATCCAAACTTACCTTGTTCTAGACACAAAGTCTTCAGTGGGCAAGAAGAAATTGTTAGTTTTATATCCACTTTCTCCGAATGCACTGTAACCCATAAGCAAAATCTGCGACAACCCAATTGTCATGGAATCTCGAGCCCTGTGTAACCTTATAGTTACTGAAGTGACCACTTCAGCTTTTTGTAGTTGTAGTTTAATGAAGACTAAGCTACTTGTATTCATTGGAGCACACAATGGGAATGTTGTTATACCATCTTGACTAGCTTCTAGGGAAACATAGGCTGGACATGCTGTGGAGAAAAAAAACAAGGTACATGTACTTGTCCTCTTAAAATAATTGAAGTCTCCGGTACAAGAAATCCTTCCTCTATTCAAATAGACATTTAAATATTATGTTTTGTGCATGTTATTGAAGTGGTGTGTTATATTGTATTTATAAATTGGCTGGGCTATTCACCAGCCCGATTAGCTCAGTTGGTAGAGCATCTGACTTGCAAGCAGGAGGTCGCGGGTTTGAGTCTAGCATCGGGTACACTATATTCCTCATCCTATTACATTATCAACCAATATATAATTAGATATAAAAGTAAGAACAGGAATGATTTACAGTGTAATAAATCACAAAGTGAAGAAATCATACTTGATAGAGCTGGACTATGTGGTTGTATCTGGACTTCCTTCAGTAAAATAGCGAATGGTAGTGTGATTTTAAGATCCACCCAAGCTTCATCAGGATAGAAGTGATAAGACCAAGGTGCTGATCTTGCTCTCCTATGTTGGGGTGTTGACACAATTAAAACTTCAGCGGGTGAAGCTGTGGGACTGCATGATACAATTGTTCCTGTAAATACAATATGAATTTGTGTTCAGCAGAAAGCAATGTAACCATATCATTATACTATAGGAACATAGCCAAGATGCACGTTTCTAAAGTGAAATAAATACAGAAAAATTATTCCTTATTGAACAAAAACTATAAAAATGTTGACTTTAAAGCTTTGGCCATAAAAACACTGTCAAATATATCTAACCAGTAAATAAATCATATTAAAGGATACAATTTAATAACAAGTTATGTTTTACAAAAAGCTATATGAATAGACAGATCTCGTACCTAGTGGAGCAAAATTTTGAACACCTTCCATAATGTCTGACTCCCATTTCTTCTTTTTATCCGAGTTTCCCTGACCATTCATGTTCTGCATGATAGTTGAGATGAGGCTAGGGCTTGTACTTATGATACGACTGTTACAGTTGACAAAATTACGACATACAACTTCAACACCGCCTGAATTGAAAGTTAAAACATACACATGAAAATCTTTCATTTATGGATCAATACATGTATATTTTTTAACACAGTTTCCAAACAATATGACAGGCAGGTTGAGTCTATGCCTTCTATGGGAGGCTTTGTAACACTTAATGGACTAAGGGGAATTATTTCTTGTGAACCTTCCATGCTCACAATATGTTGTGACAAAAACTTACATTATTACAGGGAAAAGGGCATAAAAAGTTCCATAAATCATAGGAGTTCAGGGGTGAAATTTATGAAAATTTCATACTAAGTCAAAAATTATCTGAAACCATTACAGCACAATGACCTTGAACAAATCACTAAAGTAATTAAGACTTTTCTCACCTTTATCTAAGAAGAGTTTCATCATTTTTGCTGAGTCTAGCACCTTCAGGATAAACCATAACAATGGCTCTGACAGACGACACAGTGAAGAAGCACCCTGGGCTTGAAATCCCCCAGATAAATACACGAACAAAGCCTCCATCAAATGTCTACTATTACTACATTGTCTAGACAATGTTACCAGAATTTGATAAATACCATCTCCAACAGACACAGGTTCACCACCAGAGAATGAATCTTGCATGTTGCTAGGCATGCCACTACTCCCTAGCAACATGGCCATCGTGCTGCTATTACAATAACTAAGAGCTTGAATAAAGTTACTCATTATAGCCTGGCGATCTAGTATTATATCAGATAAATTAATGCCTTGGTTTTCATTAGATCTATCGTGTTGAGCACTCTCTGTCTTTTGTTCATCCGTCTGTGCTTCTGGTCTTTGTTCACTTGACGCAACTTGACCTACTTTTTCTTCATCAGACTGACCTAACAAACTAGCGCCATGGGGTGAGTTACCTACCCAGGCCTGAGACAGTTTGGTAGAGTCAGTTACAGGCTCAGACCGATTAACACTCCCTGACGAATGAGCATCAGAATGACTGTCAGTAGTCATAGGAAGTCTAGATCCAAACCTAGTAGGAAAATGTAACTGTAACAATTTATTGACTAGTTTTAACAGACTACACATCAGGGAATCCCGACTACAATCACCATTCCGAGATGATCCATCATTGCCTCTAAGTAGTCCAGCAAACAATCCAGCGAAACATGACCGTGCATTTACACCATTGTCCGATGTACTACGACAATAAACTCTCTCCTGACACAGTATGTGACGATGTACCAACACACTCACTGACTCAATAACACTAATAGCATTGTTTATATCAACTTGCTCATAAGTTAATTCCAGAATGAATTCAAGGAATTTGCATTGAGCATCAAGTGGTCCTAGACTCGTATGAAAACATCCCCTGTAATAAACAATCAAACTATAAGTCTTATATTGACAGAAGCATAATACATAAAGTCAAACTAGGCAGAAAACATGCAACATGACTTGACAACTATAAATTTGATCAGTAAAATGAAGGATGGAATGGTATCGATATTAATAATACTGTGTATCAGAGAATATCCAACTTTTAATTGCTTATTGTAAATAAAAGAAAGCTATGGAAAATAAATTAAACACAAGAATTCAATCATATGAAGCAGGTTTAATGTTAATATTGTACCTTTCTGCAGTCAACGAATAAACCAGTTTCAACATGATCTCTTTAAGGTTGTGTGTATCATCTTCTCCCCAAATACAAACACGTAATCTTTGAAGAAACATATGAAATGCTTTCACAGCCGATGGACCAACCTGTAAAGTAAGTAAAAGATTTGTTAGAGTTCTAGAAAATTGTAAGTACATTATACATTATAGAAAAAGGTCTGGTCAAGATAATGACAACTGATAGGGTTGGAAATAAAGTAGTAGACAATCATGGACATTGTACATGATGAAGCTTTCTTCTGTATCATTGTCATCTCCATGGAGACAATTTCAAATTAAGACATGTCAGTGAAGCACATGATCAACATTAAGCAAACAGACATTTGGATAGTTGGAGTTTTGCAGAAATTTGATGTAATAAGAAGTCAATGAATTAAATATATCTATCTATACATACTTAAAAATCAATTAAAGTGATATAAAATCTCATTAATTAACAAATAGTACATGAATGGCAACAAAATAAATGGGAACATACCTGTGAATTTGATTCAAATGATGAGACAGGTGCACTCATGGAGGTACCAGATAGAAATTTAGTAATAATAGCAACCAAATTACTGTCTCCTAACATCGCTACAACCATTGAACGTTGTCCCTCAGTTCCTATTTTCTGATTTGCTAGTAATGTCAAACTCTGAAATACTAGTACCCAAGTTCTTACAGGAAGCGATGGTTGCATAGCAACAGCAGCTAAAAGATTGGTTACTGAATTAACGCTCAAAGGTATCACTGGTGTCCTACTGGAGTCAAATTGTGACTGACTGGAATCACCAGAGTCAATAGGAGATTCTTCATTCAGTGTTAGCCATAACTGTAACAATGGGTCCATGTTGACACGTTGTAGAAGAATCTGACTGAACAGATTATTGTATGCACTGCTCAGTGTATCAAATGATGTGCTCTGGAACAGTAAAAATCAACAGATTCAATTTTAAAGCATTTGAAATACATTTGCAACATATACAAAATATATCAATTATCATTTACCAATCAACATACACAGAATGAATTTGAAAAATTACAATTTCCATTCTGAGCAACTATGTTTAAGGATTGTACTTAACCAAATAGCATTTTAGTTCAATTTATTAACTTAGCACCAAGCACAAATAAATCTAGTCTCTTATAGACATGTAATTTGTTATCTCCTTGGATGCTAGTGAAGAGTTCTTTGTAAGAACAGTACATAATATATCCTACCTGTGTCATACCAGAACCTGTATCCATATCTACATCAGATGGTGAGGATCTCATTTGACCATCTCTACGCGAGTCTATAGAGGGTAGAGGTAATGGTGAAGAGAATGCACTAGTTAAAGTATCAGACTGCATTGACAGCATCATCTTTAATCTAAGTTCACTCTGAGTTTCCAATCCCAGTTCCAGCCGAGCATCTAATGCTGTAGATAGTCCTTGACCAGTAGTAGGGGTAAACTGACTTGTGTTGTTATTTTGTGTTGGTTTCGTATCCACTATAGGAGGTTTAGGGTATCCACTTGAACCAAAATTAAGCACAGCTTTGACTGCTTTCATCCCAAGACCTTCTTTTATTGGCTTGTATTTCTCATATGATAGATCAGGATTAGTTCTAAAACAGGGAACAAACTTAACATCACTCATTATACCTAAGATATATTTTTTCTATATCTAAGTACAAAAAATTACAACACATTTGCAGAATACATTTTTATCACTAAAACTTGCAGTGCAGAAATAATTCTAAAATTTAAATGCAAACCAACATTTGAGGTACTAAAACTTTAAGATTTAATTAGGTAATTATTCCATAACAAGTGAATATACAGTCAAACCTGTGAACAGAGGCCACCCTTTTTAAAGACACAATGTGACCTTTACTGACAGGTGTCCTTTATTAAGAGGTCTTAATGTTCTAAATAGTCAATGTTAGTATATAAAAGAAATGCCTTTATTAACAGTGTTGCCTTTATTCAGAGGTGACGGTTAGCACAGGTTTTGACTGTACTTTTGACTCAGAGAATAATTTTCAAAAGATTTTTTTTTTTTAAGTGTCTCCCATTCTGGCTGACATAGTACTATAGAAACAAATCAATACTTACATTGAGTTAGTGATAGATGTACCAGTGGGTGGAGTATTTTCACCAGTAACATAAGCATGAAGTTTCTCTGGTATATCATCAGAATCGTCATCACCTTCATCCAGCATCATATCAAACATCATAGAATCTTTTTCATAAGTATCACTTGGGTCTTTTCCTTGTCCGAGAGAACAATCTAAAAATCAGCAATATTGTCATTTTTTATTCAATCAACTTCAGAGTTTAAAAAAAAATGTATGGCCCTATACTGCTCAGCTGACTATCCCTGCAAACTTCCACAATCAAGACTGCTGGGATGGGTCAAATTGATCCAGAGGGGTCATGATTTATAAATACTCAACACAACACACGAGGATGGACACAGTCTGATCCTAAACTCTCTCTCTGGCACTCCATGCCAGGAGAGCTAAAATGAGAAAAAAAGAACAGAAAGCAAATTACTGGTATAGGCTAGCGCTATTAGCTTAACCTTACATTGAATACATAGAAAAAAGTACCACTAAAATAGCTTTTTGTTTGTATTTATGACAGACCAGAGTTACACATGAATCCTATTTCTGCTTACCATTGTCTGTAATGGATGAATCATGTAGATCTGTATTACTTGGGGCATCTATTGTAGAAATTGACAAACTATCATTCACTACAAGTAACAACAACAAAGATTTATAGATATCCACTGTGAAAGATCTCACATCTCATCCAAAGTATGACACAACATCAGACAGTTCATGCTAGTACTATCATTTTATGAGTAAGTAGCCGATTTATACTAGTAATGACGTGGTAAGTGAAGTACAAAAAATATCACATTACATGGTATCTTACAACCTCCACATTAGCAGATTTGCAAATCAGCTTACAAGGTAATGATGTAGTGGCAAATTATTTTGTTTCACAGCCTTATGGTACAACAAAATGATAGATGTAGCGAACAGACACATATATAAGATACATACTAGAACTCTCTGGCGTATCTGCTGTAACATCAAGAGTATTAGTTGTACTGTTCTGTAAGGAATCATCAGTAACCTGGCCCGAGATATCATCATCAGTTATACCATCATACTGACTGCACGGAAATACACGTTCACCTGTAAAAAAACAATTATACTATCATACTGACTGCACGGAAACACACGTTCACCTGCAACAAAACAATCATATCAAGTTTCTTACATATAATAAATACAAACATCTGATTACAGTGTACAAGATGATTAATCTGACTATTAAGTGATAACTTGGGAAACAAGCTGAAGTTTGCTTTTATAATACTCAAGCAGTGAAAACAGAAAATAGACATCATACCAAACAAATTTGCTTCAGACAGAAATTTGATGATTCTATACACACTTATCATTATAACATTAGATAGATAACTCACCTTCCAATATATCTTGCAGTAAACAGGTAAGAGAGTGTCCCGCCCATGGACCTCCCCAGCTAATATTTCCATGATTAAATTCAAGGCTTGACGCTAACATGATTAACCTCTCTAACTGTTCTTGATTCATTGCTTCTGTTAAAGTGATCGCTGGTCGAGTGGAGATACAAATTCGAGCCATTACCTAAAATAATATAAGCACCAATAAACAAATAATAAATATTGATATTGACAAGTCTAATTAACAGCTAAATTACTAAATTAAATCCAAATATATAAGCAATCTATTTAATAAAGGTATTGCTGTAAGTTAATTGATTTAATCTTAAAGCTTGCATCAACTAAATAGTACAATTATTTAAAAAAGTTTTTGTTACTGTTAAGGTCAGAATGGAACAGAATTTTAAAGAATGTTTGATGTAAACAACTGTTTGAGGAGAGATATAAACTAGGGCTTGTCACAGACATGAAGAATACCCCAACACCCTGCCTTGATAAAGACCTGTTCATGTTACTGCCCCATATTTGACCTTTGATCGTCCAGTGTGACCTTGTAGGTATGGTACGGGCCTAGTTCTTGCGTGCTACACACGGTCTAATGTAGTTGAACAATCATGCCAAGATTTTTTTTAATTAATAGACAGGCAACTATGTTACAGCTTAAACAAGAAATGCGACGGGATGGGACATATTACATGATACCAGTATAGCCACTGAGAGTGGGTGGGGGTATAAAAATGACAAACTTTCTTACTTTACAAGTGATCAGGAACAAGTCAACATTACAAGTAAAATCCATTCCTAATAACAAAGCCATCAAGCCATGTACAACTGGTAAACATTTCTCCTTAGGTAAAATCAACACAGAATCCTGATCATAATCCATCGGATCTTTTTCTTCAGCAAATCTTTCGTCTCTAGGTAATTTTCTTAGTACTTCAGCATCGGTCTTGCGAATCTGTATAATGTCCTTCAAATGCTATATGACAAGAAAACAAGACGGCCATGCAGGCCCTGAGTTGCTCTTCCAAAAAGCATTAAGATAATCAGCATTGTTAAAGTGGCAACCAATAAAACCTATGTAAGCTTACATAAAACTGATTTTAAGAACTGCCAGCATATAAAATGAGACTTGGTACACATCAATATTAAATGTATGATAATGGAAGAGAATATAATATACTCAATATGACAAGTGGTATGTGCAAAACATGAAATCCAAAAAATGACTGATCAAAATTTGAAAATGTCTTGACAATAATCTCCATAAAAAGGTTGAGTAACTAACTGATTCAGTGCTATCATACATGACGTGTGTATTTACTTGTAATACTATAAATCAATTGATTAAAAGATTTTTACCTTAGAAGCAAACTGAGTGAGCTCCTTCCAGAAATGTTTGCCATGCCCTTTGGAAACTGGCATATTGCTGCTCTGTTCTTGAGCCATGAAGTTCTTCTTCATGTGATCTATATCAAGTAACTTCTGTTTATGATGTAGAAGACGTTTGTGAAGAGATCTACGATACATCTTCACTGACTGTGACTTGTTTATCTGAGATTTCACATTGCCATTGGCTCCAATAAAGTTCCATCGATTAGAGAGGTTCGACCCTGGATCAATTAAATCAATAAATGACATGAAATTTCAGAATTAATATATGTTATGCATCAAAAAAATATTTGCATTTTTCATACAAATACAGTACAACCTCTCTAGAGCGGCCCTCTGTAAAGCAACAACCTCTCCATAACAACACCTTCAAAAATTCCCTAAGCTGATATTTACTATAAATTCAACCTCCATAGAGCAACAACCTCTACAAAACGGCCAATATTTGCAGCTACCACTGGGCGTTGCTCTACAGAGATTGTACTGTACCTTCATTATAAAATAACTATATGACCTAAATTCAACTCAAGTTCAATTATCAACAAGCATCATCTTGTATCATAATAACACAAAGTAGACATATAGGCTTTGTGAAAGGCACCGGACCGAAGGATATGTCCGATGGATTGCGTGTCGGTCCGATAAAGAATCTTATCTCATCGGACCGTCTGTCCGGCAACTTATTACCTGATGTATACACATTTACACTTTTTTACTGTTTTTGGTCTGACAGATTTCCTTTCGGTCCGACATAATTTTCAAGCTTGTTGGACAGAATGTTCGGCAGATTTTTTCACCTTTCGCGAAGTCTGGACATATTTATAGCAAATGGAAATGAAAAACTTTTGAAATACATGTCACAACCAATTGGCAGATTGTATAGTAAAGTAATAAACTCACCAGAAATCTTTTTAGAAGATGCACCTTCCTCGTCTCCGTTACCCAGAGTGGCTATGGTGTTGTCAAGGTTACGACACATAAACAACAAAATCCAACCAATCAATGTAAGATCTAACTGTCCAGAAGGAGACATGATTCCAGCAGAGGTACTATGAATTGGGATTAAAACTTTAGCAAGCATTGACAGCAAGCTTTCCATGATCTTCACAGAACAAGGACCTTGCAGTGCTTTCTGTCCCATAGCAGTCAGCAAAATAAATACCCTGAATAATATAAAACAAGCATATATTATAAATATTATCCTCAAAATACAAAAATGATTATCTCAATTGGTAGATTGTGTATTACAGATTTATTAATACATGTGTCACATATAAAGAACCTTAACATAAGAGGCCATAATAATATCAAATATGTTGATATAATAATCATTTCATACAATAATAATGAGAACTTTGCTTACGAGCAAAATATTTTGTGACGTCATACCCAAAAGCACAACTCCTTGAAACAATTCATAAAGTCCAGTTAACAACAACACTGTGAAATTGTAGACATGGTCTGACATCACTTACCTATCTTGTGAGAATACTTGGGAAGTTTCAGAGTGAAAATATTCATGCATCATGTTGCCAAGGAAATCTCCAAACCAAGGCTGACTGCCACAGACTCGTACTAGAACCATTCCAGTGAGTATCTGTAACCTCGGGGTACCATGGAAACATAAATATTTGAATACATCCATACATACAGTACGATCCATACTGACATACAGAGACACTGGAGGTCGTAGTATACTGGACGACGTTGTCGTTACACTTATCAATGTCTCCAACAAGTTTTCCAGGATACACCTAGATAGATAGAAACAGGGATACAACATGAGTAACACATTTCAATCATAATAACTAAGAATGATGCCTTGGTAAAAACAGTATGCATCAATAACAAAAATATATAGCATACCAAATTAGTGTACATTGTATTCATGAATGTCAATTGTATCACTTCCAAGTTTAATAGCGTTCGACCATTTTTTTAACACTAATGGCAAGAATGACAACAAAAAGCAGATTTTTTCAAAGTCGTAGCACATGAATTACAGAAGATTTCAAAAAATAGAAGAATTATTCTAGTTTCACAGTACCTAAGTTTGTCTGTAGATGCTTGTTTTAATATCAAAGGTTGATCAGATGGATACTGTGTTGTAGGTACTCTTAATCCTATAGCACTCTGTAGCCTGTCTATAGCTCTCATAGCCAAGTTTTGTTGTAATTGTAACTGCAAACACTCAGTATATGCCTGTTAATGAGATACAACTAATAATGAGCATGGGTCAAGATATACAGTCAAACCTGTTTTAGCAGCCACCTCCAGATATAGGTCACCAAGTGAATAAATTTAAACAGAATAATTTTGAATGCATTTACAAGAACATTGTTATTTAGATATTTTATCATAACATTACCTGAATAATACCATTGTCTTCATCAGTGTTCTTGGATTTCTTCAGATAATATTGAGTATGAAAGTTAGCATACTGCATGGATTCAACAATCTGTACCAAATTGCTCAGACGAGCTCGTGCTAGACTGTAACGGCACTAGAAAACAAAAGAAACAAATATTACCATAATACTTTGTATCTTCATCAGGATTTCAATTTTAATATCAATTTTATTATGAGATTCACCGATAAATATTAGCAAAGAACTTATAAGGCTGAAAATAAAAATATGTTAGTTTGGAGTGCTCCAACCGACTCCTAGCACATAAATTATTTTTTGCATTTTTTTACCATCATTATATAGGAAAAGAAAAATCCTACCTACCTACCCAGCACTAAAATTCTAGGTCAGAGTACTTTAAACAAACTTGTTTTTATTTTCAGCCTATTTCAATAGAACGAGCATTTTAACAATAACATTCAACAATTACTGCATTTGATTGAATAATAAGCTTACTTATGGATATAATATTATATAATAAATTTCAAAATACTTTAGTTTAATTTAAAAATGCAAACCTACCTGTATGTCCTCCAGGAGTGACATAAAACTACCAAGATGGGAGAGTAATTGAGACTGTGCAGGTAAATCTAGCTGACAAGTAGATGGTGTAGGTGAACCATGGTGCTCTTGTTTAGAACTCCATTCCCATGGTAATATGTAGCTATGACCATAAAATGCACCAATAGGAATTTTAGATCTTGTAGTACCACTACCATATCTACCTATAGTTGTGATCTGTAAAGGCACAAAATAAATCCACATATGTCAGTTCTGTATACTTAACAGAAACAAATTACGTAGATTGTAAGAAAATGACGACATCAAAGAAAATGAGTAGTAAAACTGTTTATAAATAAGTGTTACAAATGCACACAAAACTAGGAATGATGAAAAAGCCCAACGTTATTCCCTCCGAAAATAAGCAATATTTAAAAACAAATATATTTCCCCCATTTGCCTAATAAATATTCCCCAGCCTCTTACTGAAATGATTCCCCCCTTCTAGCAGCACTCAGCATCTTCTCCTTTTCTTATAAAAACTATGGTAAACATGTGTAAGCAAGGAAGAGATGAATTGATAGAGAATGCATGGAACATGTATGTAGATCTTACCTTTAAATACCGACATACAGGTGGGGGCATGATATTGTTCATAACAAGAGATCGAACACCAATATCTGAAGCAACAACGAGTCTCTGTCCGTCAGGTTCTTCTCCATGTATCCATACGTCGATGGACAGTGAAGCTAAATCTTCACACAGTGGAATTATAACATCAGTCAAAACAACTGGCTTACCAAAATCTAGGATCGCAAATCGTCGAGCACCTGTAAGATATGGAATATGATTTATCCCACATGTGATACATTACTCGGCATTATTTTCAAAATCAGCATGGCTCTTGTAGTAAAAAATTTGCAAAACCAGTTAAGGAAATTAAGCAGTTTAATTACCTACATGTTTAACTTAAACGATGACTTCAAGCCAGCTAATTCCAAGTACATGCCATGCGTATATATTACAGTGCGACATACAGGTACATAAAAATACTTCAAGAATTTTTAATAAGTATTTACAAACACAGTCGATGGTTAATACAAGTTAATGTTTAATTTACATAATAAAATCTACAAATAAGACAGCTAAAGAAAATATGAAAGAAATTCTATCAATTTAAATGTAAGAAACATGGGTGTTATATTAACATACCCGAGTATATTCGCTCAATTACAAGAACTTGTGGTGGAGGATGTTGTAACAGTGTATGTGTTGGTTGTACAGCTAAAGATGGTCTGGATTGTGTGGATAACTTGGAACTATCTGATTTATCACCTTGTAGAAATATCTACAAACAGAACAATAAGTGTGTAACATCAATATAACATCCATAACCCACATAGTTTAATTTAACAATTAGAACATCCTTATAAAATAGTTTGTTTGATGTTACGCTACCCACTCATCAAAAACTTTTTGGGGGTAAATTTTTTTTTCAATATATAAATAGCATTTTGACAGGTATTTTAGAGTCAATAACAAATAAATTAAAAAAAAAATACATTTCCTACCTATCTACCTACTGGAAATTCTCTAGGTAGGGTTGCCCCAAACAAACATTTTTTAAGGATGGCCTTATGAATATTAACATCTTTTGAATGAAGAATTATATGTGTTAAATGCAAGAAGAACTATTAAAGTGAATCAAATAGAAGCAAATATGAGATAATGCAATCCTGAATGGTGGTCGATATAAATTAAAATTGAGCAGATAGATACAACAAAAATTCTTTAGTTTATCTTAATGCCATCTTGTCTCTCATTTATCAAATTAAACTAATTAATAAAAATAATTAAAAAAATATCAGTATGTGATCACAATTACGATAAAAGGAGCCTCATTTCATAGATTATTATTTTTAATGACATATTTACCTGATGCCATGCCTCATTAGGCGGAGTTAGGGGAGGAGTCATTACTTGAGGTGTGGTTTTAGGAGTAGATGGCATGAGTTCAGAGCTTCCACTGGGTGTTTTCTGTACAGATGGAGGTAAATTCTTGTTCACTTCATGTAACATTTGTTTTATATGCATTATCTTATGTTTAACTGACTGGTAACTCTTGTCATGTAACTGTTTAGCAGCAGACATTGTCTGTGGTAAATTGTACGGTAGAGATGATGTTAAATGCGCCGAACTGTGAGGTGGAGGCTCTCCAAAATTAATGGTTCCTGGCATACTCCCAAGACTTGTAGTTCCAAGCCCTGGGTTTATAACAGTTGTATTGCCTATCCCTGTACTGTCTAGTCGCTCCATTTTGGTGCCATCACTAGTGGAATGACAGGTAAAATGCAAAGGCTCTACCTCAAGCATTCCTAACACATTGTTGCGTGCATGCTCTAATAACGTTTTTGTTGGTTTATCAGATGAACTATTAAAAAAGTCATAAAAATCTAAATCTTCTTGTTGCTGGTTCCCACTTCCAGTAGTAGTACTGGTACTTGATGAGTTATTCCCACTAACAGAACTAGTAAATGCTGATGCTGGCTGGTTCCCTGGAATTATCTGCTTCACAGCTTGTGGAATTTCAACATCAAACAAATCTGATTCAAATGGATGACCATTCAACCCATACCTGAATAAAAGTATACATTATATACAAACAGATATGTAACAAACAAACATATTAAAGATAGTTTTACAGAGAAACTAAGTTCTGGACAGTTGTATGAATTTCATAAAATTTCATCTACTAGTTCGAACAAAAAAATACTTTTCATTAGCAGTTAAAACAGACAGTGTCACAGGGCTCGACACTAACTTTAATCTTCCATGGTGGACCAGAGGACCACCAGCATTTGAAACCTGCTGGTCCAACAGAATTTCAGGTGGTCCTTCCGCCAATTAATATGCTATTTGTTTATTTACAGTAAAATATTGATACTCCTAGAATTTTCAGTGGTCCATCGGACCATTCAAATTCCATGAGTTAATGGTCCTGCACAAAAACCACTGGTCTCGGACCAGTGGACCAGTGTTAGTGTCAAGCCCTGTAATGTAAAGAACGATCATTCATGACTGACTTAATACTTCTGTAAACAATCTAATACAAATCATACATCATATCATAGGAACGAAATATGATTCTTGCAATCAATAAGTGTGAAGAACATTTTCAGTCAACACTTACATCATAACAATCCTTACCCACAACCCACAAGCTCAGGGCAATTCTTTCTTTTAGAGCTAGTGAACTTTCTCATAATTATGTATTCAGGCTAGTAGATCATTGTTCATTTTCAATAGCACACGTTTAGTTTGGGATGGTAAAACCGTTAGTTCAAACACTGAAATAAACCCATCAGAAACTTACCTTGCTTTCAGAATGGCATGATGTGGAGAAGCTCTCTCGTGGAAATGTTTGGATATAACTGTCATAAGTTGGGCACATTTAGATGACAAATTATCTGTATCCATACATTTTACTCTGTTCAGTAAAGTGAAGAACCATTTTACAGCTCCAGCAGAATACGCACAAGGCAGTAAAGGGAGACAATCTAATAAAGCTTCTAGGAGACTCTGACTAAACACAGGAGCACAATCTGGGTCTATACAATGTTTGCTGAATCTGAAATACATGTTTATAAGTATTCAATTCCGTAATTGAAATTCTGAAAAACAGGCTACAACAAATGATAGAAAATTGCTATTAAATTGGTAAATAGAGCTTTAAATACTTTTTCTTGGCTTTTTAATTGTGAGTAATTTTATGACACTAATTATTTTGACAAGTTCATCATTGGTGTATCTGGCATGCACTGAAAGCACGTTAGAGCCACTATTTCCTTTTCATTGAAGCAATTATATCATAAGGCCAGACAAAATTTGTGTTATAGCTTTTGTGCGTTCGAAGCAAAATTCATCACAAGTGGTTTGGTAATACCACTAGTTTTTTTTGTTTTTTTAATTAGCTTCAAAAAACATTAGGACTGGTGCCAAAAGGTGTCAGTCAGGTTTCTGGAAGCTCAACTATTACAAACAACCATAATATAGTAAAACCTGTGTTAGTGGCCATCTCTGAATAAAGGCCACCCCATGAATGAAGGACATCCTTTTAAAAACCGTTATTGATCATTTAGAACAAAATGACCTCCCAGCAGAGGTCACCTGTCAATAAACTTTTTATCATAAAGGCCACATTTTGTATTTCCCATGGGTAGCCTTTGTTCACAGGTTTGAAAGTACATCAAAGTGGTAGAATACTGATAAAACCTTCTAAACTGGTAACAAAAATAACACTGCAGACAACGCTAGCTGAGATCCTGATACTTACTGCATGCACTGAGACAATAAACGTGAACATTTATGTGACGTCGTTCTTGTTCCTTGTATAAAACAGGCCTTTATTATTCCAGTCAACTTGGTCTGGATAGATGTCAGGATACTACGACCGGCAGTTCTAACAAAATATTCAACATTCAATAAAATATAGAACACAATATAGATACAGATCACATTTTAATAGAAAGAGATCAAGGTAGTACGTCGACTTGGTATCTTACATAATATCATTATTATCACAAAATTGTTAACACCATGACAAGTATAAATGAGGTAGGTTTACTATTAAAGTGCAACCTCTCCAAAGCAACACCCTTTGGGAGCAGCAAAATTATGTTGTTGCTGAGAGGTTGTTGCTCTAGGAAGTTAGATTAATAGTTAAATCATACAGGTGGGAAAGTAAAGTTAAAGTATCATGCTGTTGTTGAAGGGAGGTTGTTGCTCAAGAGAGGGTCGCTCAAGAGAGGTTGGACTGTACTACTTAAAGTGTATGACTAAATGATGAGGACTGGGTACAACTCTTTAAGAGACAAATCTTAATAATGGTTGGTAAGGATACATTAACTGATTTACATGATTTTGAGCAGTAAGCCTTCAGTTTTGTTAAACTGATCAATACAGCAATATCAGAATACAAGAAATGAGCAATCATACAAAATGGATGTACCTAGAATCTGGATCTTTCATCTGTATATTTGTAATCCAGGTAAGTATGTCCAAACACATGTTCTGTACATGATCTGGACTAACCCCACTGAGTAGAAAGCCATCGTCAAAGGCCACACTAGACAACAATTTGTTATGAAAGCTAGCATGATCTATTACAGCATTCCTTTGTATCCTGAAACAGTAACAATAGAAATTTTCATCCATAATGTGTTAAAGTAACGAAAATAATCATTGTGTGCAGTTCTCCACTTTGAAGTCCCACTTGTCAATTCTATTTGATTAAAAATTTAAATCAATGCAAAATAAGGATACTTAACAAATTGGAAACTTTTTCAGTCTTCCTGCGCTCCCCTTCGAATTAAATTTTTGAAAACAATTTTTTCTTGAACTTTTCTTGCATACTTCATGAATAGTTCATGAAATATGAAAGCATATCTCATTACCATACTGAAACAATTATATTCAACACATGGATATACATACCTCTCTCTTGGAATGGTAGTTTTCTTTGTCTTACGTATGGTAATGGAGATTTCTGTAAGCCAGTCACAACCTTTCAAATTCTCCATTTTATTCTTTCCAGTAGCTGATGAATAATTTTCAAAAAGAGCTTTAATTGTTTTTGTTCTATTCTTATCAGAGGCTTGAGCAGCTGTTCTTTTCTTCTTTATATCCTGAAATATAACAAGTAAATATAAATTTAACAAGTCAGGGCTTTTTTTCACAGGTAGGGGAAGGGGCCTTTTCCTTAAATTTGGGGGAAAATAACGCATAATTTTTGCAAAAGGGGAAGAAAAAATTTGATGTTAATTGAATTTTAGGGGAAAACTGCATGATTTTAAAGAATTTTCCTGAGAGGAAGACACCTATGAACGGCCACTGCTATAGAAGGAAAAAAAGCCCTGCAATTATACATAAATCAAAAAGTATAGTGCATCCTCTCCGAAGCAACTCCCTCTGGGAGTAGCAAAATTATAAATGTTATTGCTCTAGAGAGGTTTAATTCATAGTTAAAAGTTGCAGAGGGAAAAAATCATACTTCTGCTAAAGGGGGGTTGTTGCTCAAGAGTGGAAAGCTCTGGAGAGGTTGTACAGTAAATATAACTGGTGTAAATAAGGACATACAATTTATTTATTTGGGTTTAATGCCATTTTTCAACAAAGTGCAGTCAAACCTGTGAACAAAGGCCACCCTTGGGAAATACAATATGTGGCTTTATTTGGTGGTCATTTTGTTTTAAATGATCAATGGTAGTTTTTAAGATTGGCCTTAAATCACAGGTTGGCCTTTATTCAGAGATGGATGCTAACACAGGTTTGACATTAATTGATCAATCACAGATCAATAAATTATCCATCAAATAATACACAGATTAAAGCATACCTTCGCTTTCTCAGTGTGTTGTTCTATAGCCTTGCTGGGAAAGCCCTTTATATGTAGAAGGAAAGACCTTGGTTTTGATAGCAGCAATTGTGGACTAGTAAGAGAAACAAGTCCACTATTCCCAGACAGATCCAAACAATCAGAGATATCTATTGGTCCACAAAGTATCTCGGCATTATGACTTTCTAGAAACTGTGGATCTAACACATTATTTATCACAGGAGCTGTAACAGATGAACTCGAAGAATCTGATTCATCAGAGAAAGCTTGATTTATGCTAAAATTTATTTTACTATCCACAGGAGTTGAAGCAGCTTCGGGACCAGATTTTGTCTGTCGTCCAATTGCACTGATGTTTTGCTTAAGCAATGTTATTTGTATATTAGGTGTTAACGGACACCAAGGGTAGATTGAGAACTTCACATCAACGTGTCCGACACAACACACTCGAGGAAGGACAATCTCAAACAGATGTTCGTCCCATGTATTCCTAAAAATGAAAAAAAAAAGTTTGTAAAAAGAAGAAACTTCAGTCACAATAGTTGAGCTTGAAATTATCAAATAAATTGTAAATGCATTTCTAGTGTGCAACTTATGTTTTTGTCGCTAATAATTGTACTAGTCTCACATTTAACCATACATTCTTAGTGAAATAAGGAGATTTTCACTTGTCCCGAATGTCAGGCAAGTCGCATATAATCACCAACTGTGGTATTTCACCATAACTGATACAGAAAGCTAAGTGCAAGAATCACATCTTCCCATTTAACTTCACTACTAAAATTCATCCATCAATCATTTCTTTCTTAGCACTTGCAACTTTTGTACAGGGGAAAACAAAATTACATGTAGACATAGAAATATTGAACAAAAAATCTTCAGATAGCTATTTATAATTAATCATTGTACTTTATCCATGTTATGACAAAGTAACGGGAAAACTATTATCATTCTTAAAATCATATAAAAATCATACAATACAATTTTATTCAGTGAAGAAGATTCAATATTTGTCAAAAGATGAATTAATTTTATGAATGTCCAGAACATTTGAGCAAGTGGATAGAATAAAATCAATAAAGAATCTGATAGGAATGCTGTGAGTGAGCAGGAAAAGAAACATTTACAAAATCTAAACACCAACCCATCAGCCTGAAGTTTCCATGTTCTAGTATGTTGAGTAGCCTCCCCTTGGTGTTGAAGGTGTTGTGGGTGGCGCCGTTGCTGTTGTTCTTGCTGCATTTCCGTCCAGCATGGGGGAACAGTGGCAGTAAAACGTGGCATTAAATTCTCAAACTGTATCAGATTATACACATGACTCAGGGAATCAAATGTCAGAGACTGTTTAGCCAAAAGTTCAGAACCTAAAAAAACATAATAAAACTTGATGATAGAATAATTGATCTTGTAAATTAAACAAGAGGGCCACATTGGCCCTTTATCGCTCACCTGAGAACAAAGGCCAACAATCAATGACCAGGTAATATAGTTTCCATCTCGTAAAACTCATTTTTACGTAGATTTTGAAATCAAAACCAACAATGAAGGTATAATACTGTTAAACAAACTAAAACATAGCAAATTTTCTAATCCAAGGGTCCATAACTCTTGAAGTTGTGGTCCGATTCCACCCATAACTTAACTTGTCCAAAACCATAAGGTCATACACATTCATTGTAAATATGATTAGGATCGGTGAATAAATAAAGGCGCTAGAGTGTAAACAAGCTAAAATATAGCAAATTTGCTAAGTCAAGGGCCCATTACTCTTGAAGTTTGGGTCCAATTGCGTCCATAATCGAACTTGTCCAAGATCTTTTGGTTATACACATTTACTGAAAATATGATTAGGATTGGTGAATAAATGAATGCGCTAGAGTGTAAACAAACTCAAATATAGCAAATTTTCTAAGTCAAGGGCCCATAACTCTTGAAGAAGTTCTGGTCCGATATTGCCCTTAATCGAACTTGTCCAAGATCTTTTAATTATACACATTTACTGAAAATATTATCAGGATTGGTGAATAAATGAAGGCGCTAGAGTGTAAACAAGCTAAATATAGCAAATTTTGTAATTCAAGGGTCCATAACTCTAGAAGTTATTATCAGATTTTGCCCATAATCGAACTTAGCCGAGACATTGTGGCCATATACATTGTGAGCAAGTTTAATCAAGATTCGTAAAGAGCTGCGGTTGCTAGAGTGAACAAACTAATTGTGGACGGACGACGGACATTCACCGACTAAAAAAGCAAATATCTTGATGGAAAGTGAATAAGTAATGAATTAGAAAATTGAATAACTTAAAATTATCTTACACTATTAGTAATGTAACATACATATTAGCAGGGCTTCCATTTGACCCTTAAAATGGCATGTTGACTCTTGAAAGTAGCATATTAAAGCTTCAGACCTTGAGAATTTTTACTGAAGGGTCAAATTTACTATTTCATTAGTAGGAAATTGTGTAGTGTTGGCCCTTAAAAATTATTATCAGCTAAGGGTCATTTTTTACCCTCAACTTTTGACGTCTATACAGAACCCTCTTTTAACTTATCAAATGTTTCTTGAAGGGAACCAAGAAGGCAGAATGGTAATTGTATTAACCTCGAGAAATGATTAGTCCATATAAATAGAGGAATCTTTTCAACCTACGAACAGATGAATTCAGTATTAATTTAATGACTGAAAACAGCTGCTTGCATCAATATTCATAATCAATCTTCTGTAATTTCATACATCACAGAAAGTAACAAAATTAATAACATTGTTACTTAAATAATATTATTTTGTTAAATCAGGCGTTTTTTTAGGAAAAGGGAGATGCTTGGTGCAGGTAAAAGGAAGAAAAATTACATTCATGAAAGAGGCAAATTTGGATGGTATTCACACTACAAATACGGAAATGGATTTTTTTATAAATATACAGCTTATTTTCGGAAGTGTCATTTTCTTAATTAAAAAACCTGGTAAGTATTAACTATGGTACCAGTATAATTTATGGCTAAAAGAAATATTTACTTGAACTTTTAGGAGATTGTTCAACATTATCATCCCCATGAACACCATCTGATGCAAATACAGGATCTGTTAGTTCCATAGTTGGTGTAAGCTCACCTTCCACCATACTGTCTGAATGATCTGGTACTTCTTCACTCAGTTGATAGAAGTATAACATTCCTCCACTAGAACATATACAAAGTCGGTCTATACCTGAAATAATATCATATCCAATTAATGCCAGTATTTCACACAACTAACATTTCATCTTAAGTCAAACACTAAAACATAAATGAATACATAAGATTATTTTAAAAAAATATACTTTTATGTATTCATTTATGTTTGACATAAGATGAATAAAGACACATGTTGCTAATTATACAAGCCAGCATTTTTTTCTAGTATTTTGGAAACATGACCCCGTACCATTATGATTCATTGGGAATTTCAGCAGTGTTTTGTTCAAAATTGGGAAAATATACAAGACTGGAATTTTGCATTGTTTAAATAAACATAAACAATCACTGTCCATGATGGGAACTTTCAATCATTACAAGTCTATTACAGTGAAAGATCTCTTGTTTTCAAAGATTTTAGTTATTTATATTTTGTTTTTGTTTTTGGAAGTTTCAATTGGGAATTTTTTCTGTGAAATGGGGAAAATGATACTAGTTTCAGCTGGGAATATGACCCAATATCGGCTATAAAATTAGCCTAGAAAACCCCTGTAAGCTCAATCATTCGAAATTAAATTACTAACAGTAAGACATGGTTAAACTCTGGTAAAAAGAAAACAAAACTTACCTGAACAAAATGTGACATCAATAAATTTATCTCCATTAGGTGGATGGATAGAAGCAAGCACAGTGAGATCACTGACATTTAAAATTGTCAATTTTCCAGTTGTATGTATCACAGCAAGTTGACCGCACTGACCAAGTGACTTTGAGCCATTAGCAGTGTCCAATGAAGGAGCAGAAACAAAAATCTCATCATCACATTGGACCATTTCTTCCTCTTCAACTTGTTCACAAACCTCACCAGGTAAGACAAATAAACGTGCAATAGCACCATCTGATATATCCATATTACGCACTGTAAGTGGTTTCTCATCAATAGTTGCATATGAACTATCATTATCGTAACTGAACTTATAAATAAGAATAGAACCCAGGATGCTTTCTGATTCAGTATTTATATCAGAGGAATTTGTATTTAAATTGTCACTGGAACTACAAGTATCACTCATTTCTGAAAATCCTGACGATTTTTTAGATGTATCTGTCTGTGATTCACTTGTGCAGCTAATCACTGCTATAGAAGGATCACTAGACAGAGTGGAGGTTTCAGAAGTTTTAATGCTACTAAAAGATGATTGGGTTGAACACTTTAAACGAGGAGACAAAGCAACTACCAAATGTTGTTTATCTAGGGTCGGACTAACGTAGCTAACTTCTAAATGTTCCAATTGAAGACTGCTAGGAAAATCAATACACTGCAACACAGTTCCTGACTTCTGAGAGGAAAGACGTTTTATTGCACGTTCAGGAATGGAGATTTTTTGACAATTACCACCGATGCCATTTTCTTCCAAGCTGTCTTGTTGACTACTTTCAGTCGGACTACTTGTTGACAGTGATGTTGGACCTGCAGTAACCTTGACGATTTGTACGTCCTGATCAGAATCATATAAATTACCTAAACTCCATTCCTCTGGATTAGTCATACTATTATACGTCCCAATCATATTCCCAGTACTCGTAGATGGTTTGAGAGAATCGGTACTTGGCTGTTTAGATATTCTCTTTATGTCCTCTTTCACTGACAGAACCAATAAGTATGGTATAAAGTTAGTAGATGTGTTTAACACATCATCTTCAGTTTGGACTGGTTCAGTCAATGTCTCACACTCACTATCAGTTATAATATGTGGCGAAGTTTCACCACTAACACTTTCATTCACTTTATTCATTAACTGTACATCAGTCTGTACATCTAAAGCCACAGTTACATCATCACAGTTAGATTGATTCTTCGGCCTTCTAAGAGAAGCTCCACATATAACACTTGGCTGTATAGGCCGACGTTTAACTCTGGATCCTCTGTCTTTCTTTGACATAGATTTCATACTATGACCTTCACTCATCCCTTCATGCTCTAGCTTTTCCACAATGCATAAAGAAGTCACTTCAATATCATTATTAGGGCGTGGAAATGATTTATGATCTGAAATCATGATAAAACAATGAATGAAAGATCTCCCAAGTTCATCTTAAAATGCAAGCCTTATTTACAACAATGGCAATGGCTTTTTAGAGTGTCTTAAATATAGTAATGAACATTCAGGGAAATACTTTGAAATATTACTATACCAATATATATACAGCATAACTCAAAATGGTTCAAAAAGCAATCAGAGCTCATTTTTAGCATACAAACTGTATACTTCATTGTTTTAAATTACTACATAAATTCTGAAAATGATTGAAAATTCAATATTTTGTGTAAGAATGAAAGGTAAAATGTTGACAATCACAGATCTCTGATCATAAGAGAGATATCTGTGTTACATATGTTACTTATCAATACTTACTCTCTACAATAACAGGGTTTTCATGAAGAGGTATTTCCATTAGTTCTTCTTTTAAGCTATTTTCTCCAACTGAAAATTTTGTATCACTTTGTGTACGGGCTCTTTTGGCATCAACTTCATCTTCCATCGCACTGAAATAAATATTTAATATTAATGTGTAATAATTAATAAACACAAGACATAGCAGTGGATACTTTCCAGTTTCTGCGGGGTTTAATACTGTTTTTTTCAATGATAATTCAGCTACAGGTATACAGCAGCCATTTCACCTTCATTGACTGTTTTCTAACCAGTACTAACTTACCCTTCCACAAATTGACAGTAACGTCTCCAGGAAAATCAATATTTTGTCAAATTTTCATAGAAGGGTATGATTCTTCATGGACTATCTATCAATGAACAATACATGTACTGTACAAAAATGTGGCCTTACAATTTCTCTGTATGTTTCTTTGGATAAAACATTTATCTGTGCAGACATATTTCCAGACATGAGTAGAGCACACTGATCTCAATGAAAGATCTTGCAACATCAATTATTCAGAACCACAAAACTGTTGATAAGGCAGACTGCCTAATCTAATAATTTTACAGATTTTGGGACAAAACTATTGATTATCAAGCAAGATGAACTGTGGAGACTATCAAGAGATTAAAACAAAGTAATCTTACCCCTCAGCTCCTGTTGGCATTTCTAGACTGTCCTCCATCTGTACACTACAACCAGTCTGTTCTTTTTGTTTGTTTTGTCTGTCGACTAGTAAACCAGTCTTCAGTGCTACAGGTGTTTCTGTGGGATCTATCACAAACTGGCTGTGTTTCTGAAAGTGTTCCATATAACTTCCTTATATATCAAATATAGGAGTAGATACATAGATTTATAACTTACATAATTTAATAGACACAGGCCACCTGAGTTTCAGGTATATCTCACTGATAGCGCAATCAAAATGATGACATCACCTAACAGGGCTTAACAAATCTTTTTAAGGCTACTAATCCAGCAGGAAGACCAGTTTAGAATTTTTAGTATATCTACAACACTGTCAACTTTTACTGCGTCTACTTCTACTCATACTTACTAGAGGACAAGTAGATTTGTCAAGCCCTGCACAACTAAAGTCAAAACTAACATCCAAATTTTCAATAAACTTGCAGCTTCTAAGTTTACTACATTTGCTTTGTCACACAGTAAAAGTTGAATGCAGACAAAATTAATGTCATTGTCTTCAGCTTTATATTCTGCTGAAGTTCATAAGCTATAATTCTCTCTTGATTCCAAACACATAATAAATCATGAAGTATTTCAGATTTCAAATATTTATGACTGTTTCGAAGTAATCAAATAACAACTACATCTTCTTGTTATTCCGAAAGTGTTACAGAAATTCTTAAAAAACAAAGCAATCATTTAATACTGAATCAATGTAATACCTTCATTTTGTGTGTTAAATTCCATACAACAACATGACCATGTTTGGTTGAAGATGCGATGTAGTTTTCACTTGCTGTAGAGCTGACACACTGTATTTTCTCCCCTGTTTCACTGTGAGTGATAGCTGGCTGTGTGGCATATGTCACAGACAAGGGAACATTCTGAGTATGTTCTCCTTTAACAAATGGACAGGAAGGGGAATGCCTCTCATGCTCAGACCTATAACATAAACATTCAAGTTTATCAGAATCTGTAGTATAATGGCCCATTCAACAGTAATGGTCAATTCAGAGCCTCCCTAGAGAGATGGGAGTGAAAGTACAGGAAAACCGAACATTTATATCTCTTCTTTTTTAATAGATTTACCTGGTTCTTCAATCACTGTAGCCAGAGCAAAGAACCGATACACACCTCACCTGTTTCCTGTGATTTTTTTAACACAGTACTTGACTTTGTAGTTGGATGGGGACATTGAAAAAGCGTCTCTGTAATACTGAAAGGTGAAGTCGAGATTCGAACCAAATATAACACATCAGTGTTCAGTTATACGAAATAGCATATGCGACATTATCAGCAAACAATCTAAGAGTAATTTAAACAATATGATCTTACATATGCTGTAATATACAGTTATTGATTAGTGAACCATTGAATATAATGACTATTATCTATCACTAAGAATATTGACCTGACATTATTTTTAGATTGAGAATTTCCTAATTTCCATGTAACTGGAGTGTCAATAGAGTCAAATTAAAAATCCTGAAAATCATATGCAACCGACCATTTTTGCCAAACAAGAGGCCTTCAACCACAATGTTTCCATAGTTAACAGTTTGTATTAAAGAAAATCCATCAGAGCAGATTAAATTGACCACATCTTTGCCATTTCTTGAGATATTTTCGTCAAATAACTTTTATTTTGCTCAGAAATCATATAGCATATATATGTAGAATATCGTCAGCCCTGATTGAATATGATGTTACACCACTGAATATGACATTTATGTGTCACTATCAATCAGGCTTTAACCCATTCAAAACATGTTTATTTGTAGATCATATTATAAATGTTCATACAAACTCACCAAGGTTCATCTGTCGGTTCCCAGCACACCAGACAAACATTACAAGTGAAACACATAGCTCTGTCATCACCAGACAGATTGGGTTGGTGATAAAATCCAGCCTGAGCCATAGGATCTGGTAACGCCCATCTAATTGACAAAACATACATATATGTATATAGTGAAGAAATACATGCAATAATGCACTGATTAATATGATGTCTCATTGTACAGTGAAAGTTAACATTTACTTTATATATTTTTAAAAAAATATTCAAAATTATTTTTTCTTCAACAAGTTTTGCATGTAAGTATACATGTACATTACATTGGATAGATCATGGCTTTTTTATATAAAGTTTTACACCCCTTTTCAACAGCCAGAGTCATATAAGGCGGACAGTTCACCTAAGTGACCTAACCATCGTTCCTGAAAGAACCAGAACTAGACTCCCATCTTTCGTAAGCAACTGCCTACTTTCTCAAATAAAGAGACATGGTCTGTAGTGGGACTCGAACCAACGACCCTCTATCAGTGATAGGTTACAGTGATTTGAAGTCAGCGACCTTAACCACTCGACCACGGAGGCGGGTCAAGATCATGGCAAATAATAAATTAATGTTTACAGAAAACACAATCTGTCAAAATAAGATATATTATTTAACAGTATATAACATACTTGTAATTCATGTGGGGCCACTTAGTGAATGTATCACGCCTTGCTGCTTCACTGAACATTTTAGACCTGTCAATCTGTCCATCGCTGCTATCTCCATCACATCCAGGTAACAAGTAACCAAGACGATCTGTGACAGCTGATGCTATAGAAAGGCCTGGCTGTGGAACATTCAGTCTCTTGATTTGAGCAACGAGATTACTACTGGCAGTCTTTAAGTCACTGTATGGTAACTCCAAACAAACGGTTGCCCACTATAAAACAAAGTATGTCACTGGCATGAAAAATTTGATGTATATAGTAATATTTACAAACTGCTTTTTTGGAACAGGTTTTATGTTCGCTTACAGCTTTAAGTGTACATATTTTTAGACAAAAAGGGCCATCCGTGGCAAAGATTAAATGAGGCATTTATTCACAGGGTGACCTTATTCAGAGTTGGCTGCTAACACAGCTTTGACTATAGAAGTAAAAGTACAAAATATCACCCTCAATAATCAAACACAATGTAAGGTTATCAAACACATTTTTGCTGAATTTTGTGTTACATAATTGATTGCACCATGTCCATAATGAGTGAAAAAAATGGAAAATATCTACAAATTACTTAGTTATATTTATGCAAATAGTAATTGTAAATTTAATTCTGAACTGAAAAGATATATGAACAACTACCTTAAACATCAATGATACTGTATACGTCTTTAAATTGACAGGGCTAAAATTTGGCATTTTTGGAAATTTAAATATTGGCGGTGGTCAAGAATTGGCAATTTCTTAAAAATCCGCCAAAATAAAACCATCTATTGTCCGCCGCTGCTAAAATTAAACCAATGTAACCTATATTTTAATTTGCTTTACATCTTTAAATGTTCTTTGTTTGTAAACATGTTCGCACCTTCCATATACAAAATATTTTTTTTATATTATTGGCGATGTTATATATCTGCGGTGTGAATTATTGGCGGGGTTTAAAATTGGCTGAAACCTATCAACCGCCAAAATAGCGAACATTAAACCACCGCCAAAATTTCAACGTATACAGTAGGTAATCTAGTTTTAAATACAAGTGCTGATAAAACAATCCTTCATTAACTCCTTTCAATACCATGCTGCATTTTTGAAGAGCAATAAAACATTAATTAAAATGCCAACTGATCATAGTGTGATTTATATTACCTTGGCAGTTTTATGATTCCCTTTGGTAGCCTCTTGAACAGCTTCTATTTTCTGTTGAAGTTCTTGGACCACAGCATCAACTGGCTCAGGACTTTCCACGCTTGTCAATGATTTCAAGAACTGGCTAGCCTGTAATGGTTGACAGAAATAAAAACATACTTTTATTAATCCAACACATCTCATTCGATACCTGCTTATTATACTTAAAAGAGGGAAGAACAGAGGTATTAAGGCAACACGCTGAACTACAGAATGAGAGGTTGTGGGTTTGAATCTCAGCTCAGCCTTTAGAATTTCTCAAGAACGCTTTTTCAGTATCCCTAACCCAACTAACCCAAGTACTGCCTCCAGAAATTCACAGAAAAAAGGGCAAGGCATGCATCCATGACGTACACCGGGTAAATAAATAAATACCAAAAGAATGTTTAAAGAGAAGCAGTATTTAATCCATTTCGAAGGGTACCCCTCAATTTTCACATCGGAACTATGTGATTTACATTAATGACCCCTTTGGCATTAAAATCAACAGGAATCTGCAGAAAAATAACTCATTTTTGAACTTAACATTTGAGCATATTGTTATAAGTAAAACATACATCTGCAAGTGGTAGCTCTAATCTAACTTTGTCCTTCTGTGCTGTAAGAGGTGTCTGAAGAGCTGTATCCATCAACAATACACCTTGTAAATCTCTACGTACACCGATAGACATACTATCACTGAACACCATTCTATTCTTCTCAGGCAAATATAAAGTGGAAACTGTCTCACCTGGTCTTGCTATAACAGACAAAATATACAATAAAGCAAAGAATAACAGAAAAGAGTCAAATGCTGAAGTTAAATTAACTTGTTGGTTATTTATAGTTCAATTTATGTGAAATACAATTGCATTTCATCAACAGTAGTCTTTGAATTATTTTTTGTGACAAGTTTCTCGACTATATAAACCAGGTTGTCCCCAGAAGACTTAAAGAAAAAAATTCATTTGGGCTTGGGGCAACCCACTAATTTGATGACTGCAAAAGGGACTGTGCAACTAAAATTTAAGTATATCTGAAGTGAAAATTGCATGTTTAATCAAGAAGTACAGTACTACTACTAGTGCAAATAAACCAGAGAACTTGATTTATTTGGCATTGTTTACTGATAAAATTTTCGAAATAACCTAGTTGTCTCAACTACAAAATTCCCAATGAATCTGACCGGTCCCAGACCCATTCCCAAAGAGATTTAAAAAATTACACTAAAATGTAGTAACTTTAACAAAAAATATGACCAAGTGCTGGATTATAATTATTGATGCTTACAGTGCTGTTAAGTTCTAATTAAAATATTGAATGAAAATTATTTCATTAGGAATCAATATTGAACACAATGTCTTAAATTTCATACAGATCAAATCATTGTGATGTAACTTTAAACATTCTGTTTGAGACCCAAGAGATCTCGTAAATATAGACATACAGTAGTAGTCAGTACGGACTACGAGTACGATTCGTATTTTTGATGTATTGTGCAAGATTGCGACTTCTTATTTTCCATGAGATATACAGTCTCAAGGAAAGAGCAATCTCAAATTCGAATAAATATAAGTAAACATAAACGTGTATTTTAAGCAGTGAACGGTTTAACTGCGCATTAATTAATACATAGTGCGCTGATCTCGGCGTAAATAAAAATTCGTTACCAGAAAGGTCAGATTTTTGCAAGACCGTCCCAGAAGTGACATCATAAACTTTCACGGTTGGCTCTTTTGTTGTAACAATAATTGAATTCAATGCTGAGTGGTATGTGACATTATTAGCTGGCTCGCCGATCGAGATACAGCCATCTTCACCGACATACCACTGGTGCTTCCCTGTGAGGGAAGCCATCTTGCCTGAAATTTATCGATGACCTCACAACTGGTTAATTATTGTATGACTTCACTAGCCTTATACTGATATATAATGGCTGGCATGGCATCCGATTACAAAGGAGCATGTTATTAAATATAATTTTATTTTTTGATTGAATAACACGTTCCTGTGGTTATAATACCAGAGGCATGTTATCTATGTCTCATAATGCATATCAAAACTTAAAAATAATAAATATATCATTCACAGTGAAGGAAATCAATGCCTTATTTATTTTCCTTTTTATATAGTCAACTTCTTTTCATTTCATCGTGCAATATTTCATGAATTAGTAAAGAGTCCATGGTTTGTTTATTTTTCTCTCATTACCTATACCAATGCCAGTTTTCTTTAAAATTGGCCTAATTTAAAAGAATTTTTTAATCTCTTAACTTTAACCGAAAAAAGGTAATATGAATTATGTTTAATGGAATTGCATTAGTATTTTGACCAAGAATAAAAGGAAAAACATTAATCAAAAGTAAAACCACGGTATTTGAGATTTATGTATAAGTTATCTGCCCTTGAAATGACATAAAATAACCAAAGAAATTAAATTCAAGGGCAGATAACTAAAAAAACGAGATCAGTGACCCCCATTTTTTCGCATATAATGTTTCTGTTATTATATGCTATGGTCTTGCAAAGATTTAAAAAATATCTTGATCAGTTTTATTTCTGCCTACTGTATATGTCTATGTTAAAAAATGTAGCAAACTGTAGCAATTAAAGTTTAAACGTCTTTAACATAAAAATTCCTAGGCAACACAACCCCGAGTCTTGCCTAATGACAAGTACTTATGTACTTACATGTATGTATATCAGTCCTTGCTAATGACAAGCGCTTATTACCATGGACATATTCAGACACAAATTTGAATCCATATTTCGATAATGAAATATAGACTCCTAAGTCAGGAAGTTATGTTTTCTTAGGAAGGACTTGTAAAACATTTGAGATTACAGTATGTCTAAAATGAAAAGAATACAGCAAAAGCATAAGCCTTCATAATAGTTAACATAATATGAGATAAAAGAATCGTCAACTTTAAGTAGCCTAGTTGTACACGAAAAGATTCGTCTTGGTCTGTGTACGATTTACTCTAACCTTAATAGGCTTCTTGAGTTATCAAAATATTCAAATTTATCAAGGGACGTTACTCTCTAAACATTCGCGAAGCTTCTGGGGATCTCGTCAAACTATCATCAAACATGGCTGAAGGAATGTCAGTTGTCACCCAAAGTGTGGTTACCGTCAACATTTCAAGTTCTCTTAATAGTTTTGGTAGCGAACGCAGATTTCAAAAGGACTTGACAATCGGAGATATGAAGGTATAAGTTTGTTTACATGTGTGACGATTTCGGATATGTTTAGTATCCGGATATCTGATTGTATTTTTGACAATGTACTCGCGAAGTTTTTTAAATTATGAGTTTTACTTTAATTAGGGTAACTATGATTCTTTGTATTCAATTATTGAATTTGTAATCATTGACGCACTATCAAACTTACTTGCTCCTGCGTTTTTGAATAAATTATGCAAATGAGGCACTAACAAACTTCTGCTCTAGCCGTATGCGACAGCCGGACGTAAACAATGCCTCCATACTGAGCATGCGCAGCTTAAAACCACGCCTTGTTTTACTCGATTAACTTTTTGCGCAATAGCTACTTTCGATTTCAAGTTATTTGTATAAACTAAATTTGCTCTGTTTTAGTGTTATTCAATACAGGAATGCTATAATATAGCATCCCTGTTCAATGTTATAATGCTATGTCTGGTTCCAAATTTCTTTGGTTGTCTACGGAACTGAAACTTACACACTACCAAACTGCTCTATATGCAAAGGTCAGCATGCTAGCGAGACTTGTCACTTATTCATGACAGCTACTAGCAATTGAAACGTGTAATAAGAACTTATTATGTGTACAGCAGGTTCTAAGCTCTGTCAATGGTCAGATTTCTGCTGTATTTTGCGGTCACTGAGTTATCTAATACTGCCATAATTCTAACACAAACTGACAGGCTTCGAATCCACGAGACTTTATATACCTTATATACATCGACCACGGAGGCAAAATACAATTAAGTTAAAAGTTAAGTGACAGCAATATTAAATAATTTGCCGTCGTTATAAAAAAGGATTTTAATTCTACACAACTCTACTGAATCAAATTTCTTGTACGTATATATATCTATAGGCCTATGCACATATCCAGCGAGGCGAGGATGTGTTCATGTGATGTCCTATGATATCCTTGAAATATACAAGACTTTAGTGGTTTCCTTAAAAGTCAAGGAAAAATACCCTCATGCATAATTTGGTCCTTTTTAGTCTGTCCATTCTTTGAATTCATTGGGCCGCCTGCACATATACATGCATGTCAGGCCGACGGCACAAATAATAACCTTTAAGTACAGACAATAAACGAAATGAAACTCCCACAAAAATAATACAACCATACATTTATCAATTTCTTATCCAATAATGCCCAACATACGCAATACTGTACATATGCATGTATACACATATCAACGGTTGAATCAGTACTATGCTGTTACGCAGAAATTATGCGGTATTTTTAATGTAAACAAACCACTTTAACATCACAGACACTAAAAACAAGGAACAGACACTACTCAATCATGACAGAAACGTAAAGTATATTCATTTATGTGTTTGAAAAAAATTGTCTTCATGTTCAAATTTCTGAGTTTATTAAAAACGGTATTTTCTACAAGCTACTTTCGTTTTCGCCGAACATACTGGTCAGGCACACTTGATTAGGTTCGCAGCCTCATTTGCATAATTTATTCAAAAACGCAGGAGCAAGTAAGTTTGATAGTGTGAGGCCGCGAACCTAATCAAGTGTGCCTGACCAGTATGTTCGGCGAAAACGAAAGTAGTTTGTACATGTATGTTTTATGTGCAAAGCAATCATTACAGTCTTGTCCCACATATTACAGATTAACATAGTTTGTTTATGCAATGAATGAATTTTATGTTGAACAAATATGATCAAAATCGAGCATCAAATAACTGATTTATGACAGTGCTCCAGCTAGCCCGTTTTTGCAGGGCGTCGCGCCCTGCCCTTAAAAACAGACGCCCTGCCTTTTTCAAAGACCCTGCCCTACAAATCATGCTAACATCATTTATAAGGGACCTATTTTCTACCATCTATCGTTTTGTTTACGACCAAAGCGTGTTGAAACTGTGAAATCCATGCTTGCTCGCGGCGATATTTAATCACGCGTGTAACTGTGTTGACGACTGGTTACCGGCATACATAATGTGATCGCGTATAATCGCATTGTGTCTCGCGGAACCAATCGTGTCAAAACAAAGTCATTATACCAGTATGCATTTGTTTATTACACTAGATAAGGAATTGACGCCTTGGGCATTATCGATCGGATTAAAAAATGCATATAACCACATCAATTAACTGATAGTCTTTGATTAATTTACCGACACTTAGTCACGGTCAATTAGCATCTTGGAAAGCGAGTATTTACTATCGTAGACATTTATTAAAGTATGTCGGTCCGAGACCGACAGAAATTGCAAGTACCGTCTCATTTATATAATAAATCGAAAATCTATGTGCGAGTTCACTACCACATGACCTTACCGTTTTCCGAAAACGTACTTTCACTTTACTTATCGGTTTAAGGATAAAGTCGAAACATCGCCGAATAAAGCTAATTATAATAATAAAGAATAAACGCCCGTTGTACGGTCCGATTCCGGTATTGAATAGACAAACAGAGACGTATCTTACGGAAAAACGTACGAACAAATTATGTTGTTGTGAGTCTAATTCTTGGATTGATTAAGTTACTAGAATAAAAATTATAACGGAAGATGTGTTACTTTTTGTGATTGTTAATGTTAAACTACGTGTATAGGGTGTGTACGTGTATCTTTGAACAGTTAGTTATTTTGACAATAAAATTACACATGATATTTTTTTCTATTATTTGATATATATATGAATAGTTACAATATATGAAAATAATGGGCACTGGGCACTCTTAAAATTGTGTCTTTAAAGGTGGTAAAAAAAAAATTTACCCTTCTCTGTGTCATAACAAAACACAAAAAAGAAATAAAATAATCAACAATAACAAACACTTGGTTTTATAGTGTATTTAAATGCTGCAAATGTATTGTGTGTTAAGCAGATTTCCGCGCGTTACAAGTGCCCTAATGTCCTTTCCAACCCCCTGCCCTTCCCAACCCCCTGCCCTTCCCAAAGTCTAGCTGGAGCACTGTATGAGCGTTATAAATCCAGACATGCTGCAGAATGGCCACAGTTCTGTCACTGTGTCGTTGTAGAAAATACCGTTTTTAATAAACTTAGAAATTTATTTGAACATGAAGACAATTTTTTTCAAACACATAAATGAATATATACTTAACGTTTCTGTCATGATTGAGTAGTGTCTGTTCCTTGTTTTTAGTGTCTGTGAGGTTAAAGTGGTTTGTTTACATTAAAAATACAGCGTAATTTCTGCGTAACAGCATAGTACTGATTCAACCTTGATATGTGTATACATGCAAGAGTACAGTATTGCGTATGTTGGGCATTATTGGATAAGAAATTGATAAATGTATGGATGTATTATTTTTGTGGGAGTTTCATTTCGTTTATTGTCTGTACTTAAAGGTTATTATTTGTGCTGTCGGCCTGACATGCATGTATTTGTGCAGGCGGCTCAATGAATTCAAAGAATGGACAGACTAAAAAGGACCAAATTATGCATCAGGGTAATTTCCTCGACTTTTAAGGAAACCACTTGTATATTTCAAGGACATCATAGGACATCACATGAACACACCCTCGCCTCGCTGGATATGTGCATAGGCCTATATAGATATATATACGTACAAGAAATTTGATTCAGTAGAGTTGTGTAGAATTAAGATCCTTTTTTATAACGACGGCAAACTATTTAATATTGCTGTCACTTAACTTTTTACTTAATTGTATTTTGCCTCCGTGGTCGATGTATATAAGGTATATAAAGTCTCGTGGATTCGAACCCTGTCGGTTTGTGTTTGAATTTTGGCAGTATTAGATAACTCAGTGACCGCAAAATACAGCAGAAATCTGACCATTGACAGAGCTTAGAACCTGCTGTACACATAATAAGTTCTTATTACACCTTTCGATTGCTAGTAGCTGTCATGAATAAGTATGATTAAAGTATCTGTATGATATGACAAGTCTCCCTAGCATGCTGACCTTTGCATATAGAGCAGTAGTGTGTAAGTTTCAGTTCCGTAGACAACCAAAGAAACATAAATGATACATTTGGAACCAGACATAGCATTATAACATTGAACAGGGATGCTATATTATAGCATTCTTGCATTTAATAACAATAAAACAGAACAAATTTAGTTTATACAAATAACTTGATGTTTCGCAAAAAGTTAATCGAGTAAAACAAGGCATGGTTTTAAGCTGCCCATGCTCAGTGCGGACGCATTGTTTACGTCCGGCTGTCGCATACGGCTAGAGCAGAAGTTTGTTAGTGTGACGCTGGTATTTGTCTGTGGAACCAGCTGCCGGGACACGTTGCCACAGCCTAATCAGAATCAATCATTGGATGTCTTCAAGGCTGGGCTTGTTGCCGTCCACAACTAGAGTCACAACATCGCTTTTTTCAGTGCCTTGCATTCTTTGCAACGACCTAGTACATAGTTTTCATATGCGACAATGCTCCAGAGAGAGCACTGTATATTAATGGAAGATGATGTGAAAAGTTAAAATGCATCTCACTTACTTCCTAAGAAATGGACATCATAAACAATATTCACAAATGCATGTATGATTTCTGTATCATTGTCATGATGAAACCTTTCTTTACCTTTGTAGGATAAATTGGTTCTTTTGACTGGAGCGAATGCCAGTAGTATGAAATTAGAACTATACAATAAAGAAGACAAGTTAGTTTGTCACCTAGACAATGATTCAGCTTTACTTGGCTCTTACCCGGTTGATGATGGAATGAGAATTCATGTAAGTACATGTGCAGGTTTTTTCTTCTTAGAAAGTGGCACTGCTAGTCAGTGTCTTCCTTCAGAAGTAAGCTACAGTACACGCAAGGTGGGTTTTCCTTTTTCCACCCGTCACTGTGCCGACGACTCTGGGTGACAACGCAAAATTTGCCATCCTCCCAGATTCACCCAGATCTTTAAATTACGGTGGACGGCCACAGTGAGCATTGCCACCGTGATTCACAGTGACAACACAAATTATGGTGACAACACGGTGGCGACACGATCTATTGAAAATAAAAGAATAAAATTGATAAGATCGCGGAACAATTACCTTATAAGTCGACAAAAATTAATATGGGTCCTGAAATTACCAGTAAAATTCAACTCAACTAATGGCTGAGTAACAAAAATATATTTTCAGACATTTGCACAGCACTAAAAACAACAATTAAAGTCTGCGCGTATTTTTGCACAAATGGGGTGAAATGGTGCAATTTGTCTTGCCAGAGAGTTGAACTATTATCGATTTTCTATTTTTAGCGCTGTTGAAATTAACGAAGTTTAAAGTTAATGTAACTGACGTCATGAATGATGATATCTGTCAATCAGATGACGTATATCTTGCTCTCTGGTTAATATTTTACTGCCATATATTGAACAGGAATTTCCTAATTTAAGTGCGTAATATGTCAACAAGGTCAGACTTTATTGCAATTTAATCCCAATATCGATCTACACACATTGTTTTGATGAAGTTGTGTTGAAACTGATGCTTAGCAATAGCATGTGCTTAGCATGTGATTGATGAATGCTAGCATTTTCATTGGTTGTTTGTTTTCCAAACTGACATTGACTGGCAAATTAACCTCCATGTAATTCTAGCTGTAAACCCCGGTTCAATCAATATGTATTGCTATTGACTGTTCGAGAGGATTTGTACCCTTTGTAATTAGTGTTGAAACTGAAGCAGTTTGGTCTAATTTGGTGACAAAACTTAGCGAAGTAACTAGACGTCATTTTCTGAAAATCACTTCATAAATGTGTTAAGTTTGTAAGAAAACACTGCCAACCCATTTTCGATATTTATGATTCAAATTTGGATTTACAAGTAGCAGCTTAGTAATTAATGCATATTAATCAGGCATGTAAGTGCGTATACTTCAGGTATATAATTCGCTTTCTCAAAAATATATACTACAGTCCATGGTAGAAATGATTATTTTTGTAACTTTGTTTAAAATTTGTAGCAAAAAATTAAACCACAGTCAAATAATCACCGTGAAACCACCGCGTTTGACCACGGTATTTCCACTGTGACCGTCAATTTTACGATGTACCGGGAAATGGCCACGGTGACAATTAGGGTGGCAATTTCTGTCCACGGTGGACACGCCACGGTGACATATGCCACCTCAATTTTCTTTTTGACGCAGTGGCTGGGTGGAAATTGGAAAACCCACGATGCGTGTACTGTATATTCCACCCCCCACCCCCCCCCCCCCCCCAAATTGCATATTTGCATTATAAATATTCCACAAAAATTCCCCTTGTTTAATTTTCCCCCTTTTACCAGCACCCAGCATCTTCCTCTTTCCTAAATAGCCCTGATATATCACCTCTTAATATCATTTAACATGCGGCTATCATAATAGTTGCTTATGAATAAATTAAAAAGTTTGATGTATATTTGGTCTTTGAACTTGATAGCTGATATATTGTATGACATTTAGTCTTATTCGTTCGGATGGTTGGGCATTATTTTGGACTTCTAACGTCTGTTTTATATTATTAGTGTATGATGATGACCTACTAACTAGTACATTCTGATTCACTGTAGTGTATGTATTGTGTGAAGAAAGTCCAAAATATTAGTACAGTACTATAGTATATATATTAGTATTTATCATTTACAACATTACTGTTTGGATGTACTAATCATGACATTTTGGTTATGTGACCTTTTATTGACTTTTCATTTATGTTTAAAGGTTGTTGATCCCAATGCTCAAGTTGGTGAATTTGAAGATGTTTCCAAAGTAGAAAAATTTGAAATAAGTGCTGAAGACTATGCCAAAAAAGCAGGTAAAAATAATTTATATGCTATGTTGTTCTTGTCATATTGTATGGATAATGACTTTTTTGGCAAACAAAGTAGTGATTAGGAGTAAAAAATTGTTTGTTTCTTGTGTTACCCAACCTACCTTAATTTTTCCTGGCAACCCTGGTCTTTTTATTAGACTCAAGGAACGGTACATCCACTTACTCACTTTTTAGCTCACATGTCACAAAAACGTGACAAAGTGAGCTATAAGGATCACTCTCCGTCCGGCGTCGTGCGGTGTGCGTCGTGCGTCGTCAAACTTTATGTTGTGACCACACTAGGGGCCTCATTTTTAGCTCAATTTTAGCAAAACTGGGTCAGAACGTTAATATCAACAAAATCTCGGATGAGTTCGATATTGGGCCATTTTGGGTAAAAAACTAGGTCACCAGGGCCAAATAAGGGAAAACTTTGTGAACACTTTAGAAATCACTGTTTTGACTGGATCTTCATGAAACGGGTCATTTCCGGTGAAAAACTAGGTCACTAGGGCAAATTGCTGGAAAACCTTGTGAACACTCTAGAAGTCACTGTTTTGATTGGATGATCATGAAACCTTGTCAGAATGTTTGTCTTCATAATATCTTGGACGAGTTCGAACATGGGTCATCTTGCCTCAATGATATGTGGATCAAGGTTGAACATAGGTCAGCCGGGGTCAAAAACTAGGTCGCTATGTCAAATCTTATGAAAAACCATGTTAACACTGTAGATTTCACAGTTATTATTGCATCTTCACCAAACTTTGTCAAATCGTTTGTTTTAATGATATAACAGTCAAGTATAAATATGGGTCATCTGGGGTCAATAACTAGGTCACCAGGTCAAATCTTAGGAAAACTTTGTTAACACTGTAGATGTCACAGTTTTAATTGAATCTTCACCAAACCTTGTCAGAATGTTTGCCTCAATGATATGTGGGTCAAGGTTGAACATGGGTCAGCCGGGGTCAAAAACTGGGTCACCAGGTCAAATCTTAGGTAAAAATCTTGTAAAAGCTCTAAATGTCATGGTTTTAATTGGATCTTGGCCAAACCCTGTAAGATTGTTTGTCATAATGATATTAAGGACAAGTTCAAATATGGATCACCTAGGGTCAAAAACCAGGTCACAAGGTCAAATCTTAGGAAAACCTTATTAACACTGTAGATGTCAAATTTTGATCGTATCTTCACCAAACCTAGTCAGAATGTTTGTCTTAATGATATGTAAGACAAATTCGAACATAGGTCGTCTGGGGTCAAAAACTAGGTCACAAGGTCAAATCTTAGGAAAACCTTGTATATGCTGTAGTTTTCATGGTTTTGATTGGATCTTCACCAAATTTTGTCAGAATGTTTGTCTTATTTATAAGTAGGACAAGTTCTAACATGGGTCATCTGGGGTCAAAAACTAGGTCACCGGTTCAAAACAATGTTTTAATGAGTGAACAGTGATTGTCATGTGAGCGATATAGGGCCATCTTGGCCCTCTTGTTTCATCTTTCCGACTGATTATCAAGAGCCTACCATGTAATCAGAAACAAACATTTTTTTAAAAATAAAGTCATTCGATAAATAGTTGAAGTTGATGTCTTTGTTACTAGAATCTTTTTTTTGCATACATATTTGCAATGTTTTGTGATAAATATCAGTATATTGTTTGATCTACCACAGATTCTGTTCGAGCATTTAAAGAAAGGAATAAGTTAGGTAGATTTAAAGATGTCAGTCCTGAAGAACAACAAAGATTAGATGAAGAGAAGAAATTAAAGGAACAAAAAGAGAAGGAAAAAGCAGAAAGTATGAAAATTGGAGACAGGTACTCTCTTGATTTGTAGCTTAAATCTTTACTATAGTATAAAAATAAGATATAATGGTTGAATGTTTAGTCTGTACTAAAGTACTACAGAGCACAGGTGGCTGTATCAGTGTTCGGGCCACACACACAAAAAATCCCATCACTGATCTTATATTACTATCAAGGTGAAAAGCCTACTATATGTCTATACGCCAAACAATGTGGAACATCGCAACTCGTTGTTTCAGCACGAAATACGTGCGCTGAAGGAAAATAGCTACACATGTATCAAGCGATCTGATCGGTCGGATATGTGTGTACAATAGTCTGTTCATTTCATGCCGACCAATCAGATCGCTTGATACATCACTCGCGCTTGACTCAAAATGGCTTGCAGCGAAGTTAAATAACGAAAGGAACACAATTTTACCGTTTCACAGTTATTAGATGTAATTGAATGAGATTTTCGATAGGAATGAATATCTTGTAGTTTATTTGAATGACATTTGTAGCTTTTTTCCTTCAGCGCACATCTTTTATGCTGAAACAACGAGATGCAATGTTCCACATTGTTTGACATATAGACATATAGTAGGCTTTTTACCTTGATAGTATATATAAGCTCAGTGACGGGATTTTTTTGGTGAACCAAACACTGATACAGCCACCTGTGCTACAGAGGATATTTGTTAAACTGTTCTGTTAGTTACGTTGACTTTGTCTTTTGTTGTCTTAAAGATGTGAGGGATTCTGATTAATGAATGTATAGATCAATTAAATTTTATTACCACTAATATCAAAGATATGTTTCAGATGTCACTTGTACATGACATAGTTATAGTTGAAACATTGTCTGTAGTAAGCAAAGAAAGAAGTTGCATCTGCATATTTAGTAGTAGACAACTAGTACCGGTATTGTACACATATGTTTACAGATGTGAAGTGAAGGTACATGGTCAGCCAAGCAGAAGGGGTTGTGTTCAATATGTTGGTGAGTCATATAAGTATTCTTTACATCAGTTTTACACTGGTTTTGCAATATCTGTAATATTAGCATTTGTAGATTGTTCACTTTCTGTGAGTTAATATGAATTATACAGATTAACATCACATTGTCTAGTGTTATTTCTTATGCTGTAAGTTAATCTATTGTTAAAGAGACCAGACTCGAGATGTATGGTTTAACTTTTCGATGTCAAGGATTTAAATACCTTGTTCTATATTTACTACAATACCTGCCGAGATGTTCAGATATATATATGTAGAATAACATAATATGATATACAGTGTGTTGGTCACTTAGTAGAATAAATTCATTATGCTATAAATTAGTTTGAATTAGGTTGAATTTCATATTCATGAAGTGTCTACAAAGTTGCCATTCATGATTGACAATAAACTCTTAATGTGACTTTGTAAGTTGAGAATTTTTTTATTTTTAAGCTAATTTTGAGTTGAGTACCTTAAAGTAAAGTTAAGTCTTTTAGATTAGTTTTTGTTTTATGTACCAGTTAACCTGACCTTAAATGTTTGTTTTTTGTCAAAGAGTAAAAGATAGATGTATGTTGTCCATAATTAGGTACCACAGACTTCAAGCCTGGATATTGGGTTGGTATACAGTATGACGAACCTGTTGGTAAAAACAACGGAACGTAAGAATTACTGCTAATTTCTGAACTATAATTAGCATTATAGATTGATAATCACTAGCTGTGTGTACTCAATGTTAGGAATGTGTTTTTTCCTGGCCTAACACAATCTGTGAATTAAGGATTTGGAACTACTTGTCCGAAATACTAAAAGTGAATAGTTTTCCTTTATACTCTTAACATAATTAATGCAAAAGTTACTTGTCCGAATCAATAGTTACTTGTCCCAGACAACAGGACAAGTGCTAATTTTGCAGACTGCCTAACAAACAGGTTCAATGCTAAGCCGTTAATCAGTACAATAGTGGTCTACCTACATCAGATAAATTTTGTTAAAAATGACGATTGTTAGATAAATAAATAAATTATAATGTCTGTTTAAATTATTATATAAATTAAGTATGCTTGTGCCCACAACTGTATGTGCTGTGTCATTAAATATTAAAATGGTATAAGAAAAATCACCATCCACATTTTAATGACTGTGTTTCATAAACATTTTAAACAGTTGAGCATGCTGAATTTGACATTTCTCATTCTCGATCTACGATATTTCTGTGTGGCATACCTAGGTAGAGGCTTGTGTGGGTGAGGCATTTTTGGAAGTATTGATTTTTTTAACACATACAGTTTTAAAAATTCAGTTAATGGAAATGAAATTTACTTCAATATTTTCTATGATTTCAGTGTGAAAGGACGGCAATATTTTCAATGTCCTGACAAGTATGGTGGTTTTGTTAAGCCAGATACTGTAGAAGTTGGAGATTATCCTGAAGAAGGCATGGACTTTGATGATGATGAAATGTGAACAGTATTAATTTTAGTTAATAGGGATTCCCAATTAAAGAGTAGCCACGAGTCATGTTGTTTCAGGAAGCTGATGATCTGTTGAAGAGAGGAATTTATTACCTGATGAGTTTCACATGTATTGGTACATGGTACTTACATTTTGCTTGGAGAACATCAGATTAATGGATTATAATGAAAATTTGTACATTTTGTTGTAATTGAAGACGACCAGTGTATTTGCATGATTATTTTGTCTTCCTGTGCAGATAAAATTTCTTCAAATTTTGAAATATTTCGATTTTCATTCCTGTGTTCCTACTCTTAATGTGTTCAATGACTTTTGAAGCTAGTGATATAATAGTCAATGGAATTCTAATAACTTTATTTAAAGTAATCATTTCATTTAAATCTCTTCAGGAAACTAATTCTGGTGTAAATGTTTTGAATTATTATTTTGTCCTCCTGTGCAGATAAAATTTCTTCAAATGTTGCATTTTGTAATAGTTCAATTTAAATGTTTTTGATGTAAATTTTTGCTCATGAAAAGTAAAACTTTGTAATGAAATTGAGGCCTCCTTTTAATTTGTACTCTGATCTTTATTAGGTATTAATTATGCTGGCCTTTATATTGAATGATAATTCAAATTTGTTCAAAATCATGTTTATGTTGCTCTACATTATTGTATCCTGTGTATCTCAAAATGTTTGTGAGTTTCAGGAATTTCTTTGACATGATTTGCCATTTTTGTGATGCTGATTATATTGTCTTTTTACTGAAAGCTAAAGTTGCACACATTGATTAATTGTTTGCTCGCTATTCATGTCAGATGTATATGCTCGTCAAGGTATGTTTTCAAGTTCAACTTGATGGGTGTTTTATATGATAAAAGAAATAAGCCAGTTGTCTCTGTCTTTTTTCACTTTGGCTTTAAGTGTATGCAACCATGCTAGCATGTTGTTGAAATGACATCGCCTAATGTTTCTTGTTTATATCAATGTTCCTGCCATAAGACATATAAATCATTGATATTGATAATGAGTACCGGGTAAGTCAAGCCTCTGCTCTATGTGCGATTTGATTGCTATTTAGTTGTTTTCATTTGTTTATGTAACACTGCACTGTGATATTTTTTTGTATCAAATATTTCTGATGTTACATGAAATAGAAGTTGTTTCACAATTATGTAATTCTATTCAATACTTGATATGTAAAGTTATACTATGACTGATATTCTTCAAAAAGATGTTATTAAATAAATATGGAAAGTTATATAACTGGAGTGTCTAAATTATAATCTTATTTCATTTATATGGCTGAATTAAACTGATTTGATTGTCATACATGTAGACATTATTTATGTGTGTGACACGAGATTCATACAAAGGGAAATTTATTTCATTTAATGATATTTGATAATAAATGTACTTGATATTTTATGTGCTAATAAAAAATCTTGCTTCTATATGTTGTTTTTATTACTTATGTTTGGTTCTTTTATATCGTACTTCATGTACTTTATATGAACAGAAACTCAGGTTTAAAAGCAATGATATTGTCCAAATGAGTTAAGACTGAACTTCAATTCTCATTAGGGCGCCTGGTATTATTGTCATATACTTAATTCATGCTGTTTTTATGTGCATAAATAACACAAGGTCATACAAAGGTTAAATATCTGAATTTTAGGGGCCTAGCATATTGAAAGAATGCTGAAAATAATATATTGAGGTCTTAAATAGCCACATACCTTTAGTTTTTGGTCTGTGTGGCCATTCATGTTTCAGATTATTATGTGATGAATCAAGTGAACTGTACTTAGTTGAAGCTTGGCCCAACACATGCACACATACATGACACTGTTCAGTGGTTTATGTGATGTTTTCTAACAAAAGTAGATAGTCAAAATGGAAGAAAGTCGTGAAATTCATACGTGGAATTTGACAATCTTCATTAAAGCCATACTCCAGGTTCTAATGCACGAAAGTCTCATGTAGGTGAATAATCATGCTTGAAATCCATAAATGAACTACTGAGCAAACCCAATATTTGACCTTCAAGTGTAGCCTTAATTTTAGAGGCACATAATATTATAATTATTATCAGACCATAATTATTGGCGTATTTCACGGGCAAATAATGATTTCAGTTTTAAGGCAAAATTTTATCTCTAACAGGTGGTAATGAAGAAATTAACGTCTTACCCAACAAAACAAATTAATATTGTAGACTCAGTGTGTATTGAGTATTGTATGTGTATTGCTTCGATTATGTATTGAATGTTTACAATCCGCTTGGACTTATCAATATGAATAAATGTATGTGTTCAGGCCGTGTGTCCAGTTATCTAGACATCTTAAATTATGAAATTTACGTAAATATGGCACGCATTAATGTCCGAAATAATTTATTGCACAAATGTCTTATAACGATGTTAAAAACATGAATGTGAACAAAATAATGAGCTTATATGATAATAATATTGTGTGAACAACAAGCGGCGCTTTGGTTTCTTTATGCAAAGTATATAGCTTTTAAAATCATTCTTAATTTCTGTATATATGCATTAGTTGAATATAATACGCCAACTTGTAAATATATAAGAAAAAAATGAATTTATGTTGCGGAATCAGTGGTGGCGTATTTCATGGACTGATTATGATTTCGTTTTCAATACAAAAAATGAATCCTTCTAATATATCGAAATTAAGAAATAAGCGCCCTACACGACAACTTAATATCGCTTAATTTTTGTATATTGAAAATTGTATATCGGTTTGAATAAGAATTGAATGTTTACAAATCGCGTGTTTAGTATTTTTAAAATGATTTCAAGTAAAAATACCATATATTTATTATAGGTCTCAAAGGAATCAAATGAGTATTAGGCCCTATGCATGTAGCGAATGTACCACGAAATGTGCGGTATCCAGGTGCGGAGAAGAATTTATGAACAACAAGCTATATCTAAGCTTTGCATAATTTTTGTCTCTTTTACTCATTATCTAGGCATTATTTATAAATATAAAATTTGATTTTTAACAGCTCTGAATGAAGATATTAAGGCCTTACGCAACATATTAATATCGCAGAATCTTTGTGTATTGACTGTGTTACATTAAACGACATGTGTAGGTATGATTGTTTACAATATTGCGTATCGGTTTGAAAAAGAATTGAATGTTTACAAATCGCGTGTTAAGATTAATGATTTCAAGTAAAAAAATACCATATTTATCAATTTGATTATAGAGAATTTAATGTAATAAAACTGCGCGGACTAAGTCTTACAAAACGAATATGAAAAGAATGCATGTTGTCAAGTTGTGGGTCTCAATTAAAGGATTCAAATGAGTACTAGTATTATGCATGTAGCGAATGAAAGTATTGACCTTGCATGCGACCAAAATATCAATATGTTCATGTCACGCGTCTCCAGTATATATTTTACACACGAAATAAGAATAATTTGTAAACAACCAGCGCGCTGCGGTTACTTTACTCAAAATATCAATTTATTAGATTAAAATATTTATATATACATGTCACAGTAGAGAATAATAAATTCAAGTCGCGCGGCCCATGTAAATATTTTACATACAAGATTTCAATGAAATTCATTCTAAATTTTGGAATAACTTTCTTCCCAATAGTCTATGTATCGAACGACATGTTTATTGGTTTGTTTACATGCATTGGTTGAAAAGATTCTGCACAATTGAAAATATCTAAGGTCAAAATGAATTGTTACTGCGATATGAATATTGTATTATGTGAATTGTATGTCCACATGGGCCTATGTATGGCTAGCTATATGTGCTACAGTACGTCGTTTTCCGTACATGAAATACCGTAAAATGATATGAGCAGGGTTTTAGTAGTTACCAATGATGTCACCTGATGATCATGTGACATAGAAGTCATGTGATATAAACATGGATGCAACCGGTATGGAAACTACGGCGTTTGTAGTTGTGTTATACTGTTTATTGAGCGCATGTGCAGGTAATGTATATATTTCAATCAGTTAAACAATTGCATACGAAACCTGTTTTAAGATAACTAAGTTCTTGTCATGGAGAACTTTTGCCAAACCGTAACGTTACTGCATTTTTCCTATTTGTCACTATTTGGGGTCCATGGCAAAATTTGTCATATTTCGTCTGATATGACACATTATTTTTACTTTTCAGAAAATTAAGTCATCAAATATTAATTAATATGAAGCATTGAGTGACGATTTCAATGATCGTTTATAAGAGCAGAGATATTTCAGACGGAAGGTATTGTCAGATTAAAAATTATGCTCCTTAGCATGCAATTTTCTGTGTAATAACTCAAGCTATACTTTTGTTATAAAGTGTTTTCCTTGGTTTTGAAGAATTAATGATAGAATGTCATTTGGTCTTAAAATACTGGTAGATCTACTTGAAATCAATACTGTATTAAATAATTTACTCTGATAGATCTATATATGTATTCAAATACAAACTTCCTGTTTCACTTTCTTTATTATTCACAATTCTGAACATTTTTATTTACTGTTCATCCTGTTTAGCCATTCACCATGTATTCTTGCTAATACTGTATGATATATCTTTACTTACTTATTCCTCTGATTACAATGAATATGAAGATAAATCAGGACCTTAAAGTTCAGCTTTATTATGTGCACCAGTATAAATCTTATTTTAAATAACATTTATGAGGACTAAATTCAAGATAGAACATATCGTGCCGTCTTATGATTTCGACGTTCTTATGTTTTCGACGGTTTTCATTTTCTCAAGATTGCGTCATTATCACGCGAGATTTATTTAAGCCCCGCCCCCTCTGAATGTAAACAAATGATGCTAGTTGTCACAAAAATATCAGGCGGTTAAAACATGGAATTACGACTGGTAAACTAGCAATATCAAAGTCACTTACTGATATTTCATGGTGAATTGCTATTCCCAAAATTTGTGTCGACAAAATACCCAAGAAAAAACTTTTTTCATCAAATAATCTTCAAACAAACATGTGCAAGTCTGCAGTAGACATAACCTTTCCCGGTAGTCACGTGGTATGGACAAATTTTTGTACAGGGTGTTCTCAAAAGTTTTTCTCCCACTAATACTTTCTTACGGTGTCAGACCACAAAATTGTGTTTCCTCACTACGCTAATTCTCTAAGAATCCAGTAATAATTCAGGCCAAGTCCCAGGTAAATAGTAAGGACAGGTCATATTTTGCTGATGATCTGAGTAAAGCATGCTTGTAAAACAGTGATAAAGCAAGATTTATCAGTAGAAAGGGTGACAATGAACAGTAAACCAATGTTTAAGAATAGTTTGTTGAGTTTTTTTATGGAAAGAAATACCGAAAAGTTGCCGAAAGTGCATCATATTTGCTGTTAAAAGTTGACAGTTAGGTATTTTAGTGAAAACAGCGTTTTAATTTCCAATATTCGTTGAACTCACTGACTGAACTTCGCTTTTGAGAAAAAATGTGTTTATTGACTTTTTAACCACCCCGTATCGCTATTTATATCGACCAATGAAAACCGTCGAAAACATGTAACGTCACTGAGTGGGAAAACAAAATGGCTGCCTTCATGAAACGGCTCTAAAAAGGTCAATACTCTATTGTTTTGCTTAGAAATCGGTATTTTATGTAGAAATCTAAATGTTAGTAATTACTTTCATGTCAAATTGTGCATGCAATAAACGTCCGTTTATTTACCGGGCGAAATATGCTTGCACCGTCGAAAACATAAGAAGCCAGGATATATCGATGGTCTCCATTTAAAATGCCGAACCTACTAAATCCTAACTTTTCAGGAGACGCATTTCTTTTAATTTTTCAATGAACAATAACTTTTAAACGTTGTTTTTGCGTCTTTGAGAATGTCTTACCAAGTTACCATGACAAACGTTTGTACGATATAAATATTATTGCAAATAAATTATTGGCCAGTAAAATGTAACTTCGACTTTTAGATTGTCTTGTATGTCTAGCTTCGACAGTAATACCTGTTGGATCTGTTACAGTTCCTATTTCATTAAAACTATTGAATGGAATATTAAACAATATTTAAATTAAAACCTCTGGTTATCAACGTATTCGAGCAGGAGTAGAGTTGGTGGACTGATTAATGTAGCGGCTCAGTAACCAATAGAAATTTGAATACTGAAAAAAGTAGACAAAGAAGGAAAATGAAAGCAGAAACAACACAATTTGACTATTCGAACATGTTCATCTATTGAACAATTTCAACATCAACATTTGAACAATTTATCACTTGATCTGTATAAAATTTTTATTGAACACGAAACAAAAATACAAACGTTTAAAGGGGCATGCCCTGGAACTGAAGTGTCTCGAATAGCAATCAAATTGGTATCATTTCAATGCCTTAATCAATTAATGAAAGCCCTGTAAAATATTTACAAAATATCCCGCTAGTGTACTCAAAATACACATTTCAAGATTTACCAAACATGCCGATTTCGGCCTCAGAATTATTCGTCGTTTTTTCACAACTCGACCCTTTCGGTATCTGTCCAAACCGAAAGCATCGCGGAAAAATGTCAACAAACTGAAATGGGAAGTATTGCTCGTGTTATGTTCACTTGAAAGGCAGCGCACATGCTCAGTTAAACTCTCAGACCTATCCGAAATATCATTGTCGTCAATAAAAGGCTTACAGCCTTTTATTCAAACCGACATATAAATACCGGCTCGCGCGATATAGGGTCATATTTCAACGCACATTCTTCTTTGACTTTTCGGTAATAATTGGTTTTACAAGTGACAAACACATTTTTGGTGTACGAAAAAAAAGACACAGCAGTTCCTGGGCATGCCCCTTTAAGATTCGAATCTATTTAAAAAACTAACATTCCCAAGTCGAAATAATATCAACAATTGAATGGTGCTATTATGTAATAATAAATTTTACACAATTGATCATATTATCTATATGGATGACTCATTTAACTAAGACAAGAGACAAAAACGAAACAAATCTTTAACAACCAAAACTATTTTATCTTAAACTAATATTCTCAAGACTTAGTTTTATCAACTATGGAATGATGCTAGTTAATAATAAATCTTACATAATTTATCATACTATCTATATGTATATAACTATATCATATATTTAGAGACGCTTGCAAAATGACGAAGCTGGAGCTGTTCACATTTATATAATCTAAAGAGACGAACCTACATTTCACAGAAAATATGCAACAGTAATACCACCATTTGCAAAGAATATTGTCATAAATTATATTTCGGTATATATTCATTATTTAAGACATGTATCAGATTCATAATACTCACATTGATTGTATTATGAAATGAAATTTAAATTTCGACAATTCGTTTGTATGGCTGTTTACTTCGTCTTTTTGTCTCATTTGATTTCAGTCAACCACGGTTTGTCATTTTATCTCAAGATCATATTGACATGTTTTGATTGGCTGGAGGTTTTTTTTGTGTTCAGCTCAATTGTATTTTTTGTTGATAATATGTAAATATGAAAATTCAATGCAGTTAATTAGTTATACTTTAATTGTAAAATACACATGTACTGTCATAAAAATATACATGTGACTCATCTGATAGGTATTTTCTAATGTATACATGTATTGAGATGCATACAAGTGCTCTATCAAATTATATGCTATATTTTAATCCTTCTCCTAGTTCATTTTATGTATATTTGTTTAGTGAATAATTGTATCTTTATGATTCCAGTGGTTTTTTTTTTACTTTTAAAATTGTTGAAACCAATAAAAAAGTATGTGGTACTAACTTGTTATATGAATTGATACTGAAGTTTTGTGTGTTGTATAATATGTCTATAAAACTTATGCTATTGTTATAGTCTTTTGCAATAGGATTGAGGAAGAGCAAAGTACCTAATATGGGGCTCGAACCTGAAATCTCCTGCTTGTATGTCAGATGCTGTTACCACTAAGTCTTGAGCTAGTCAGACTGGTTAATATTACAGTCAATTTATATACACAAATACTATACATGTATACAATATTGCTCTACTTTGATTTCATGATTGTACATTTACTATAAAAGGACGGGTACATAGAGAATAATAGGTTAGTGTCGTGGATGAGTAAGTTTATCTGGCAAGGCAGAGGAATTTATAGGGTGAGCCGAAGGCGAATCCGATAATTTCCGCAGCCGAGCCGGATAAACTTTTACTCAATCCACGTCACTAACCTATTATTCTATTTATCCAGTCACTGAATTTGCTTAAATAAGGTAAAAACTCGGGACTATTTACTATTAAGTTACTTTTTCATAAATCTGCACGTAACGTCTCATTCGTTCACTGACGTCACGATAAACATCGACATCGGACATCTTGATAATAACGTTATGTAGACGCAGGTAAGTTGTAGAACATTTATCGATCAGCCTCATTCATTTCGGCTAGGAAAACAGCACCCCCGGGCCCTGAATTTCAACCGGCTATTCTGCTATAAGAAATAGTCCGTCAGATCACATGGTCAGGTGACGTTTATCACAAGTCACATGGTCAAGTGACCTAATAAAGCAAAGTTTATTCGGCACCCCGTTATCTGGCCGATTTTGCCGGAAGTGACTGGATAAATAACTATATATGGATATCTTCCTTTGCAATAAATAGGTTATATAAATTAATTGCTAGTGTAATGATTGTAGAATCCTCCTTTATAGAACCATTAAGGTTTGTACCACACCATGCAGAACCAAAGCAAGAATGGAGTTATGTTGATGTTCATGAAGAAGCTCATATGTTCTACTGGTTATATTACACAACTGCTCCGGAAGGCTTCCAACAAGTACCACTAGTTATGTGGCTTCAGGTATATGTCACCATGTTCTTACATCTACTCCGTTTTTTTATGCTAAGAAAGTGACACTGATAATCAGGGTCTTCCCATCAAAAGATATGCTTTATTTCCCCAAAATAAATATCCCCTATTTGCATTATAAACATTCCTCAAATTAGCCTCTATGTTGTAATTTTCCCCCTTTTACCAGCACCCTGAGCCTCCCACTTTTCCTATAAAAACCTGCTACTGCACTATGATACTTTCCTTCTTTCTGTTTATTCAGTCTGAAACTTTATGAAACTGTTTGATGTACTACAATGGATTTTTTGAAGTATTTATGATACAAAATGTATCTTATTATCAAGTATAGTGTGATTTTATTAACCTGTCAAAGCTGAATAATTACACGGTTGCTGGATGCGATTATTTTTAGTTTCGTTTCACAGTCGATAGTTTTCGTTTATTTTACCATTATGGAATGTTCCAATCAACGTGTTAATATAACTGTAAAACGACAATTATCGTATATAACGTTACTTACGAAAGTAATCGAACTTCACCGAAGCTAAACATAAATGCAATCATTGACCGTATAATTATGCAGCTTTGACAGTTTAATAAAGTCGCACCAGAGTAAATGACAACTTATCTATGAATAAAGGTCTTCATACATGTATACTTCTATCACATCAATACACAATTATTGATTTAATGGATCAGTGCCTCTAAGGTTGAGTGGTTATATCATAATTATGGTCTCTGACTTGTAATCACTAGCCCCTTCCTACAGTGGGTTCAAATCCCACCAGGACTACATCATAAGTGAGGAAGCTTATCGTTATGCAGGGCCTCATTTGTCATTTTTAGGACCGAAATTCGGCCCCATTCCCCTCCTAAAATAATATATTTTTCCCCCTATTTTAGATAAAAATTCCCCTCCAAAAAAAATGTGAATCTGACTTAGATCATATTTATGTTTGGCTTAAATGGTTAAATGGCTGAAAATACAGCTATTTTTAGCTTTAAATGTTTATTGCTGGGTTATAATGCAGTTTAAAAAAAATCCCTGAATTTCACTTTTTTCCTAAAAAATGACACAAAATTCCCTTACCTGAGGGCCCTGGGCCCTTTCCCCTATAGTGCAGCTTGGGTGTTATGGAAGGTTGATGGTTCGACTAAGGTGTAAGCCTGGGGACCTTCCTCCACTGTAAAAGCTGTAAAGTTGTCAAGTGCCCCTGACTGTCAAACGACACTGACTGTCAAATGACACGGACTGTCAAATGACACTGACTGTCAAATGACACTGACTGTCAAATGACACTGACTGTCAAATGACCCTGACTGTTGACCTGACATTAAACTTCATAGAACATAGAAAAACTTGATGTAATAGACCAAATAAACATCAGACTGATGGTCAACTGTGACCATTTTCCTTTTCTGTCTATCATTATATCATTTCATGTTGAAAGCTGTAGAATTATATTTTCATTTGTCTGGTTTACTTTATATTCGAATTTACTCGTAAAGCATGTTTTCAAATTACATTAGAAACTTTAATGTTACATTTGTTATACAAACATTATATTTTACGAAGACAATACAATGATATAAGTACATACAGTCAAGCCTGTGTTAGCAGCCACCAGTGACCTCTTAATAAAGGCCACCCTGTCAGTGTGAATAAAGGACAGTCTTTTAAAAGCATCGTACTATCAACTTAGTATAAAGTACTGTAGAATCATTAATTTTCGTTGGGGATTTAATTTTGTGGATTTCGTGGTTCTACTCATCCAAGAAATCAAATCCCAACGAATTCAAATGCGGAGATAAGGCATTTCTTTTCAAAAATCAAAATCCACGAATTTATGTCCCCATGAAATAGCCTTTTTAGTAAAAACAACGAAAATTGAACCCAATGAAAATAAATGATTCCACAGTATTTAAAACATAATGATCTCTGAATAAAGGCCACCTATCAGTAAAGGCCACATAATTCTTTCCCAAGGGTGTGCTTTATTCACTGGTTTGACTGTTCATGTGTATAATTCAGGGTGGACCAGGAGGGTCGGGAACTGGATTTGGAAATTTCGAAGAAATTGGACCTTTAGATGTTAACCAGAATGCAAGGAATACAACCTGGGTAAGATTTTATTTCTGCTAGAGATTCTGGTTCTTCTTAGTTTATTATAGACTGGTAGTACTTGAATAAACAATTATTTATGCTACCAATATAGTCATATACTTATAGTTAATTAAGTGCCTTAGTGACCTCTGTAAAATTAAACATGATACTGCGGTATTTAAAAAAGGATGCTTAGACAAAACATTTGGAGAATGGAAGTACTGCCCACAGGTAACTGTATCATGAATAGATTATAAAAATATGAAAAAAAAAAAAATAATAATAATTTATTACTATATGTTAATGTAGTAATAAATATTTAAAAAAAATAATTTTTTTTCCATATTTTTATAATCTATTCATGATACAGTTACCTGTGGTACTGCTCTCTTTCTTACACCTCTTATTGTTATTATGATCAACCAATCTCCCCACATGGTTACTTCCCTTGATCAGTGCATAAACATTGTAGTAGTAAAGTGTGACGTAACCGGTGTGAGGAGTTTGATGATTAACGGGAATTAAAACTTTTGTTAACACAGAGAACAAATCTACAAATGAGCTGACCTTTTAAATCTAGTATAATTTGAATGATCAATGCAATGGTTTATTTTAAATTTTACTGTAACTTGTATGGTGTCTGTCTGTATTTTAAAGTTTACTGTAAATTGTATGATGTCTGTCTGTATTTTAAATTTTAGTGTAAATTGTATGGTGTCTGTAATTTACTATAATTTGGATGGTGAGTGACTGTATATTTGATTCATATCAAATTTCATGTTAACTAACATTTCCATGTTGATTATATCTTAGTTGCAAGTAGCAAGTTTGTTGTTTGTTGACAATCCAGTTGGTACAGGATTCAGTTATGTTGATAACAAAGAAGCTTATACACATGACGTGGCTGGTATAGCTGCTGATATGATGGTAACCCTGAAAACATTCTTCATGGAAAAAGCTCAGCAATATCAGGTTTGTGAAAATTTACAATTTATTAATTTTCTTATTCTTGATCAGGTTATAAGCTGCTGTTGTTGGCTTCAGTGTCCATGTCTTTCTGTTTTAACTGTGAATTGTTGAAATATTAGTGAGGGCATAATCCCACATTGTGGCATCTGTGTCATTGATTTTATGCCTGTTGCTCCTTTACCTGAATACTTCATTCCTAGAATCTTTTGTGGATACAGTATTTGGCATTTTTAGAACATCAGCATTTTTGATGGAGACAAACTATGGTGCATTCATAACTACCACATACATTGTGGGTAATGAGCGATGCTTGTGGACTTGTTAGATGTGAGCGTTTGTGGCTTTAAATGTTTGCGGAAACATGCTTTCTGTGAAAAACTCTGACTTAAAATGCACAAAATAATTTCTATGAGTATACTACATGTACTTTATTATGAATATGACAGACGAAGAACCTGATTTATTGGTGATTGAAAAATATTATTTGATGTGGTCACCTAACTCGACTATGGTGTCACAATTATTTGATTCCTTATGTGCGGAAGTAGACAGTTGCTTATGGAGGATGGGAGTCTAGTACATTTTGTACTGGTTCTTCCCAGGAACGATGGTTAGGTTAACTGTATGCCTCATAGGGGCATTAAACAAACAAACAAACACAATGATTTGGTATGGTCACATAACTCTACTATAGTGTCACAATGAGTTTTTATGATCACATTACTATGCTGTAGTGATTCAATGTGAGGAAAATGTTTGTTAGTATATAAATAACACATAGCTTTGTGGGTAACAGTAAAAATGTCAGCCTGAGGAAAGTACTGTTACACAAGGCAGAATTTTACTATCACACATGTGACAATAAAAAATACTGTTAAAAATTTACTGTTACCCTTTGACAGTAAATAAATACTGTTAGAAATTTACTATTACCCTGTGACAGTAAAAAAAATACTGCTGAAAATTTACTATCACCCAGTGACAGTAAAAAAATGTTCAGTCATGTGGTATCATGAATGTAACAGTAAAAATGTTACCTGTTTGCCTATGGGAAATTAACATTACGAAAAAGTGAGGGGTAATAAATATGAATATGTATTTAACATGTTCACCAGTCAGATAAACATTGTATTTGAACTCTGATATTTTGTATATTTTCAGAATGTACCATTTTATATCTTCTCTGAATCCTATGGTGGCAAGATGACTGCTGCCATCAGTCAAGCCTTATATCAGGTAGAACTATGTATTATTTCAGATAGAACTGTGTTTTATATCAGTAAGAACCTTGTATTATATGAGGTAGAACTGTGTATTATATCAGGTAGAACTATGTATTATATCAGTAAGAACCTTGTATTATATGAGGTAGAAATGTGTATTATATCAGGTAGAACTATGTATTATATCAGTAAGAACTGTGTATTATATCAGTAAGAACGGTGTATTATATGAGGTAGAACTGTATTATATCAGGTAGAACTGTGTTTTATATGAGGTAGAACTATGTATTGTATCAGTAAGAACCTTGTATTATATGAGGTAGAACTGTGTATTATATCAGGTAGAACAGTGTTTTATATCAGGTAGAACTGTGTTTTATATCAGGTATAACAGTGTTTTATATCAGGTAGAACTGTGTATTATATCAGTAAGAACCTTGTATTATATGAGGTAGAACTGTGTATTATATCAGGTAGAACTATGTATTATATCAGTAAGAACCTTGTATTATATGAGGTAGAAATGTGTATTATATCAGGTAGAACTATGTATTATATCAGTAAGAACCTTGTATTATATGAGGTAGAAATGTGTATTATATCAGGTAGAACTATGTATTATATCAGTAAGAACTGTGTATTATATCAGTAAGAACGGTGTATTATATGAGGTAGAACTGTATTATATCAGGTAGAACTGTGTTTTATATGAGGTAGAACTATGTATTGTATCAGTAAGAACCTTGTATTATATGAGGTAGAACTATGTATTATATCAGGTAGAACTATGTATTATATCAGTAAGAACCTTGTATTATATGAGGTAGAACTGTGTATTATATCAGGTAGAACTATGTATTATATCAGTAAGAACCTTGTATTATATGAGGTAGAAATGTGTATTATATCAGGTAGAACTATGTATTATATCAGTAAGAACCTTGTATTATATGAGGTAGAAATGTGTATTATATCAGGTAGAACTATGTATTATATCAGTAAGAACTGTGTATTATATCAGTAAGAACGGTGTATTATATGAGGTAGAACTGTATTATATCAGGTAGAACTGTGTTTTATATGAGGTAGAACTATGTATTGTATCAGTAAGAACCTTGTATTATATGAGGTAGAACTGTGTATTATATCAGGTAGAACAGTGTTTTATATCAGGTAGAACTGTGTTTTATATCAGGTATAACAGTGTTTTATATCAGGTAGAACTGTGTATTATATCAAGTAGAACAGTGTTTTATATCAGGTAGAACTGTGTGTTATATCAGGTTGAACTATGTATTATATCAGTAAGAACTGTGTATTATATGAGGTAGAACTGTATTATATCAGGTAGAACTGTGTCTTATATGAGGTAGAATTGTGTATTATATCAGGTAGAACAGTGTTTTATATCAGGTAGAACTATGTATTATATCAGTAAGAACCTTGTATTATATCAGGTAGAACTGTGTATCATATCAGTAAGAACTGTGCATTATATTAGGTAGAACTGTGTATTATTTCAGTTAGAACTGTGTGTTATATCAGCAAGAACTGTGTATTATATCAGGTAGATCCGTGTATTAGATCAGGTAGAACTGTGTATTATATCTGTTAGAACTACAGTAAAACCCTGATTATTCGAATGTCGTTGGGCCCTGAAAAATCATTCGGATAATCCATGGTTTCGAATAATCCATTTCAGTATGATGTACTGGTTGGAAACGATAAATTCCGTACTGTCCGTATATTGCAAGGGAGTTAACTCTCGTATGCAAACATAGCGTGACTTGAGTGATAATAAGAATAAAATAAAATGTATAACAAACACTTATTATTGGTTTATCCTGGTTTTATGACTGTATATGTACAAATATGTACAAATGAAACAATAATTCTTTTTAAATAAATACCCGCGCATTTATGGATTATGCAGAATCTCACTTCACTTACTAACGATCGACTAGGCATTGCTATCGTCACATTCTAAAACAATTAAAGAATCGAAGACGTAATGCTTTTTATGTTTGGTACATTTTTTCACTTAATCATCATATTCTAGTTAGTTTTGTTTAATTGTATTCGAATCAGTTTTTAAAGTTTGAATGACGCTGAAATACAAATAATTTCATACAGATCACCCGGTACATACGCATTCATACCCGAGATCAAAGTGAAATATTCGTCACGATTAGTATAAAATCGTAATAAACAATATGGTCAACTTAACGATAATTAAAATGTTGACACGCTTCGTGTATGAATTGATGTTACACATTGTTTGTCACATGACATTTGATTCTCAATTGGCCATTGTTATCAATTGACAATTTCGAATAATAGGTGTGAAAATAGGTGCATTCGTAACTTTAGGGACCTAATAATGTATTCGGATTACACCAGGTATTCGTAAAATCTGATTAGTATAACCGGGGTTCATTGAACTTGAAATATATAGAGACATAATCAGGACTGAAGATTTTATTCGGATAATACCGAGTATTTGGATAATCGGTGTTCGGATAATCGAGGTTTTACTGTATGTATTAAATGAGGTAGAACTGTGTATTAGATCAGGTAAAACTGTGTATTATACCAGGTAAAATTGTGTATTATATCTGTTAGAACTATGTATTATATAAGTTAGATCGTTAGAACTGTGTATTATGTCATTTATGTAGAACTGTGTATTTTTCTTATACAAACTATTCTGGACCATCAAACAAATGTCCACAATATAATTATGACATATTTGTAATAAAAGCCCAGGTGCAGTGCTAATGCTTTGTAATATAAACAGTCATGATAATTATTATTTATTGAACTTTAAATATCTATGGTAACTCAAGCTGGGTTTAAAACTGTCAATTTCTAGAAAACAACCTTTCAATCACATATGATAAATGACATAGAAGAATAATTCGAGGGTTCAACGCAACAGTGTCGTAACTCATACTGAAATAAGAACAAGTTACGACAGTGTTGCGTTGAGCCCTCGACTGATGTAAGTTATGTCTTGTGTCTTACATGCACCATATGCTATTTCTGTAATAATTGTAGATAGATCAATTTTATAAATGTTATTAATGATGTGACATGTATATCACATGAATACTTGTTCTGGTATCTATTGTTATTTTAGTGACAAATTCCTGTCATATATTCCATGCTTCACATTTCCAACGATATACCAGTATAAGTGAATAGAGCATGTTTGTTAACATTACCTGATTTTCCTCACTGAGCGTCAAGCAATTTTATTCTCAAAAGGCTGTGTGAACAAGGTGATCAGCTGTTACTTCCATAATGTCACTACTGTAGTAATGTTTTTTTTGCTATGATCGCCTACAAGATGTAAGTGTAGAACTAGTATCACCAAAGTTGTATATTGCTAAACTTGTTATTTCGTATATAATTGCAGCCTATATTTTTGCCAGAACAATTTAAGATGAACAAACAACTTATTTATTGTAACTACTCTCTTACATGCTTGTAGGAAATAGAATGTAAATGCCTCATACCAAAACATTACCACCTTTCTATACATACTACATTCATAAATCAGTCATCATGGCAAAATTACCCCTTACAAAAATACAAACATACAAGTGGGACACATGCTCACCCGTCCTATATACCTAGACAAGTCATTGCTGGAACAATTTAGGAAATGAATACAGGATGTCAGTTGTAATGAATCATGGTTGATTATGTATGAATACACATGCATCTGAGATTTAAGTTTATGAAAACAAATGCCAATGGGTTGGTTGTATCAGCTTTATCTACTTTAATTCCTGTTTTCAGAATATTCAAGCTGGGAAGATTTCGTGTAATTTTAAAGGGCTTGCTATGGGTGACTCATGGATTTCTCCTGTGGATTCTACTCTAACCTGGGCTCCTTATTTATATACAAATGTGAGTTACTTCTGTCAGTTTAGTGTGAATTTTACATTAATGCAGTGTGAAAGTAAACACTATGAAATGTGTGTTAAATGTACTCTCAGGTAGAAATTTTTTCAGTAAAGTGTATTCATGTAGAGGTAACAAGTTTGAAACTTACAAAAACACCAGTACTATGGTTGTTGAACTCAATGTCTATATATTGTATACATATATAAACAATTAGTGCTGGTGCTGACATGGTATGAACCAGACAGCTAGTGTACTCATATAAACACGATAGTGGTGGCATTGTGTACATTTATAACGTGGTAGTTCTGACATTGTGTTCATTTATAAACAAGTCAGTGCTAGTTAAGCAACTGTCAGTACTGGTAGATCGAGGTGGTGTTAATAATTATAAAACATCAAATTAAAATGTAGGAAACACATGATACAAGTATTGTCTAACTCTTTAAGCCTATTTTGATTCTCAGGGAGAAATAATGATACTTAATTATTAGCTTGTCTGTTGTTCAGTTTTATGATCAGAACCGGTACTGCAGGAAAATTTATATGATACTTATGAAATCTTGTATTCACAATAATAATAACAGTATTTTATTGTTTCCAAAACATAGTGTGTGTCAGTAATTTTATTACCTAGATCTTCTGAGATTTTGTTTTGATTTACAAAGTAATATTGTTATATGTTGTGGCTTTGATTATAATGCTTTGTTATAAATGTCCTTTTCTCTGGTAATAGAATTTTATGCCCTGTTACCATGGTAACCATTTCTACAAGTCTGTTCTATTTATTGCAGTCATTAGTAGATCAGACAGGTTTTTTAGCCATAAATGACTCGGTGACAAAAGTCACAGACAGTATTAATAAGGGCCAGTGGAAGGAAGCTACTGACTTATGGGGAACATCTCAAACTGTAGTTGTGGAGAATACAAATGGAGTAAACTTCTACAATATCTTAAAATGGGGACAAGATGAAACATCTTCATTATTCAATGGTATACCTAACATAATTGAAATTTAATGATTAATTATTTGTAGTATAATTAGAGTACAGGTTTTAATTATTGTATTATTTATTGTCATATACAATACAATCTCTCCAGAGCGGCCCTCTCTTGAGCAACATCCTTCCTGCAACAACAGCGTGATTATTTCCCATTGAACGATTTAACTATTAATGTAACCTCTCTAGAGAAACAACCTCTCAACAACAATGTAATTTTGCTCCTTCCAAAGGGTGTTCATTTGGAGAGGTTGCACTGTATTTCAATTTCATCTTTGTCTTTTTTTGAGATTTTGACTGTATTATGAGATAAGTGTACATGTATATAATGTACTGGTTATCATGTTAGAAATAATGTTTTGCGGCCCATTTTTGTACTTTTATCTTACCTACTGCTGTTTGTAGTTCAAACAAACCTGTGTTAGCGGCCACCACGGAATAAAGGATACTCTGTAAAAAAGGCCATTCTTTTAAAAACTCTTTGATTAATTAGAACAAAATGACCTTCAAATAAAGGTCATCTGTCAGTAAAGGCCACATTTGGTCTTTTCTGAGGATGGCCTTAGTTCACAAGTTTGACTGTATGTAATGTTCTGTAGAAGGCAAAAGATAAGACTTCTTGAAGAACCACTCTGCAATGAAAAACTAGACAGTCTTTAATAAGACACCACTTTAAAAACTTATGGTAGTCTAGTTGTTTAGCTCGGGTACAAGTCAAACCGGCCTCAAGTCAAACCGTCATCTAACCAAACCGGCCACAAAAAGTCAAACCGGCCACACTTAAACTTTTTTTTTTGGTCAAACCGGCCACATTTTTTGAAGCATGTTTATTCGTAATTATTTATAGATTTATGGAAGTTGTTGCATGAGTAATATATACCGGTAGTTATGTTTAAAATCAATCTATGCGACAGCGTGATTTAATTGGATATACTATTTGAAACAAATGCTAGTTAGACATGGAAAGATATTGTCAAATTTGTAATACACGTGATACAGAGGATGAGTATCACTTTATCACCATTAATTTTGTCCTGTATACTCTCAAATACGTAAATCTTATATTAATGAATTTTATTATATTAGACCTAGTATGTTTGAATTTATCGGTTTAATGAAGAATTGTGACAAAAATGTAATGTTTAATTTATCTATATACTGCAAAATTGCAACTAATATACGTACAAATATGATAAACAACCAGAGATAATATAAAATATGTAAAATGATATTGTATTTACATTCTGTTTGTCAAGTATATGTCAAAAACAAAGAAATAATCCAAAACACTCACAAAATTATTACACTAACAAATGTCTGGATAAAGAAATATTCTCAAAACACAAAATTATTAGATTACAATCAAATCCGTGAACACACTTAAAGATAATATCCAATAATTTCACATTTATAAGAACGACAAAATTAATAAACGTTGAGACCAAAAGCATATGCAGTAATGTGAAAATAGTATGAAATATCAGAATTCTTACAAATTATCGTTCTCCATAAAATAGCTGGAATTTTTTATAACCTTAATTTAAGGTGCCAGACAATGACTTCAAAGGATTCACAACATTAATTACAAACATTTGCACATGCATGTGATAAAACAAACCTGTTTGAACTTTGTAATTACTGTATCCAACAATATAATAAACAGGATTAACACCCTTTTTTTCAAACGATTGCACGTGTACGTGTTAAAACAACACTATTTGCAACTTTAATGAATGGGTTCCAACAATATTTTTAACACAATTATCAAAAAAAAAGTTTAGTTTGAATTGGACATTGTTTTGAACAGTGATTTCATACATTAATAACATATTTTATTAAAACATATGATAAATGTACGAGTGTATATTCATTTTCGGTGGTAATTCTATTTTGTATATGGCCGGTTTGACTATTTTGTGGCCGGTTTGACTGAATAAAAATATAGTGTGGCCGGTTTGACCAAAATGTGAGGCCGCTTTAACTTTTTTGTGGCCGGTTTGGCTAGATGACGGTTTGACTTGAGGCCAGTTTGACTGTAATCCGTTTAGCTCTAGCCTTTTTCTAAGCAGTGATTTTGGCAGGCACGTTATAAATGCAAGGCAAAGATGCATAATCAAGCTACCAAGTCTATCTGAGGTAACATTGACATACAGAATCTGCCATAGTTGTTAGAGTTATATCCCTGTATATGTTTCAAGATGTGTTCTTTTTGTAGGTAAAGAGTCTCTGTCAAGTAGAATGTTGTCTCATTTGCATCAAGATCATCTTGCCGAGTTAATGAATGGACAAATAAAGGATAAACTTGGAATTATTCCAAAAAATGTTGTATGGGGTGGTATGTATAATTGTTTAACCTAAAAATGTGTAAATCATCAGGTAACATTTCCTGTTGTACATATGATCGTAATCTAAGTTGGCTCCAAACTTACTCATTACTTATTGTGGTCAACTGTTTTTTTTCTCCTTAATTTTTTCTTATTTCTTCTTCATCCTGTGATATATATTTATTTAACAGACATTCATCATTCAAACTTTGAGCATAATTAATTGACCATTTAAAAGGACATCTCAAAACTTTTGATTTGGACATTTTTTTTTCAAAGTCATATCCCTTAAAATCCTACTTAATGTATTTTTCTTACTTGATAATAAATTCTTAGAAGGGAAAGAACCTTCTTATTAAAAAACACCTGGGGGTCACGTACAAACAAATTGGGTTTGGGTGACTAGTGGGTTAGAGTTAGGAGTCTTTGGCTCTACAGGAGTCACTAAGTGTCCATACGTGGGTTTATGTGGCTAAAATTGGGTTTATGTGACTAAATTTTAACATGGGAAAGTCACTTAAGTATCCTTTTGTTAGCCTGTCCATTCATCCTCCACAGTTTATGCTGGAAATGTTGTCAAACTACCCTGGCTGTTGGTGCAATGATTTAACCCCAGGGGAAAAAAAATCTCACTCATTTATTTTTCACTGTTAACTAACAGGACAATCAGAAGAAGTGTTTTCTACCCAGGCAGAAGATTTTATGAAACCTGTCGTTGATATTGGTAAGTGTACATTGTGAAAATATTTTTTTATAAATATAATGTATTGAAACCCAGACATGAACAAAAGTTATTTCAAATATTGCAATAATACTGTAATGTCCACTTTACATATCTTAATAGCTGGTGATTGGTATATTATCTTCATGTCTCATATCGAGGGCTCAGCGCAACACTGTCGTAACTTGTTCTTATTTCAATATGAGTTACAACACTGTTGCGCTGAACCCTCGATATGTTTGCATTGAAACACATTCTTCTAAGACCATCATTGGTTGTATTAACACCTAAATTATTAAAGTCATACTAAAGAGCATCTAAATCTATAGACTTGAAAATAGTGTATTATATTTTAATTTATTTAACTCTCTATGACAGTGTGCAACATTCACTTTTTTTACCTGATGGCCAATAGGGCTATGCATGGTCTCCCAAATTTTGATAGCCTGAGCTGTTTGTAATAGCCCGAAGGCTGAATTACCAATTTCTAATTTGGAAAAATGTGAACAGATTCTGAATATTTTGCCTTTTTATGACGACAGATTTTCTGTGATAAATTGAACCAGCAATGTAGTAAATTTCTCAGTAACCTCGCTTTGCATTTTACTAACAAATTTAAGATAGCCCATTGGGCCACAGACTGTGAATTTTTGATAGCCCTGGACATTTTATAATTGCCTCGGACTGTTTGGCTATCATTAATGTTTGACACTGCGCTTTGATGACTCCTATAATGATGTTTGTTAAATGAAATATCAGTTTGCTGGTTAGTATGATATGATATCAATGAATTATCTTACAGTGGATGATCTGATCAAGAATACAGAACTAGAGGTTATTGTATACTCAGGACAACTTGATCTAATTGTTGATACTCTAGGTATGTCTTTAACTCTGTTTAAGCACCAGTATAGAATACTTAAAGGGGCATACCCTACAACTTGGTGCATTTAGAATTAAGGCAAAATGATGATAAATTAGAAGCGTGTAAAGAAAAAAGCCAACGAAGAAAGTTTCAGCCAAAAATTCATGCATTTAAAAATAAAATTATGTATTTGTGACACATACATTTAGTCATGGAAATTTTTGGGTGGAAGTGATTTATTATTCATAGCTATGTTTTCTGCAGCTAGTACCTAAACTAGTCATTTTATGACCTAAGTTCTTCTTGCAATTATCCATTATATATTGTTTTACATATATATACATCTAGCACATTTTTACACTTTCACAGAATGTTTGTCAGTTGTAGGGTATGCCCCTTTAACTTAGACATATCAATCTACATTTACTTCAATCTTGAAATCATCCTAATGTTAGTTTGTTTGATTGAGTTTTATGCCCCTTTTCAACAGTCAGGGTCATATGAGGTGGATAGTTCATCTAACCATTGTTCCTGGGAAGTACCAGTACTAAGACTCCCATCCTCCGTAAGCAACTTCCTACTTTCTCACATAAAGAGACATGGTCGGTAGCAGGGTTCGAACCCACGACCCTCTATTAGTGAGAGGTTACGGTGATTTGAAGTCAGAAGGTTAAATCATCTTAAACAATTAGTATTAATTTTTATCTTTTAACTCTGCAAATGAATCATCATTCCCTTATTTTCTGGTGTATGTTAACCAAAGTTTTAGTGCGTTAGAAGTCTTTTATTAGATTAAAAAAGAATAGCAACTACTTCAAAATGAGTATGTAATCAATAGACTTCACTCTTACAACTGACAAAGGAACATTGACAAAAGTTTATGTTCCATCAAATGCATCATTGTCGTGAAATAGGCCAAAATTCAGGTTCAACCCTTTAAATTGGTGACCTAATTATCGGTTGTAGGCACTGAAAATTGGGTGTACCGACTTAGTAATGCTGAGAAGTTCAGACAAGCAAAAAGAAAACCCATCTTGGATCCAGTCACTCACCTAACTTCCGGATTTGTAAAAACAGCTGACAATTTCTCCTTCTATTGGATTTTGGATGCAGGACATATGGTACTACTGTAGTTTCATTTATTTTCGTTGGGCTCAATTTTCGTGGTTTGTACTAAACTGGCTATTTCGTTGGGACTTAAATTCGTGGATTTTGATTTTTGAAAAGAAATGCCTTATCCCTTCACATAAATTCGTGGGGATTTGATTTCGCGGATGAGCCGACCCACGAAATCCAAAAAATTAAATCCCCAACGAAAATTAATGATTCCACAGTATTTTATTATATTGAAATTTATAATAACTTCAATTAGATTTATTTATCTGTCCTTTAACGGCCTATTCGACAGCTATGGTCATTTCAGAGCTGCCCCTGAGTGAGAGGAGATAAGATACTGGAGTACCGAGCATTTATATCCCTACTCTTTTCAAATAGCTTTGCCTGGTTCCTTATTGTGCCCGGCGTATTGTGCCTGGCGTAAAGCACTGATACACACCTTGTCCTTTTTCCTGTGATTTACTAGACACAGAACTTGGCTCATTAGTTAGGAAGGGGACACTAAAAAAAGGCTTCCCCGAGAAATTCGAAAGGTGGAGCTGAGATTCGAACCGTCAACCTTTCATTCAGTAGTCCAGCGCGTTACCACTTGTCTACCGATCATCCTTATATTTCATTATAAAAGTAACTATGAAATAAAGAAGGGTTTATTCGGAAAAACAATCATTCTGTGTGTCCGATTCTTCACTCCCATCTGAGTTTACTACAGCCCATGTTTTACTGTATATTTTGGAGTTTTCAAAGTTTATTTGATCATCAGTTATGGGACTTTAATTTGTCTAAAGACCTGCCTGGGAATAAAGGCCATTCTTTTAAAAACTGTCTTGGGTTTTTGGAACAAATTGACCTCTAAATTTTGTCCACCCTGTCAATTAAGGCCACATTGTGTCTTTCCAAAAAGTGGCCTTTGTTCACAGGCTTGACTGTACTTTTTATTATACAAGCAAGAATAAAATGCGAACTGTATAGTTCTGTACAACAATTAAAACCCCTGAAAAATGGACTCCCAGAAAACCGAAATTCTCTGAAAATTGAATGTCAGATTTTTTAAGTCCCATTTTTTAAAAATTTATCAAAAGTTCTCTGCAACCAGAATTCTCAGAAAAAAAAGATTTTTGTATATAAATATGTGTCTTAAGAAGATTCTAACCATATTGAAAATTAATGTAGATCATTTAGCATACACTCTATCTGTATGTCCACTTCTTCGTTTGATGTAATAACCTGACAATCTTCAGGCTTTTATTGCTAACCAGGAGGTCATGGACTTGATTTTATATGAATTACAATTGCATAATTGCCTGGAGACAAAGCAACCTTAGCTATATGTCTGCCTCTTCTGATTTATATTCATTAAATTCAGCTGCCTGAGAAATATCCTATCTCCTTGAACCCTGGTTAGATTACATAAATACCATAATAAATGTTATACAATTGAGAAATAACATGTATAAATTCTAACTTAATGCTATCTATTGCATATTACTTGTAGAAAGGATTTATTTATTGTGCTTTATTTTTGCAGGTGCCATCTGATAATGGAAATACTGCTCTTAAGATGTTGGAAATGATTACAGACAAAAACCGGTCTAAACATGGATAGACACATATATTAGTTTTCAATGAGATTTAACTTGTACATATAATGACTTAAGTAGAATCTATTTACCTGTGTTTTCTGGAGAATATCTCTGGATAGAAAGGTTGTTAAATTGTTTTTTGATTAATATTTTCATTTTTTTTTCAATTTGTTTTCTTTATTTGTAAGGTTGATAGCTATATATACAAGCATAATTTTATCACAAATTTATCTATACTTCACATAAGCTTATACTATATTTTATGTCTTTATAGACTTTAATATGTCAGTACTTAAAAAATGTATATGACATGACTGTACAATATTTTTACATCATTATGCATTGAAAGAACTAATATATTTATTCTCCTAGGAAAAAGGCTTTGTCATATTTTTTATCCACCAGTCTCTGTGAATGTGCATATGATGATATTCATGTGACAAGAAATTCTTATGACATATGATTTAATGAAAATAAGAGTACAAAATGTACTGTTGAACTTGTGTTAGCAGCTAACTTCCAAATAAAGGCCACCCTTATGAATAAAGGCCATTCTTTTTAACTGTCATTAATTATCAGAACAAAGCAACCTCTAAATAAAGTTCACCTGTCCATTAAGGCCATAAAAGGTAGACTTTATTCACAGGTTTGGCTGTGCAGTTATTCTTTTTTATATTCTAATTTTTAAAAGTTAATGCTTATATACTCCTAGTATTGTTCAGTGAACGAAGGAAGCTGCTCCATATATGAAGTGAAATCTAGGATAAGTTTACATAGATGGTTAATCTAGTGTCTAATTGAAACAATTTCCTAAATCAAAGTACTGAAAGTACTTTCAGAAACTGAACTAGACTTGAACTGACCCATGGAATGGGAACTAGTTTAACAATAGCAAGGTAGATGTTAAAAAAAATGTATGACTTTGGTCCGCATCAAAGTTCATGCGCGCCAAGCGAGTGACTTCTAAAGCTGAACTCTTGTTTGGTTTCCAAAAAATAATGTTTCCTTGTGTCTTTTAAGGCCGTATCTTTTATAATAGTGCTCGCAGAACGGGTGTACTGGATTTTACACTTTGTGAAATATGACGTCACGACATGTGACTATTCTTTCAAAATGGCGGCGCCCTAAGAGATTCGCATAATCACTAAATGACAATATTAAATCACCAATATTTTTGTTAAATGGTGGATTTTTTAAAAAAATATGCAGGAATCATCATAACTTTAATAGTTCTACATGACTAAGTGCTTGAAAAGTCAACATTGCGTTGCCCTTTAAGACGAGCTCCTATCAAATGGTCTTCACTATGAGGACACTATCCTCAATATGTATCTCAGAGTGGTTAAAGGGGCATGCCCTGGAACTTGAAGCGTCTCGAATAGCAATCAAATTGGTATCATTTTAATGCCTAAATCTATTAATGAAAGCCCTGTAAAATATTTACAAAATATCCCATTAGTTTACTCAAAATACACATTTCAAGATTTACCAAACCTGCCGATTTCGGCCTCAGAAAGTATTCGTCATTTTCACAACTCGACCCTTTCCGTATCTGTCAAAACCGAAAACATCGCGAAAAAAATGTCAACAAACTGAAATGGTAAGTATTGCTCATGTTATGTTCACCTGAAAGGCAGTGCACATGCTCAGTTAAACTCTCAGACGTATCTGAAATATCGTTGTCGTCAATAAAAGGCTTACAGTCTTTTATTTTTAAACCGATATACAATTACCGACGCGCGCGTTATGGGGTCATTTTTTAACACACATTCTTTTTTGACTTTTCGGTAATAATTGGTTTTACAAGTGGCAAGCACATTTTTGGTGTACATAAAAAAAGACACAGCAGTTCCTGGGCATGCCCCTTTAACTTGTACCTCAGTAAATTGTAAGTTATCAATAATACATATATACTGTATATACCAGAGTGGTTCAAAGAATTATTCTTTGTTTATTTCTTGTCCTCCTGACACTTATACAGAATATATTTCCCTACATACTAGAATGTAGGTGGAATGTTTCAATTACTTTTGTCACGAAAAAGATGAGAAAACTCCATCATAAAGACTGGTGTTTAATTTAACTTCTCTCTTAAAATTATATTCCCTTGTAACATTTTTATTACAAAGTCTTGGCGTATGTGGCTGCGATGATTGTTATAAACATGTTTCTCTGATGTATGCGTTTTACGAAACAGCCACCCTGGGGATCATTTAACTCTATCTTATTACAATATTCATTGTTTTTCTTTGTTTCTCCATCACGTCTGCACCTTATATGTAATGTAGGTACATATAGATCTATTCAATGGTGCATACAGTACAGCCTGTCCAGAGTGGTCCTCTCTTGAGCAACAACCTCCATTCAACAACAGCATGATTTTTTCCGGATGCATGATTTAACTATTAATTTAACCTCTCGAGAGCAAAAACTGTACTGTATAGTCTAATTGTGAACCACTGTCACTCAGATAGATTTGCAAGACCCTGTGAGAACAAAGATCACCTTTGTGAAAGCCTTTATTCAGAGGTGATTTCGTTTCAAATAATCAATCGGATTGTTTTTAAAAGAATGACCTTTATTCACTGGGCAGCCTATCTTCGGAGGTGGTCACTTACACAGGATTGAATGTATATATATATAGAACTAGTATAATTAAGACACGCAATTCTACTTCTCTAGCCTGATATACTACTACGCTCGTAATACTGCTGTTCTTGTTATATTGAGGAGATCGTCATATTGAGGTGCTCGTTTTCATGAGGTGGCCATGCTATTGAGGTGCACGTTAAATGAGAAAGACATAATATATTTTGATGTGCTCATTATCATCTATGGTGGTCGTTATGTTGAAGCAGTCATATTATTGTGGTGTATTTTATAATGATCAGGTTGTAATATTGAGGTGCTGTTTATAATGAGCCCGCCCGATTGGCTAAGTGGTTAGAGCGTTTGTCTACTGATCAAGGGGTTGTGAGTCCGAACCCCGTGCGAGGCTCACACTGTCCGTGACAAATTTGACTGAAGATATTATATCCTATGTTAAATTGTCGCACCTCTGAATTATGTGGGCTGGGCAGCGTACGGATAGAATGTGGCAAGTACTGGTTAAAGCCTAAATGAAGTCAAGGGAAGCTGGTTAGGATAACTGCCCGCCATGATATCACTGAACTGATGTTGAAATTGGCGTTAAATCCGATGAAATAAATAAATATTTATATATTTATAGTGAAGTATTACTGCACGTCAAACCAAATTTCATTACAAGAATTTCTCCTAGCGAGTCTGTAAACCGTTGTATATGTATAGAAATTTCTTACATCCTCTCCACACTGCACGATATAACTATTAATTAAAACTCTCTAGAGCAATAACCTCTCAACAACAGCATTTTTTCTACTCCCGAAGGGTGTACGTTGCTTTTGAGAGGTTGCGCTGTATTATTAACTCAATTCATGTTATTGACATGACAATATGACTATTATAGATATAAACACATAGAATAAAACTAGGTGTAAATGTACGGAATAAATATTTAAATACATGTAATAAAATATAGTAAAGTTGTGGGTGCTACCATGCTGGAAAAGTCGCAAATTGACCCTGGCTGTATACGCTGGTGACACATTAAAGCGCAGTAAAAAAAATTGGAAGCACTGACATTTTGTAATGTATGATAGGCTATGGCATGTCATTGCGATGAATTGTTTTTGATAATTAGATTAATATCGTCTATGTATTTCTACCAAACTTCACTATATAAAGCTCCCTTTGAAGTATGACATCTGCAACATATACGTTTGTGACTACATGTAATATTTCAGTTGTAAGAAACTATTTTCTTAGATAGTATTTTGTGTGTGTCTACATTAAGGCACACTTCTTCTGCCAAACGCTTGAATTAAATGTCCATTTAGGAACTAACGACATGCCCTCATTCCCTCATGAAAACAGTATTTCGTCACTGAACAGAACTTGACAAACGAGTATTCGGTTATACATTTCCCCATAGAATGGATTTCTTTCGTGGCACTGTTTGTAAATAAACATTTGGTCATCATCTACAAATACAATTGTTTGAACACTGATGATAGAGAGTTAGGGATAAATGTTTGCGTCTTCCGTAAAAAACTGATGTCCGCGGAGATTGGCCGAATGATTAATTGACCATGTGGAAATTGCTGTGGACATCATAGGCACTCGATTCCGTGATTTTTATACGTTTACAGACGTTATTTATAATCAATTTCAATTTAACTAATCAAACAACGCAAATCTGTCGAAAGAAATATTTTCAATTTTTTCCTTTATTGAGTGTATAAAAAACACCAAGGTAGTGCAGTCGCCATTTTTTCGATTGACGGAAGTGACGAAAATAACCGTGGGTCCCGGCTTTCCTTCTAATCTGCACGAGCTTTTCGGGAACCTTGTTTTCATTGTAGTGTGCCTCAAATTTAAACGTTTTGACAGCTTTTCTAGGTAAAATAAAGGTTAATAAGGTAAAACAATTTCATGAGGTTAGCTATGAAAACCGAACATGAAAAACATTTACAAAACCTTCTTCCGAACATTGACATTCCTAACATTTCTTTAGTATTTGAAGTAAATTAAAAAGTATGTGTAGAACGATTACTAGATATCAAATGCTTGTAATTGTATCTCAATATTATGCGCATACATTCGTGGTAAACCAGCTACGATATACCGTATATCGAATCAAATATGCAACTGGGATTTCAGTGACATAGTGTTGCATGATATATCATTGACACATTATACTGTTATACATGGACAAATACTTCGTCATTGTTAGAAATCCAACGAGTATTGGAGTATTTTTATTCTGTTAAAAGATAAAAAAGAAAAGATAAAAGAAATGCAAACAATAGATCACCATAGTAGGTTTATTTGACTCAGTAGAATTAGTTATTGTTATACTATAGCGTAATCCAGTTTTAGACGATTTGTTTCAATAGATTCTTGTACAAATTCAGTTACATGTGTATGCATAAATTGTGTGTAAGTCCTTTTCAAATGTGTTCTAAAGGTAGTGCAGCTATACTTCAGAACATTCCTATAAAGAAATTCTATATGAATCTTTACAGAAGAAACTAGCTCTTTCTATTCCTCTCTTCTGAAGTATATTCCACGAGATCTATTTATTCTTAAGACAGACTTTGTCGTTTTACTAGGTTCTGTGTTATCATGTAGTTTAGTACGCTGGTGTTTGTTCTAATGCTTCGGATATGGTTTTGTGGTCTGTTTAATAGAAAGGTACGTTTTTTTCTATGCAAGCATTTTCCAACATCCCTTGTTCTTCCCATTGCAGACAGCTACATTGTAACTAGTACGTACTATAAACTGATTTCACAAAGACGTTAAAGTAAATCTTTTATGTTCATTGAAATCATTCATTATAAAATCACTCAGATGAATTATTTACATGTTTGAGTTTATCGATTCTGTTGATATTGCTTCGCTGAATAATGGTATATAATTAATGCAGTGGCATGGTTAAGGATGTGTACAAACGCAGAATGTGAACTCGAAAAATTGTATGTTTGCCCATTTCATAGTTTAAACGAAAGACAAAGTGATGTTTGAACCGCATATAGGATACAGCCGTCTCGTAGTAGATATTCTTACTTTCGAGTATTGTATCATATCTTGATATAAATACATTTTAGCTTGTCACAATACGTAACGATTCAAACTCCCCGCAGCGGTTACCTCCCTTGATCAGTACATTAACGTTATTATTAGCAAAGCGTGACGTAACCGATGTGAGGAGTTCGGTAACGATTACGTAATTGTCGTCACTTTCGAGTGTGAAAATATATTTTGAAGGAAATTCAATCCGCTGCGTTCGATAGGACTGTACATGTACTAATCTAACTTTAGTTCATGACATTTCTGTGTTACAGTAATTTAGTAATTTTAGAAGAAAAATAATCAGAGAAACAAACAGAACAACACTCCCTATAAAACTGGTTCCCGTTCCATGTTGCAGTTCACAGACAAAGTCAACGGAAACCTGTTTATTTCTCTACCGGTTCCATTTATAAATGGAACTGTATTTAAAGGGCCGGCATGTCCAGGAACTGCTATGTCTTTTTTTTCGTTCACCAAAAAATGCGTTTGTCACTTGTAAAACCAATTATTACCAAAACATCAAAGAAGAATGTACGTTAAAAATGACCCTATAACGGGCGCATCAGTATTTGTATGTCGGTTTGAATAAAAGGCTGTCATCCTTTTATTGACGACAACGATATTTCCGATACGTCTGAGAGTTTAACTGAGCATGTGCGCTGCCTTTCAAGTGAGCATATTAACATGATCAATACTTACCATTTAAGTTTGTTGACATTTTTTCGGCGTTTTTATCGGTTTTGACAGATACCGAAAGGGTCGAGTTGTGAAAATGACAAACAATTTCTGAGGCCGAAATCGGCAGGTTTGGTAAATCTTGAAATGTGTATTTTGAGTAAACTAGCGGGATATTTTGTAAATATTTTACAGGGCTTTCATTAATTGATTTAGGCATTAAAATGATACCAATTTGATTGCTATCCGAGACGCTTCAGTTCCAGGGCATGCCCCTTTAAACGGTCCGACAGTATGCATTAGAAGTCCTAAGGACATTTCGAGATAGTACACTTAGTACTTACAACCATAGATTCTTGGACTTAACACAGGAATTCGGTACAACACATACAGTGACATTGTCCAACATTGTTGACGTCTAGTATAATGTTACTGATCAATAACCTAACAATCGATGACATTTTTATCCGAATATGAAAAACAAATCATTTAGTCTGGCATTTGTTTGTACGAGATCTATATTTAAGTGCATGTACATTACTAAAAAGCCTTAAGTGAATATCGGTACATCAATAACAGAGCCAAGTTCAATAATAGATATAGAATTTATCGTCTTAGGTCAGCAAGTATTGGTTTATAACCTCACGACTGTGACTTGCTCTACACTGAACATGGTCGACTTTAAACAAGACACTATATCAGTCAGAAACCGTATGTCCAGCAATAAATTACAGATGGGTATTAGGTCACCGATGTGTTTATAAATACAGTGCAACCTCTCCAAAGCAACAAAGCAAAATTATGTAGTTGTTGAGTGGTTGTTGCTCTAGAGAGGTTAAATCTGTAGTTAAATCGTGCATTGGGAAAAATCATACTGTTGTTGAAGGGAGGTTGTTGCTCAATGGAGGACCGCTCTAGAAAGATTGTGCTGTACGAGTATAAATTCATAAATCGAGGGCTCAGCGCAACACTGTCGTAACTTGTTCTTATTTCAATATGAGTTACGACACTGTTGCGTTGAAACCTCGAAATATACAAATGAAAATCAAAGTACTGGAAGTTCTCATGGAAACTGAACTTACTTTTAAATTAAACTTGCACTGTAACATCGAACGGGAATGTCGGATGTAGAAAACCTAGTAATTTGGTCAGCATCAAAAATCATGCGTGCCGAGTGAGTGATTTGGTCTGCATCAAAATTCATGCGTGCCGAGTAAGTGATGGCAGGGATGCTATATATAGCATCCCTGGTGATGGCTATGGGAAGCTGAACTATCGGTCACTTTCCAAAAATGATATTCAATATTTTTCCTATGGTTAAACACAATGTAGTCTGATGTTAAGATATATATACTTGGGTATACTCACTATATATACTGTAGATCTCAATTTTTGCGGATTCAGTTCAGAAAAAAATTTAATAACCATGTACACGCAATTCAAAACAAGCGCATTATTATACCTATGTTGGAATAAAACGTAAGATTAAAAACAAACATAATATTATTTTCTAAAGGGATAACTGGAAATTTTCATTTACTAATTTATTTCCTAAATTAGTAATACGAACATATGTATAAATTTGTCAACGTAGTTGCATATAGTAGACTCATGTATTATCAGTAGTGATTGTAATCAGTCCATGGAAATTTCGTTGATTAATCAGAGGCAAAAGTCAGTGATTAATCAATTAAAACTGATTAAATAAGAAATAATCAAATATGTTACTATTACATAAATTTTATTAACATCCCTTACACTAATCGAATAGCACAAATCAATAAGAATTGAAATATTAAATGATTTAACATTATTAAGACATTACTACTAATAACAAAATATTGACACATGCGTAATAAGGCTTTTTAACCAGGAGCACAAAAATAGTTTCATTATGAAACATCATAAATAATAAATGTGTGAACAATATCTAACGATATAAACAGTGTCTTTGCTTACTCAAATTGTTAAAATCAATTCAACATTACTCATGTGAAGTTATAAATTTTGTTGATAAACAGCGTAGTAATAAGTTCATGTGAATCGGCTCATTTGCATATTATATGCACGGCCGTGACATTTTGTACATTAGTAATTCAGTAAATATATACTATGGATTTTAGTAAAATTTAATATTAGTAGCAAATGTAAATTGTGCACTTCAGTAAAAACACTTAGTTAAAATTAAGACACATCTACATCTAATTAAATTAAAAAAATAATTCCGTACAACAGTTATATACATGTACATGTAAATATATTGTATGTATTAAGTAAATATTAGTAGCAAATGTGAAATCTTCATTTCAATAAACGCTTAGTTAAAATTAAGACACATTTTGGTAAATTATGCACATAATTCCGTACTATAGTAATATGCATGTAGTAAATATATAGTAAGAAATAAGTAAATATTAGTAGCAAATGTAAAATCTTCATTTCAATAAACACTTGGTTAAAATTATGGCACAATTTGGTAAATTACAAAACACCATTACATATAGTAGTACTAAATATGTGAAATGAATTTAGTAAACATGCATTGATGGCAACAGTAAAATGAGCACTTCAATAAACACTTTAAATTTAAAATTAAGGAACATTTAAGTAAATTACAATCATTAACATAATAAAAAATACTTCAGTTTGTACTATACGTAACGCAATCATAACCATAATAATTTATAAGCTCAATACTGTATTTTCATTCATTTTCGTTGGACTCAATTTTCGTGCTTTTAACTAAAATGGCTATTTCGTGGGGACATATATGAATTCATGTATTTTGACTTTTGAAAAACATGCCTCATCTCTGCATTTAAATTAGTGGGGATTTGATTTCGTGGATGAGCCAACCAACGAAATTAAATCCCCAACGAAAATTAATGATTCCACAGTAAACAATCAAATTAGATAAAATCAACACAAGAAATGTTTGTGCAATGAATTCAATATACACTGAACCGTATGAAAGTTTCATCAGACGACATACTTCGACTTTCATAGTGAAAAAGAACAAAGATTTCTCATAGAAGTTCTATGGGTTCACTGTTTGCCATCCAAAATTATATCATTTTGTAATATGATAAAGAGACACCACATTACTATTTGACACTGCAATGTAAAAGTCAATTTTCTCTTCCTCGGACTGTTTGTAGAAAAATAAGCATATGAAATATTAAACAGATACTGACATACAATGTATACATCATGTTCTTTAAGAAGATCCTGCGATTTCAATTATATAGTTGACAAAATATCTTAGCCATTTGAACATAATCTGATCATATTTTGATGTCAAATAAACGATTTCCCTGTCTTCTGCATGAGTTACTTTCTGCGTTGATTATTTCTGTGATGCATTTGGTTTAGTTAGAAGGTCTGTACAATGCGTGACAGACGTAATACCTTGTTTCGCATCATTGTAAATAGACGCGACATTCGTGAGTACTGCATTCCCTTGTTTAAGCCAGACAATTGCTCAGCATTGGTATTTACATTTTGTACCAAGTCCGTGAAGAAATTGTACGCAAACTTACTATTGAAGGATACAATTGGACTCGCGATGCGGAATGGTTCTTTCAAGGCTTGATTTAATCCAGTCGTATCGTGAATGCAGGCAAAAAACTGGGCAAATGCGTGGAGAGTGTTTTTGTCCCAGCTTTCGTATGGTTCTTGATCGTATCTAATATGCAAGTCTTTTTCAATGGTATGTATAGCAGTTTGTCCTATATCCTCACACGCCTTGATTATAGCAGTACTTGAATACTGACAATTTTCGAAGAAGACGAATGATTTCATGTGTAAATATATGACACAAATCAATACTGCATCGATATGTTTCTCATTTACTGATGGCTGTGCATGTTTGAACCAGTAAGACAGGCTGACCATTAATGGAACCACAACATCGTCCATACCAATACCGGTACCATCAAAATGTTTAGCTTCAATACCAAAACATGAAAGGAACCACGTTTGCCGTTCTTCGTCTTTCATATCTGAGATTGTATGCAGATCTGGGAGCCATTTGGAACCTCGAAGTTGTCGAATTGGTTTGACAACGTTTGGCCAACATCTATCACCTTTCCTGTCATGCTCAACGACAAATATGTCAAGGCCTCCTGGATTAGCATTAGCAACAGCGATACCATATATACATTGTCTTATTGACCTTGAACAGTCAAACGAGGAAGATTGTGCTACATTTTCTCCTTGGCAGGCAAATACGACCCTGTGAAGAACAACCGCGTCTTGTACAAAAGCACCGATTTTACTAGTTATTATACCTTCTTTGAACCAGACAGGCAATTCCCTTCCATAATAGTCCCCTATATTCATTCCGTTGACATTGTTAGAGTCGAAATACATACCCAAATCAAGTGAGGAAAATGTGTCTAGCTGATAATCATCAATTGCGGCCATGAATGCTTCTTCATTTCGTCTTGTAGCGTCATCACCTTTCAAGACTTCACTCATCACATTAGCAGTAACATCATCAATCGAACCTCTGAAAGTTTTTAACCATGCTAATATCTTGTCTGGTCTTTCTTTGTGTTCGAACCAACATTTTTCGATGAACATCCGTAGAAGTACTGCTCTGTCTACGTAATCATTTCCCATTAAAATCGCCAATAGAGGTAATCTATCAACCGGTATGTTCATTGTGTTTGCAAATGAACGATATTGATACAGATCTATCGGGATTGTTTTGTTTTCGAGCTGGTCAGAGGACACAAAAGGATATTGCATACATCCTCCATCCAATTGATAGATGTAAAAGTCACTATCTCTACTCATGACCGGACAACGCCATCTGTGAGCGAGAACAGCAATGTCCCTGTCCGCTTCAAACATTGTAGACACGAACTTAACACCTAACTCTTTGAGAACTTGACGAAATGTAATTTGAGCGAATAGAGGCAAACGCCCATAATCCCCTATCTTAATATCATCAATTATTTTCTGCTTTCTACGAAGAGATGTCTCAAAATGCCTAAAATCCGTATTATTTCCGCCATCAAACACAACGTACGGCTTGATACCACACTGTTGTAACGCTTGAAAAAAGCGTCTACAATTCCTTGCAAACGAACTATAGTCACTTCCAGGGAAGTTGCTATTTTTTTTGCTGTGGTACAGAAAATGACATATATTTGAACCGTCAATGACAACTCTCCTATACTGTGAAAGCTCACTTGGTGATAGATGATCGTTTTGTCTTATATATGTAAGCAGCCCCCGCACGCCCATCTTTTCTCATGAATTATCGCTTTTTCAAGATTTATAAATCATAAGATTTTGTATTTTCATAAAATGTATCTTGGGCGATTTCGAATGGTTTCACGACGTATTACTGTCACCTGAAATATAATAAAATAACAAATAACGAGACTGTTCTAATTCTATCTATCCTTTTGATTAAGGACATATCTGACAGTTTTCACAATTTCGCACATAGGCAGGTCACTTTGCAGGTGATAGCATATGATAATAGAAACATTTTAAGAAAAACAAAAATGAGGGTCGTAGTGCTCGTTTTTTAGTTATCTGCCCTTGAATGTGCAGATAATTCACAATGTAGGAAAACAAGGTCTTTTTTATTTTCCTGTATATGTAGCCTTTTTTTTCATGCAATGGCCCAAAATTTCAAGAACTGCTAATGAGTGGTTTTGTATTTGTTTCTTCTTTACCGTAACCAATGCCAATTTTGCTAAAACTTGGCCCAACTTTGAAGAATTTTCAATCTGTTAACTTCAACTGAAAAAAGCTCATGAAATTGTGTATTAATTTTGACCAAGAATAAAATGAGAAAAATAAACCAAAATTAAAATATGGCATTTCAGATTTATGTATGAGTGATCTGCCCTTAAAATGACATAAATTAAGCCAAAACGTCATTAACAAGGGCAGATAACTCAGAAACTAGCACCGTGACCAGCATTTTCTGTTCGATCAAAATGTTTCTGTTATCATATGCTATGATCATGCAAAGTTCAAAAATATTCTCTTCATACGTTTTCATTTTGCCTATATGTTTAATAGTAAAAATACCGTCACGAATGCGCACTAAGATGCGCAATAGCAACTACCGTATATGTCCTTTAAGTCCCTTAGCTTTTTAGACAATTAAAAAGTTATAGTAGGTCGATTTTATTTTACCTAGAAAGATGTGTTATCAGGGTAACTGACTTTAACTTGCAATAAAAAACACCCGGAAATTTTCTTTTTCAATCACGAAGTATGTATGCAATTGTAACACAGCATATTTGCAATGGTATTGCAAAAAATAAGGAAAAAACAACTGACATTTTTTAACAGAGTTGCTTGCAACCTTGTTCTTGGTTACTACCAGTTTTTAACCTTACAGTAAAAATAGTAACAACTGGTTTCCTCTATCACGACCGATAAGAAGTTCTTCCCAAAAGCCAAATAAATAGTCCCAATGAGAAGACGACATTCAGTCTAATCTGGTTTACATTGTCGATATAAAAATGACTTTGGTGTTAAGACTATTCGTAAAACATGTTGCTTAATGAATGGAATGAAATGCGATAAATAAAAGTTATTAAGAATTATTGTATACTGTTGACAGCCGGTTTATGTCTATCTAAAAAAAAAGAACTGCAATCCAGCAATGAGGTTGGTGGTGCAGCGGTAAGATGTTCGCTTACGGATTGAGAAGTCCTGGGATCAATACCCGGTTGGAGCATTTTTTTTATTGATATGAACATTTTTTTTCTCAAATAATTAGCTAAGATATCAAAGAGAAAGTATAGTTGTGTTATAAAAAATGTATTTCAATGAAATAAAAAAAAATCTACATGAAAAGTCTAAATCATAATTGTATGCTGTTTTCATGAAAAAATGATACAAGTAATATCAATAATCAACAAACTGCATAAAACATGTAAATAAATGACTATTATTTTCAGTGATAAAAATGATATCGGACCTATGTCGGGTCGGTATCATAATTTCGTGGCAGCTGCTGCGTGGGTTCATGTGTTTTGTACAACATCGGACCGACATCAGGCCAACATGCTTAATTAGAAGTATTAGAATAAATAGCTTTATTGAAACATAATTTCATATGCATATAATATTATGTTCTTTTTACTCGGAAAAAATACGTAGGTGCATCAAATAAATATCGGGCCTGTTTTAAAGGTTCACATGGAAATTACAGTAGTAACAAGGTACGTGACGAATTTGATTGAAGAAATATCCTATGTTTTTAAATTGTCCCCCATCTCTGAATTATGTTGAGTAGCTTGTGGATAGAATGTGGTTAGTACTGGTTAAGGCCTAAATGAAGTCCAGGGAAGCTAGTTAGGATAATTGCCCGCCACGATATAACTGAAATAGGCCTAATATTAATCTAATGAAATAAATTGAATTGTAAAACTTGGAGAACAAACCATATAAGAAAGTATACCCATTATACTTTTACTATTAGAACGATAATAATTCTTAACAATTACCTTTTTATCAAACACACGCAGACACACACGGTAACGCTGATGACGTCACGAAAACAACAAGTATTACTTCATCAAACTCCTTGCACCGGTTACGTCACGCTTTGCTACTGACCAAGGGAAGTAACCGTTGCGGGGAGTTCGTTACATAATAGGAATGACAAAATAAAATTAATATCCAATTTTGCATGACGTTTTAGTGATGTCTTACAACTGGACACAATTTTATCTGTTATCTTTAAAATAGAAAGATAAAAACGCCGTTCGAATGAGTTCTTGTCCATCAATTTAGATATATTCAAATGATGAGTTGTTCCAAAAAAGTTATGTACCTAATATTGAACACGCCGTATACCTCGAAGAGCTGAACACACTTGGTTTTGGTAGGATCCTTCAAGATAAGTATAAATCAAGGCGATACTTACTTTCCTCGGAAAATGGGGAAAAAAATATCGGGGACTGTGTTCACCTGAACAACTGTGTTCAGCTCTTCGGGGTATACGGTGTGATATACGTAATCATTTGAGTGCTGCTATGCGATTACCAACTAGTAACACTCAAACTGGTTTCCCTGAATTACGTAATTTTTAGAAGCGGTCATAGCGACACTCAACTATTCACTTTTATTGAAAAAAAATCGATTTAGTCCATTATACGAGTATGTCACATTATTATGTTATGAGATCGTGAAGTTAACAGTTCACAATGCAAAATAATAGTTTTTATGTAAACATTTTTTTACGAAACCTGTAGGCATAATTTCGACACCTCAAAGATCAAACATGAATTCGGCCAATCTGACTAAAGTATTCGATCTCCCTTACGGCAAGCTCATAGCGTAGCGGGTTTGAGGATATGACTTTAATCAGATTGGAATTCGGCTGTATTGTTTGTTTGAGTTTTTACGCCCTTTTTCAACAGTCATAGTCATATGAGGCGGACAGTTCACCTAACCATCGTTCCTGGGAAGAACCAGTACTATAGTCCCACCCTCCGTAAGCAAATGCCTATTTTTTTCTCATGAAAAGACATGGTGGGTAGCTCAGGCTCAATCAGTGAGAGGTTACAGTGATTTGAAGTTAGCGACATTAACCACTCGACCACGGAGGTGGGTCGAACACCGTTCTAGCTGTTCGCATCACAGTAAGAATTTATTCCAAGACACATGGCGACTAATCTTTCTTTTGGGATTGACATCGCACCAACCACCCGGGCTATCTGACGAATTTTATAGCTTTTAATGATGAACGAAGACCCCCGGCGTACGTGTATTTCTCTAGAACCACCGACCTTTCGCAAGCTAGCTAGTCAGCTTCCTCGCATGTCATTTTTATTATACCCTATTCACGGCCTATAATCACGTGGTATATTGTTTTGGTAATGATTGATACCATAAGGTCGAGAACAATGGCGACGCCCACGAGTTTGTCGTACGTATTTACCATCGACAGTTTAAGTGTTTCGAGATTTTCATGTAGCCCATGTTCCAGCGAATCCATCGGTACCAAAATTAGCATTGTTACTGCCGTAGTTTGTACAGAAATTTGAAGTGAACATACATTTTCATTATTTTTTCTTTAAATTTCTCTGCATGGTCTATGGACAAACTTGCTCTTTTTTCTAGTTCCGGTTTGTATTGGAACGCACAGCGATGAAGGGCTTATGATAAGTTGTCAATGACCAGGTAGGTCTTAAATAATTACATTTAATACACTGTATGGCTAGGATTATGACTTATACCATAAGCCGATCTCAAAGTTGTTCAATTTTTCACCGCCTTTTCAAGTTAGTAATTTAACTTAATTAGGTACAGAAAATAAACTAACTTGTTTGTTTCTTTTTTATTCTAAATTCTGAGTATTGATACATTATTGTAATATACATGCACCCGTTTATTCAATGACAGACAAATTATACGATTGTTTTATCTTATATATCAACTCTTGTCACATGTTCTAAACAGTTATTCATGCATTCGTTTACCTAACATTATAAAGTATATTGTTCATCTATTTGACTACGTTGATAATTATATTTTCCTTATGATAACATGTATCTGGTTTCAAAACAATTCAGGTGAATGAGTATATCTTCCTGTTATCTGTCTGACGGGACTGATATCGAAATATTTTCACAACTGGGATACATATAGATTTTATGTTATTGTTTACGTTTCAATAAAATTGCACAACTTAAGGGCGTTTGCTACATGTTATTACATGCAGATAAATGAAATAAAAAAGATAGGTTACCGTGTTCGTTTTCATTTTATTTTAACTTCAGTAAACCTTATGAATTCACTATTTTTATAATTCATATACATTTTTGTACATCAAACTTTCTTGCAAAAAATGTTTTGAAATTAGAAAATGTGCATGATTTAAAAAATCAGGTCAGTTTCAGTTAAAAGTGGATGGCTTACTTATTATATTTTACTTTTTATAAATTTCGTGTCAGCTCTTTCCCACATTTTTTGCCAGTAAGTGTAATTCGTTTTTCATTTTTTCTACATTTCTACATAATAGAAATTGTTAAAACTTCATAAGTACATAGTCAGACATATTCGCCATTCAAAATGAGAAAAAACATAGGTCACCGTATTAGTTTTAAAATCCTGACCTGAGCCTTATTATGGGGACAGTTGTGATAAACAATAAAAAATATCCAATTACAAAATTAATGTATGTCTGTTCCTTTTCTTACCTTTACTATTACGATTTTTCATATACATGCGGTTTGTTATATATCACATTTCTATGGGAAATATTTGTATTTTATACCCGTATAGTACCGCAATATCATTTCATACTGACACATTAATTTGTACATCAATAGGCCTACATGTGTTATATAAATTTTCCGCCATTAAACGTTACGTTAAATGTTACATAAAATGTGCCGAGAATCTGGTATAGAAAAAGTAAGTCTGTAGCAACGTTAAATGTCGCATCGACGCTAAATGTCGCATTTGACGTTATATGTCGCAAGGCTGACGTTAAATGTCACAACCAACGCTAAATGTCGTAAAACCTCCTGACGCTATATGTCGCATCTGTAACGCCAAAAGTCGCAACAAATAGTACTGACGCTATTTGTCGCAACATCAACGCTAAATGTCGCACTCCTTTATCAATCTCTATAATGTTGAGTTATCGTTACCGCTACGCTCCCAAATGACTGTTCATTCGTTCATGTTAATGTATAGTATATCCCCCAAGTTAATCACATTTGCTCGTTTTGATTGGGGATCTTATTTTCTATCTTGGCATTTATTATATATCGCCGTTGCCTGTGTGTGCATGTGTGCGTGTATTGACAGAACAGGGTGTGATGGCCAAGAGGTAGAGTAACGAGGAGTGATTGCCCGGTGGTAGACTATTCACCTTTAGAAAGGAAGGTCCTACCAGTTTATTGACGGACATCTATGTTCAAAGTTTAAAGGAACGCCGATATATCTATATACAAAAGGTCATACCTATTGCAGGATCTCGTACAACAATCTGGCTTAGCTATTATGCATACTCTTATTCTTATTCCAAGCTTAAAGGACTTACGTCCAACACATACATCGACTTACTTTTCACTCAGTTTGAAGAATTGCCATATTAAGGAACTGTTTTCACTTGTCTTAAAGACACTTTTATTAAACGGTAAAGAGTTAAGGCTTTCGAAGTCTAATGCGAAGTGTTAAGGATCGTATTTTAAATATTGTCATTCTTTTATATATCCATTAAGACATTTACGGGTGATTTTTTAAAAACTTTTACCGTCAGTTAAGAGAATTACAACCGTTTGTGTTCCTCTACCCCTAACGTAAAGTAGTACCTCAAAATCAAATGAAGTCACCTTTATGAAAATTAGCCTATCTCTCTAACAGATGAAACAATAAATGAAATAATGTGTATAAGTCTAAGGGTAACCAATATTTAGTCAATTCAAATTGTTTATATGATGTTTGGAAGTTCACTTGTAGAAAAAGTGAAAAATGTAACTCAGCCCCTTTAAGATTTAGTCAAGATTTTAGCCTTTTACCAAAAAGTAACAAATTGATAAATATCATTAAAATAAAAACTAAAGCAGGGCAGCAGCTGAAATTTTCTCAAAATTAACTACTATGTGTGTATTATATCTACACCAAATTTTAAAAAGTTTCACCGTCCAGTTTTGAAAACAAATGTGTCAGAAATCCATAGTTACTTGATTTTCGTTAATTAACCATGTATAAATTCCAATGAACTAGACAAAAAATAAATATTTTCTTCAATATTACTGTATAAATTCATGTTCTTAAAGAAAAACACCTTATTAATATTCTTAACCGTCTACAACAAATTGACCATCTTGTTTAATCATTGAATATTCTTATAGTGTTCTCAATGATTTACATCTTTCTTAAATTAAGATTCTACATACAAATTTATATTGTTTCTGTTCATTTTTCATGTGTTATACTGTGTGCGTTAAAATGTGGTTAATTACTCGTGTAAGCATCTTATAATTACATAGTAAGGTGAATGGACGTAGGACAAAAGCCCCTTCACTTTTTATTGTATGGTCAAACGGTCTCAAACCCCATATTTAGAATGGAGAGAAACCCCCTAAATCATTTGTTTTAGTAGACAAAACATCATAAATACTTGATTGCTATTATGGTCAGGTATGAACACAGAACAGAATACAATTCCATAATTCCTGCCTTATTGTTTTAGCTTTTAGTATTCCATTGGGCTGTCCATTGTTTGCATTAACCATCAGCTATGTGCAAGATATTAGCACAAATGAATTTTGTCATATAATACAGAAAAGTATAAAAAAAGTAGACTCGCGATAGGACAAGCCGTGCCAAAATGGTATGTTTTAAAGATACGAGATTCTTTCTTCGTTAATGTACAATTAATTGTAAATTAAAAAGATAAGGAATAATGTTAAAGAAAGTGTAAACGTCATTATTAACAAAATGCCTTGTTTAATTTTTCATGCACGTATTGTTTTGTCCTCGTAACTGTATAAAACTCTAAACATATACTCCATATAAATCTCTTATTACTTTGTTTCTCTTTGATGTTCCTATACCAGCTGATTCAACCCGATATGTATCACGTGCTATTTATTATACATTCACTTTTTAATTTTCTAACATTTACCACTACAGTGTAACCTTTCTAAAGCAACACCCATTGGTAGTAGCAAAATTATGTTGTTGTTCTGAGGTTGTTGCTCAAGAGAGGTTAAATTAATTGCTAAATATTGCCGTGGGAAAAAATCACGCTGTTGTTGAAGGGAGGTTGTTGCTTATAGGAGGGCCGCTCTGGAGAGGTTGTACTGTATTAATAAATTACAACTTTTTACTTTTAAATGCGACTGCCAGGCCGAAATATTTTCAAATTCTCGCATACAACATTGCGTGCATGCAATGGTCAATAAACTGTTTCGGTTTATGATATACGTTATTCTCTTATTATTTATTTGTTATCTGAGTGTTTGGTAACGCCTTTGCGGGCTTAAAACACCATCAACAAAGGAGGAAATGATCACGCAGCATTTTGTATCTTAAAGGAGATGAGTACAATAACTCTGTGTAATCAATTTGAATAAATGTATTTCATGAAAACAATTTAAAACCAGCGTTCTACGTTCTATGATGTATGTCGCGGTGTAAAACTGGGCCTGTATTCATAAAGCTCCTTTAATTTAACTTATAAAGGAATTTCCTTAAGTTGTATAAATTTCCTTAGGTAAGGAAATTGCTAGGTAAAGACTTTAAAGGCCACAAGGACATACATAGCACAATGCAAACAGTATGACACAACACAATGATATACATAATATAAGTAATGTATGATATTATATCAAATAAATGATTACATTTGACAATATTATGGAGAAGATCAGAATATAACGTAGACTGATCATAATTATTCTTTTTTTTAAGTATAGAACATTATATTGTAATTCAATTCAACTCAATTATTGAACTTACAGTTTTGACTATACACTCATTAGTTAAATCATACTAATAGTTACAGGGTTTTTGATATATGTGTTTACAGTACAATATTTCTTAAAAAGTGAAACTTACAAATATCTATTATGAGATAGCAATTGAAACAGTAATACATAATACATATATATATATATTCGCATAAATATAGACAATGTAAACAATTTTATGATATTATTTCTAATTTCAAATGCATTATAAATGTAAGAGGCTATATTTTTAATGACTTTTTTATCTTCAGTATTGATCAATTCAATAGATTTTACCATGTTAGGTATAGTAATGTACAAAAAACAGCAATGGCTATTTATTTGAAAAAGGAGTGACATTAAAAGCTGGCGTTCTTTCAATTCTTGTTATGCATATATTGATATTATTTTGGTATAGCTCTTTACTTTAGACATTTAAGGTATAAGGATCCTAACTCCCATTTTTTTCTCTAAATGGGGCGGACAGATTTTGGATATGTTTATATAATTTTCATAGATTAAAAAATAAACATTGACATTCCTTTGAGTTATTTTCCCTTTAAATTTGAATTGAATTATGTGAGAGTTACCCATTTTTAAAAGATATAAGAAAAATTTCAACGAAAACTCATGGTAAAAAAATGCAGTAACACAGCATCAATATAATTTGATAAAGAAAAATATAGATGACCATGCAATATCAAAAGAAATTAATGTTTTTCAAGAAGTGCAACAACTCTTACAAAAAATTAAAAAAGGGTCGTAAAATGGATTGAAGTATCTGAGATAACTACCAAAGCAATAATGATAATTTGGAAATTCAGTTTTTGTAATATTAACATTTTGTGCAGCATTGGACAGATACATCAGAAAGGTACAGCGTTGGGATCCTAATACCTTAAGTATTGTTGTTAGTCAAGCCTAGAAGTAATGCTATCCATGAAATATGCAAGGTATATCCAATTTATATCTGTTGAACATAATTATGAACATTTGTACTATAAAACTATTCAAACCTTGTAATAATGAACTCTGAATTTTAAGGAAATGTTTAAATAAGTTTTTCTTTGCTATTACATGAACGCGGTCGTACAGATTAAGAAAAACGTCTTTCTCATCCAGGACTGAATATCTTTATTTTCCTTATAGTGACAATTTAGATACAATTTGATAAACAGCTTATTCATTTTGTGAAGTCTCAAATTACACGTAAACAACTGACAGTAAACCAAAACATTGCTTTATCACGCGATTTCTAGGGATGCATGACGTGTGTCTGTAATTTGAACTTGCGTTTCGACATTCCAATAATAGCTTTTAGCAAGTGTATTAGTTTCCACCTTGCAGTATTTTTATGTATTTGTCAATAGTTGTAGGTTTGCATGTTTATTACAATTAACTTGCAAAAGCGTTCAAGTGGCTGAAAATCGCCCATTTTAGAAATGATGTAACATATACTCCTATCAAAATATAGCGATCCTCTTACGGTTAAAATTGGCTTGCACGAATGCTAATTGTTGTTTGTTTATTACAACCGAAGTTGCCATTTATTTTCACTATTATTACTAATTGACACCGTCGACATGTGAAAAGTGTGTGTCAGTGAAAGGCGACAAATAATGTTTATTTAACGTCATTGTATGTTCCAAACTCAATTACATTGACTAAATTCAAACCCATTTACTCCACGACAGAACATACCGAGTTCATTAAAGGCTAATCGACCGTGAAATGACGTAACCCACAACTTATACTTTAATGTAATAATGTTCGTATATATTTCGTATATACAGAAGAACTATGATGTTAAGACCACCATAGGAACAAAAACTACGGTCTTGATTCTGAATATAGACAAGAAGAGGATTAATAGAACGAAATTTGATGACACATTAACTCATGATACCATCATACTGTTCGACAATTACGAACAAACATAACTAACTTTATCAACAAATGTGTTAAATTCTGTACCCGAACTGAAAATATATGTGCAAATGGATATAATCAATATAATATTATTTACAATATCAATATACATGAAATAAATTCATACTAACAAAGCTTGACAGAATTCTTCTTTGTCTTAAAAACTTGTAAGGTACGTTATTTTTTAAGGGGATAATCGACCTACATAAGGGAAAATTTAAGTTGAGGAGATTCAACAATAGCACTTAAGAAATTTCCTCATATCTAAGGGAAAATCATAACCTTTAATAGGGTAGAGGAAGTGTAGGCTATGAGAACAGTCGGTAGAACTGCGAAATGGCATTCCAAGGATCAAGGGTTTGAGCTCTTGAAAATCTGTTACACTGTGCTATCACCCAATAAAATGTTTTTGACAGTCATGTGTATTGTTACAGTTTCGGGCATTCATTATTTCAAGCCACCCCGAGTGACTGCGTCGTACGGTTTTACCATCAAATTTTTCCACAACAGGCAACATCTTTACACTTGCATACTCGGAAAACCCAAAGCTAGCTAACTGCATTTCGATATTTTTACACAAAGGCCTGTATTCTTCAACATTTTGGAAAAACTTACGTTGTTAATATACAATATGGGTGCTCAACTTTTTTGCCGAAGGATAAATTACACTCGTTGTGAGTTAAACGTGCGTGATATCGTAAGTGCGCGAATCTATATCATTAGTGGGATAGTTCAAATCGTTCGTGCGCGAGTGTGAGAGTGCACAGCGTTAGTGTGCTAATCCATATCATTAGTGGGAGAGTCCATGTCGTTTGTGTGAAAGTTCATATCATTAGTGTGCAAGTCCATCACTCAATCAACACAACGGCGACAGCGGTATATAATAAATGCCAAGATAAAAATAAAATCCCCGATCCATACGAGCAAATGTGATTTACTTTGGGGTGGGGGGGGGGGGGGGGGGGTAGAGGTAAACATTAACATGAACGAATGAACAGTCATTTGGGAGCGTAGCGGGAACGATAACTCAACATTATAGAGATTGATAAAGGAGTGCGACATTTAGCGGTGATGTTGCGACAAATAGCGTCAGTACTATTTGTTGCGACTTTTGGCGTTACAGATGCGACATATAGCGTCAGGAGGTTTTACGACATTTAGCGTTGGTTGTGACATTTAGCGTCAGCCTTGCGACATATAACGTCAAATGCGATATTTAGCGTCGGTGCGACATATAACGTTGCTACAAAGTCACGTATGTTTTCAGTATGTACAGAAATTAGCTCGAACTGCATCTCAGTTATCGTTCATATTTCGAATTCAATGCGACAAATCACTGCGCTCAGCTCCGCTTCGCTTGTGATATATCGCATAAATTCGAATTATGTAGGATAACTAATTCATAACAAATGAAGATTATTTGGGTAAATTAGCGAAACTAAAGCACTTTATCTTTGAAACTTGTTTCGTCGTGCTTTCCCGCTACATCATTTTTCGCGAAGGTGTCTAATCTCACTTTTGACCTATATTTCTTGGCATGATGTATCAATTATTCCGAAGAAATGCCTCATTCTATTGCATGATTCAGATGATTCCTTCCTTTGGGTGAAATCTACAAGCGTAGACAAATTAAGACCACGCCAACTTATAGCGAGTCTGCAACTTTTTAATGTGTATACTACTTGTGGTTGTAAAATTTATGAAGTAAAAATGTACGAAAATGCCTTCTTATGCGGTCGAAATAAAGACAAACATTTTACATTTATTGGAATTAA